>CM050209.1:33300000-33347500 GCA_027475355.1 Coilia nasus | reverse complement strand
GTCTGACACTCAGCTGAATGTGATTCTGGAAGTGCACTGTGGGCCACGTTCCACCTTGGCCTCTGTTGCTAAGGGGGGGGGGGGGGGCTCCATTAGAGCACCACCCATAAGTGAGCGTGTGTGTGGTGGGGGTGGGGGGTTGGCTCCATTAGAGCACCACCCATAAGTGTATTAAGTGGCCCGGCTGCCTAGTGCTCTGGAGTCTGCCTGTCCCTGTTTCACTCCCACACTTATATAACAGTGTGCTTAAAGCCATGACAAACCACATATTACAGTGTGCTTAGAGCCATGACAAACCACATATTACAGTGTTCTTACAGCAATGACAAACCACATATTACAGTGTGCTTACAGCCATGACAAACCACATATTACAGTGTTCTTACAGCAATGACAAACCACATATTACAGTGTGCTTAAAGCAATGACAAACCACATATTACAGTGTGCTTAGAGCCATGACAAACTACACATTACAGTCTGCTCAAACTTCGGTGTAAAATGAAAATTGGCATGTTAAAACATCATACCGAGTTGGTATGTGTACTGAGGAGCAAAATTGATTTAGCCTGTTGCATTCAGAGTTTAACTATTTTTTATCGTTTGTCCCAGAAGGCTAACAATGCAAGTGGTAGGTGCCCTTAGACAAAGCATGACGACTAGGCTATTTTTAAACCATTAAAATGGCTCGAAGAAACTCCACACTCCATCGGTAGTACAACAAAGGCCCTGACATTAAAAACGAGTCAATTTTGCTCCTCAGTACACATACCAACTCGGTATGATGTTTTAACATGCCAATTTTCATTTTACACCGAAGTTCTCCTTTAAAGCCATGACAAATCACATATTGCAGTGTGCTTAGAGCCATGACAAACCACATATTACAGTCTGCTCAAAGCTATGACAGCCACCTATGCCGCTCTATAACAGCGTGACAGTCACCTATGACAGCCACCTATGCAGCTCTAAAGCAGTCTGCTTATAGCTATGACAGTCACCTATGAGGATTTATGAGCCATGAAACATCTGTTGCTTACACTCCACATCCTGGAGGATAATTCAGTTTTGAAAAAACACCCAAAGAAGATACCCAAGAAGAATACCTTTAGGAGAAGACATTTAGGCCTGTCTGGCTACAAGCCTTATTCTGACATAGTATTGTTTGGGAGATAATAGATGTGCAGTTTGCAATCTACACCTTTACACATCCCGCAGGGCTGTTCAGAGTCAGTAAATCTTCCCTATGCGCTATCACCCTCTACCACCATCTACCTCTCTTTCTCTCATTCTCTCTCTCTTTCTCCATATCTCTCTCTCTACCTCTCTCTCTCTGTACCTCTCTCTCTACCTCTCTCTCCACTTCTCTCTCTCTCTACCTCTCTATCTCTCTCTCTCTGTACCTCTCTCTCTCTCTCTCTCCCCTCCCCCCGTGTCCCCCTGCAGAAGAAGAGTCGTGAGGAGAGCTGTGGTGAGGGCAGTGGGGTGGAGATCCTGGAGAACCGTCCGTACAGCGAGGGTCCGGGGGGGGCGGGGCAGTACACACACAAGGTGTACCACATCGGCCAGCACATCCCCGCCTGGTTCCGCTCCATCCTGCCCAAGGCCGCCCTGCGCGTGGAGGAGGAGTCCTGGAACGCCTACCCTTACACTCGCACACGGTAGGGGCTCATGCATACACACACACACACACACACACACACACACACACACACATGGAACGCCTACCCTTACACACGCACACGGTAGGGGCTCATACATACACACACACACACACACACACACACACACACACACACGGAACGCCTACCCTTACACACGCACACGGTAGGGTCTGATACACACACACACACACACCCACACACATGGAACGCCTACCCTTACACACGCACACGGTAGGGTCTGATACACACACACGCACACACACACACACACACACATGGAACGCCTACCCTTACACTCGCACACGGTAGGGTCTGATACACACACACACACACAGTGTAGACACCCATACACAAACACACACGGTTGGCGCACTTACACACACACCACGGGCCTACACACACACACACACACACACACACACACACACACACACACACACACACACACAGCAGGGTCCGATACACGCACATAGTGGTGTGTTATGTGGTATGCGAGCATCCTCCTTTTTTGTACCCATAGCGGGAGTATTGTGATGACCCTGTCCCTGACCCTCTTATGCTCAGCTGTATGTAAATGGCACCTGTAGCCACGCCCACTGTCATGGCTGCCCCTGTGTCCCCTCCCCACCTCTGCTGCCCACAGCTACACCTGCCCCTTCGTGGAGAAGTTCTCCATCGACATCGAGACGCACTACAAGCCGGACACGGGCACCAAGGAGGACGTGTTCAACCTGTCCTCATCCGAGAAGCGCGAGAGGACCATAGGTACGGATCACCCTCCTCCCCCACTGACACACACACACACACACACACACTGATCACCCTCCTCACACACTGACACACACACACACACACACTGATCCCCCTCCTCACACACTGACACCCACACACACTGATCACCCTCCTCCCCCACTGACACCCAGCACACACACACACTGATCACCCTTCTCCCCCACTGACACGCAGCACACACACTGACCACCCTCCTCACACACTGACACACAGCACACACACACACTGACCACCCTTCTCCCCCACTGACAGGCAGCACGCACACACACACACACACACACACACACACACACACCGATTACCTTCCTCACACACTGACAGACAGCGCACACACACACACACAGACCACCCTCCTCACACACTGACACACAGCACACACACACACACACACTGACCACTCTCCTCTCCCACTGACAGGCAGCACACACACACACACACACACACTGACCACCCTCCTCACCCACTGACAGGCAGCACACACACACTGACCACCCTCCTCACACACTGACAGGCAGCACACACACACACTGATCACCCTCCTCACACACTGACAGACAGCACACACACACTGACCAAGCAGCATTTCACCTCCGGCTCAGCTGTGTGTGAGTGCAGGAGTGTGTGTGTGTGAGTGTGGGTATGTGTGTGAAATGTGTGTGTAAGTGTGGGTGTCATGCAGGACTGTCACTGTAGCTACTGTTATGTTTAATATGCATGTGTGTGTGTTGTGTGTGTGTGTATGTGACAGACAGAGTGTCCTGTGTCCCGCAGGGCTGCTGTAGCTGCTGCTGTGTTTAAGATGTGTGATATTGGGTGTGGGTGATATTGTGTGTGAGAGTGTGTCCTGCAGGGCAGCTGTGTTTAAGATGTGTGTGTGGGTGATATTGTGTGTGAGAGTGTGTCCTGCAGGGCTGCTGTGATTAAGATGCAGACAGCATCCTGGGTGCCTGCTGTTGTGCTGTTGCCCAGCATGAGAGCGCAGTGATGCACCCTGGGATAGCACTAACGGCTGTCTGCGCTGAGCGCAGTGATGCACCCTGGGATAGCACTAACGTCTGTCTGCGCTGGGCTCAGCTCCTGAGGGGGGTGTGTTTGTGGAGTGGGGGAGTTGGTGGGAGTGTCCCGGTCACCCTGTTACATAACAGGCCTGTCTCCCGAGTGCTCAAGAGCACCCCCCAGTGGCCACCTGCAGCGCTGCATCATGAGCAGCTCCCTCTTATTAGAGGCCAACCAGCAGGAGCCCAGAGCAGATTAGTGTAAGCCTGAGGACAGGCATGCTCACAGCCTGCTCTGTGCATTAGCTGCTCAGCCAAACTATCACGCTTCATAGTCACGTTGCTGCCTTTCCTTTATTTTACCTCTGGTCATGTGGAGGCTGTATTGTGACCAAAGATGGCCAGTGATGGGCAGATGTTTAAAGCTGCCATTGTGAATAGCTTTGATTTCACTCTTTATTAACTCTTTAATCTTTATGTCTTTTAACAGTCAGATTTGGTTCTGCATTGCTTGCTTTTTGAGTCAAAGTCTGATAGTTATTATTACTTGTACAGTGGTCCCTCGCTATAACGCGGTTCACCTTTCGCGGCCTCGCTGTTTCGCAGATTTTTTTTAGTGCATGCTTTTTTTTACAGTGCATTGTGTTCTGCGCCCTGATTGGCTAAGGGACTGTAGAACATTGTCAATCAATCTCCTGTACAGTGCAGAATGCGCTCAGCTTGTAAAATTGACATAAATCTTCCATAGCTAGCTGTGTGCCTCTGAAGTGCTGTATGTTTGCAAGTTTGAACTTTGAGAGTAGAAGAGAGAAATGTGAGAAAATGTCAATGCTTGTCTAGGGTTTTACACTTGTGTGTAGCAAGTGTGTATTTTTAACGGGCCGCTTCTGCTGGGCGTGTGTGTTTGTGACGTCAGACCCCATCGACATCGTGAAGGACCCCATGGCGCCGCACGAGTACCTGGCGGAGGAGGACCCGCGCCTGTACCGCTCGGAGAAGACGCTGCGCGGGCCGCTGGCCGACGACTGGATCCAGCAGATCGAGCAGAACCCAGCCAGCGGGCCCGTCATGTGCGCCTACAAGCTCTGCAAGGTGGAGTTCCGCTACTGGGGGATGCAGTCCAAGATCGAGCGCTTCATCCACGACGTTGGTGAGTGTGTGTGGGTGTGAGTGGGTGTGAGTGTGTGTGTGTGTGTGTGTGTGTGAATGAATGAGTGTGGGTGTGGGTGGGTGTGGGTGTGGGTGTGGGTGTGGGTGTGGGTGTGAGTGTGAGTGTGTGTGTGTGTGTGTGTGTGTGTGTGTGTGTGTGAATGAATGAGTGTGTGTGAATGTGTGTGTGTGTGTTGTGTGTGTACTGGGGCATACAGTCCAAGATCAAGGGCACTTTAGTCGGTGTGTATCCATGGCAACCACAAGACCTTCCACCCAAGCTGTGGACCACTTAACACAGTGCTGTTGCATCAGCAGGGCTATGCTGCTCCCCTCTGTGTGTGTGTGTGTGTGTTTGTGTGTGTGTGTGTGTGTGTGTGTGTGTGTGTGTGTATGTGTCTGACTTGCACATTAATCATTAAACTGCTGTTAATGAAAGTTTATGAAAGGTTATTTGCCGTCATCACACATCCCTTGCGTAAACACACAGACACACATACACACACACGTGCGTAAACACACAGACAGACACACACATACACACCGAGACACGTGTGTAAACACACAGATGCCTCCTGTGTACTGGAGCTCTCCTGGCCTGTAATCAGTCAGGCATGCAGGGCAGCTAGCCTAGCATTTCCCATTGAAATGAAGGGGGGCGGGACCTCCCTTTCTCCAGGTCACATGAGGGTCCCTCAGGAAAGGCTTTCTCATTGGTCAGTCATTCACAGAGACTTGCTCGCCATTGGGCTTCAGCTCTGCTGTGTAGTTAGGCCCCTCCCGTATATTATGCCCAAATAAAATTCATATTCATGTTCATTAATAGACACAAACAAAATTAGATCATTTTATATTTCTTATTTATATTTATATCATTTTATGTTTTAGCTATTTAGTCTCACTCACAGTGTGGCCACAGGCTACTGTGAGGTGTAAGAGGAATATGTAATAATAATAATAATAACAATAATAATAATAATTATAATAATAACAATAATAATAATAATAATAATAATGATAATAATAATTACTTATACCACAATAGAGGCATGTGTTTCCAGGCTGCTTTGAGATGTAAGAGGGGTGTGATGTGTTTCAGTGTGTCTCTGAGGTCCGATATTAGCTCTGATATTAATTATCCTCATTAATGAGTTCATGAAAAAGCCTCTGGAGACTTCAGCCGGTGCTCCGGGTACGAGACAATTCCCTCTGGGCCGCATTGGAGCAGTCATGGGCTCTTTCTGGAGATGACAACAACCTTTACTCTTAATGGTGTCTTTATTTGTGTGTGTAAAGCACACACGCGGGAGTGTTTGTATGAGATTATGGGTATTACTGGGTTATGTTGTTCCTCTTGAGACCTCTCCTTTGCCACTGGTATACCCCGTCACACTCACTCATAGTCAAACACACACACACACAGTCACAAAACACACATATTTACACACATAATCAGTTGTATATGTTGACATACCTGTGTGGGTTAAGAGCACATTGAGCACATGAGTGCGTAATGGGTCTGTGTGTGTGTGTGTGTGTGTGTGTGTGTGTGTGTGTGTGTGTGTGTGTGTGTTTTGGCATAAAATAATGATGCCAGTACAGGTGCAGTGTTATTGTTATCATGCATGGTAATTTGTATCGTGTGTGTGTGTGTGTGTCTGTATGTGTATTTGTTTTTTGTTATAACCTGTTGTGTATTTCTGTGTGTTTGTGTGTATGTGTCCATGTGTGTGCCCGTGTGTGCCCGCATGTGTGTGTGTGTGTGTCTGTGTGTGTGTGCGTGTGTGTGTGTGGCAGGCCTGCGTAAGGTGATGGTGCGTGCCCATAGGCAGGCGTGGTGCTGGCAGGACGAGTGGTACGGCCTGACCATCGAGGACATCCGGCAGCTGGAGCTGGAGACGCAGCTGGCGTTAGCGGCTAAGATGGCACAGTACAGCTGCACCGAGGAGGGCGGGGACGCCAAGGGCCCCGCCACCACGCCCGACCAGCAGCCCGAGGACAAGCAGCCAATCGGCACGACCGAGGCCGAGGAGGGGCGGGGCTCAGGAGACACACTGCAGGCCAAAGGGGAGCTGACCAAGCAGTGGTCCACCTCCTCACGCTCCTCACGCTCCTCCAAGAGGGGAGGTGAGTATCGGAGCTCTGCTCCTGTTCCTGACACCTCCCCCCACTGCTCTTGCTCCTGACACCTCCCCCCACTGCTCTTGCTCCTGACACCTCCCCCCACTGCTCCTATTCCTGACACCTCCCCCCACTGCTCCTGTTCCTCACACCTCCCCCCACTGCTCCTATTCCTGACACCTCCCCCCACTGCTCCTATTCCTGACACCTCCCCCCACTGCTCTTGCTCCTGACACCTCCCCCCACTGCTCCTATTCCTGACACCTCCCCCCACTGCTCCTATTCCTGACACCTCCCCCCACTGCTCCTGTTCCTCACACCTCCCCCCACTGCTCCTATTCCTGACACCTCCCCCCACTGCTCCTATTCCTGACACCTCCCCCCACTGCTCTTGCTCCTGACACCTCCCCCCACTGCTCCTGCTCCCCACACACCCACTTGTTCTATACTCCTGCCACCTCCTTCTGCTCTATACACCTCCTCCTACTCCCACTCCTGCCTCACACCTCCCCACTGCTCCTGTTCCTACCATCTCCTCCTGCTCTCCACTGCTGCCACCTCCTCCTGCTCCCCACTGCTGCAAGTCTTGTACCTCCTTATGCTCCTGCTCGCGACACCTCCCTCCCTACTGCAACCACCTCCTCCTGCCTCCCACCTCCTCCTACTCCCACCTCCTCCTGTCTCCCACCTCCTCCTACTCCCACCTCCTCCTGCCCCCTACCTCCCCACTGCTCCTGCTCCCAACACCTCCTCCTGCCTCCCACCTCCTCCTGCCTCCCACCTCCCCACTGCTCCTGCCTCCCACCTCCTCCTGCACCCACTCCCCACACCACCTTCGGCTCTCTACTGCCTTTCTTCTGTGCCTTTCTTCTGTGATCAACATTTTATTGATTGTCATAGGTTGGTGGGCGGTCAGATGGTAACATACAAGGCAGAAGCAGTCTGGTAATAGCTCTGGTGTTATGCAGGCCTAGGGATAAAGTCCAGAATATGGCCTAGTGTTTCCAAGCATGCCAACGTCCATGCTGAGGCCAAAAAGAGAGCAATGGGATTACAGAAGATGGTAAAAATAACACTCAAAAGCACTCAACCAAAATAAACACTAACTGGAGTAAAACAAACATAACATGCACAAGTGAAATAATTGAAGTGGAGATAGAGATGGAGATCTTGGAGCATCAGCTGTTTCTATGGCCTCATAATTAAGCCAGTGTTTGAGGCTATGCTGAAGCAGCTGGGTAATGGCTACCAGGCTACTTAACTAAAGCATCATCTTACTCCCCCTCACTGGTTCAGCTTGGCCAACTCCATTTGGGGTTCACATTGATTTGGATTAAAGTGCTCTATTGTAATAACGATAAACTTGCCAGTTTGCTGTGTCTTCAAAGTATTCTTTACCGAACAAGAGGAGATAGAAGAACAGGAGAAATGCAGGGCAAGATAAGTGATGGTGAATTACTTGCAGTTTTGGGATTCGCAATCGACAGTTTAATTTAAGTTATTTAACAGCAAAATTACAGAGCATAAAAAGTATTGGCAAACACTGATGCCAAAATCCATTTTCAATCTTCACAGCAGTACATCACCAGAAGGCTCCGTCTCAAAGACCACATGCGTTGCGATGCCAAAGCCAGAACATTTCCATCAGGAAGTTTTAAAGTCTTAAAGCGATATAATACGATAAAACAGCAGACCGCACTTTCTGGCACCCATAACCTAAACCAATTTCTTTCCTTACACCTCCTCTGTCCCACCTTCACTTTATCCCCCTCTCCATCCCTCCACCTCTTTATCTCTCCATCCCCTCATCCCTCTGTGTCCCTCCACCTCTCCATCCCTCTATCCCCTCATCCCTCCATCTTTTCATCTCTCCGTCCCCTGATCCCTCTCTGTCTCTCCATCTCTCCATCTCTCTATCCCCTCATCCCTCTGTGTCTCTCCATCCCCTCATCCCTCTGTATCTCTCCACCCCTCATCCCTTTGTGTCTCTCCATCCCTCCATCCCTCTATCCCCTCATCCCTCTGTGTCTCTCCATCCCTCCATCCCTCTATCCCCTCATCCCTCCACCCTCTCATCCTTCTGTGTCTCTCCATCCCTCTATCCCCTCATCCCTGTGTCTCTCCATCTCTCCATCCCCTCATCCCTCTGTGTCTCTCCATCCCTCCATCCCCTCATCCCTGTGTCTCTCCATCTCTCCATCCCCTCATCCCTGTGTCTCTCCATCTCTCCATCCCCTCATCCCTCTGTGTCTCTCCATCCCTCCATCCCCTCATCCCTGTGTCTCTCCATCTCTCCATCCCCTCATCCCTCTGTGTCTCTCCATCCCTCCATCTCCTCATCCCTCTGTGTCTCTACGCAGCAGGAAGTCCGTCGCGCCACAGCATCTCCGAGTGGCGGATGCAGAGTATCGCCCGCGACTCTGACGACAGCACAGACGACGAGTTCTTTGATGCTCACGGTAAAGCTTTTTTTATCACAGTTTCTTTTTCTGAGATGAAACACAACTAAATGTCAAGCAGCCTATTATAGAAATCAATGCCTAGTGCCCATTATATAAATAAATCCTCAGTGCATACGAAATTTACATAAAGGGCATCATCATTACACAGCAGACAGAGACGTCAGCTGCATGTCCCTGACACCTCCTTTTTAGGCCATTTATCTTCAGCTGTGAAGACCTTGCCTGTCTCGCGTAGGACAGGTGCCAAGTGTACATTGATCAGGACACCTGGTGACAGAGTCTTTTTTCTGTGCCGTCTTTTTCTCTGCCTCTCGTAGAGGACTTCTCTGACAACGAGGAGATTTTCGTCAAGGAGATTACCAAATGGAACTCCAACGACCTGATGGACAAGATCGAGACTACAGACGCTGATGAATCTCAGGGTGTGTGCCAGCGTACACTCAGACTGGTGGCATTTTGGGTGTATTAGTGGGTCAGACTAGATCAAACGTGTGCCAGCGTACACTCAGACTGGTGGCATTTTGGGTGTATCAGTGGGTCAGACTAGATCAAACATGTGCCAGCGTACACTCATTTTGGGTGTATTAGTGGGTCAGACTAGATCAAACGTGTGCCGGCATACACTCAGACTGGTGGCATTTTGGGTGTATTAGTGGGTCAGACTAGATCAAACGTGTGCCAGCGTACACTCATTTTGGGTGTATTAGTGGGTCAGACTAGATCAAACGTGTGCCGGCATACACTCAGACTGGTGGCATTTTGGGTGTATTAGTGGGTCAGACTAAATGACAGCTATGTTCCAGTATGTGCTGCCTAGTATACTGTAGCTGAGCTGTGAGTTCGTCACCAAGTCTCATTTCTGTCACTCCTCTGTCCCCGCTGCACAGGTGACCTGTATCCAGAGCCAGGGACTGACTTTGTGGAGCCACCGAGCGAGGAGAGGGTGACTAAGGTCTGTGTCATTGTCATAGGGACTAACGTCTGTGTTATTGCCATGGTGACTAAGATCTGTCTTATTGCCATGTTTGATTCACGACTCATGAGGAGCCATCATCTTTAAGGTCGTGTGTTTCATGTCCATCTTCATTTTCAAAGAATGTAGTTCTGTAGAAAAGGATTTGTATGTTTTGCGTGTTGAATAACCAGATGAAAGTTTGACTTGAAATGAGACCGTATGAAGCAGGAGTGTACAAGTAAACACAAGGGCATGAGGGGCTTAATCGGGCTGTGGAAGGACAAGTATGTCTCAGTGTAAACAGGATGAGAGGGAACCCTGAGCTTTCTGTTTTAAAGTCATGTGAAGATCTTCCAAGGTCCTTCAAGGTCAAGTTCTCATGATGCACAAGGGACTGTGGCGTCCTCCAGGGGGCTATTGGAGAGGGGAAGACCCCCCAAGCGTACGGAGGCTCTCGGGGAACCCTCCTCAGCCTCGCTTTGTTCTCATGCTCAGGCGCGGCGCTCGGTCAGGCACTCCAAACACCACAGACACCACAAACACCGCCACCACCACCACAAACATCACAAAGGCTCCCGGCCGCCCCCACAGATCAGAATCCACAGACCACCAGCTGTGAGTAAACACTGCAAGCCCAGAGCATCATGGGCCTGTGTCTAGTCAGCCCAGAGCATCATGGGCCTGTGTCTAGAAAGCCCAGAGCATCATGGGCCTGTGTCTAGTAAGCCCAGAGCATCATGGGCCTGTGTCTAGTCAGCCCAGAGCATCATGGGCCTGTGTTTAGTAGCCACAGCTAGCCTCATGTAGACTCCAGCCAGTCTGTGTAGTCTTCAGGATCCCCTAGACAGCTGTGGAAAGTGATGTATTTGTATTCACTTGTGGTGTGTTAGCCACAGCTCTTGTGCGTATGGAATTCCAAAGCTGCCCTTGAAACTAGCTTTTGCAAGCAGAATCGTGTGTGGTAGTGTTTGTGTGTTCGAGTTGTGGGCCTATGTGTTTAAATATTCAAGAAAGACAAGAACAAAAAACATGTGTGTCTTACTGTGGTCGTGTCGGGTGGATTGGGTGTAGTTTGGGATTATAATTACAGCTGTATGCTGCTGAGAGCCCAGCTGGTGAGTTGCATAGGTGCTGTCCAAGGTCCTGAAATCCTTTTCCTGCTCCTCAATGACTGCAGTACATGTGAAACTCACCATCTTGCCTTGACCTTAGATACTATTACATCTAGTTATTAATCTCCTGTCAGCCTTAGATGTGGTTGTTGTCATTACATTCCTCCTGTTTTCATTTCATCTTCTATTAATTCATTCGTCTCCATGCCCATATCTCAACTGCACGGCCTCCTCCTCCTCCATGACTTATTCTCAGCTCAGATCAACCCCCTGCCCCCCCACAACCCCCCGCCCCCCCAACATCCCCCCACGCCCTGCCCTGCCCCCCCATCCCCCCACAGCTGAAAGTTTTCATATTTGCTGTTTTCTTCTTTTCATTTCTCTCCCCCGTCTCTCTCTCTCTCCCCCGTCTCTCTCCCCCTCTCTCTCTCTCTCTCTCTCTCTCTTTCCCTCCCTCAGGATGGCTCGTCCCAGCAGTGCCTGCAGCCCTGTAAGATCCATGTGCTGGTTCTGGTTTTGCATGGGGGCAACATCCTGGACACGGGGGCAGGCGACCACAGCAGCAAGCAGGGCGACCTGAACACGCTGGCCACGGCCTTCGAGACGGTCATGCGCGTCCACTACCCCGCCGCCCTTGGACGCATCGCCCTGCGCCTCGTGCCCTGCCCCCCTGTCTGCGCAGAGGCATACTCCCTCGTCTCCCGGTCAGTGTGTGGGGGTGTGTGAGAGTGTGTGTGCGTGTTTGTGTGTGTGTGTGTGCGTGTGTATGCATGGTGGGGGGGGTGTGTGTATGTGTGGAACTGAGTCCGCTAACAGTGTAACGCTCCGCTCCTCCCCAGGCTAAGCCCGTACAGCTATGATGAGGGCTGCCTGTCCAACAGTCAGGACCACATCCCCCTGGCCGCTCTGCCCCTGCTGGCCACCTCCGCACCCCAGTACCAGGAGGCGGTCGCCACGGTGATCACCCGTGCCAACCAGGTGTACAGCGACTTCCTCAAGTCCTCAGAGGGGGCCTCCTTCTCCGGTCAGGTCAGTGCCGCTCTCAGCTGCCGCTGGGCTTGCTTTGGTAGAGGGATGGTGCCACTCTCAGCAGCCCCTGGGCTTGCTTTGGTAGAGAGATGGTGCCGCTCTCAGCAGCCGCTGGGCTTGCTTTGGTAAAGATGGTGCCGCTCTCAGCAGCCCCTGGGCTTGCTTTGGTAGAGGGATGGTGCCGCTCTCAGCAGCGTCTGCCTATTTTAGTAGAGGGATGGTGCCGCTCTCAGCAGCCGCTGGGCTTGCTTTGGTAGAGGGATGGTGCCGCTCTCAGCAGCCCCTGGGCTTGCTTTGGTAGAGGGATGGTGCGTGGTTTGCTTTTTATGAGGTGATAATCTATACTTTGTGTCTTGTCTAGTCTTTTGGGTTAATAGTGTAGAGTTTTAATTTATCCACACATTTTAAAATGTAAATAGAATATTGAAAGTCCTGAAAGGACTAGTAATAGTAATGTTTAAAGGAACTCACACCAACCCAATATTCTGTACCCCCGACGTTGTAGTCTTGTCCTGATGGTATCATTGCAGTGTTCACCAGGGGTGGAAATTAACTTTGCACAACATGAACTACTACCAGCCACTGACAAATAAATGATAAAATTCACCAGCCACTCAACAGTAAATTAGTATTTCGTGTCCAAACATTTTCATCCACTTTCCAGCCACACATATTTTACTAGCCTTTGGCTGGTGGCTGGTGCAGATTCCCATCCCTGGTGTTCTCCCTCATGTTCAGTGCACTGCTGACCTTTGCCCCCTCCTCCCTGCCGTAGGTGTGTGTGATCGGGGACTGTGTGGGGGGCATCCTGGCCTTCGATGCCCTCTGCAGCAGCAACCTCAGCGTGTGTGAGAGCCAGAGCAGCAGCAGGAGGACCAGCATGTGCAGTGTGCAGGTCAGCTCCGTCACACTACTACACTACCCACCACACACAAACACACACCACCACTCTACCCACCACACACAGATACACACCACCACTCTACCCACCACACACAAATACACACTACTACACTACCCACCACACACAAACACACACCACCACTCTACCCACCACACACAAACACACACTACTACTCTACCCACCACACACAAATACACACTACTACACTACCCACCACACACAAACACACAAACACACACCACCACTCTACCCACCACACACAAACACACAAACACACACCACCACTCTACCCACCACACACAAACACACAAACACACACCACCACTCTACCCACCACACACAAATACACACCACCACTCTACCCACCACACACAAACACACAAACACACACCACCACTCTACCCACCACACACAAACACACAAACACACACCACCACTCTACCCACCACACACAAACACACAAACACACACCACCACTCTACCCACCACACACAAATACACACCACCACTCTACCCACCACACACAAACACACAAACACACACCACCACTCTACCCACCACACACAAACACACAAACACACACCACCACTCTACCCACCACACACAAACACACAAACACACACCACCACTCTACCCACCACACACAAATACACACCACCACTCTACCCACCACACACAAACACACACCACCACTCTACCCACCACACACAAACACACAAACACACACCACCACTCTACCCACCACACACAAACACACACCACCACTCTACCCACCACACACAAATACACACCACCACTCTACCCACCACACACAAATACACACTACTACACTACCCACCACACACAAATACACACTACTACACTACCTACCACACACAAATACACACCACCACTCTACCCACCACACACAAATACACACCACCACTCTACCCACCACACACAAACACACACCACCACTCTACCCACCACACACAAATACACACTACTACACTACCCACCACACACAAATACACACTACTACACTACCCACCACACACAAATACACACCACCACTCTACCCACCACACACAAATACACACCACCACTCTACCCACCACACACAAATACACACTACTACACTACCTACCACACACAAATACACACTACTACACTACCCACCACACACAAATACACACTACTACACTACCCACCACACACAAATACACACCACTACACTACCCACCACACACAAATACACACCACCACTCTACCCACCACACACAAATACACACTACTACACTACCCACCACACACAAATACACACCACCACTCTACCCACCACACACAAATACACACCACCACTCTACCCACCACACACAAATACACACCACCACTCTACCCACCACACACAAATACACACTACTACACTACCCACCACACACAGATACACACCACTACACTACCCACCACACACAAATACACACTACTACTCTACCCACCACACACAAACACACACTACTACACTACCCACCACACACAAATACACACCACCACTCTACCCACCACACACAAACACACACTACTACACTACCCACCACACACAAATACACACCACCACTCTACCCACCACACACAAACACACACTACTACACTACCCACCACACACAAACACACACTACTACACTACCCACCACACACAAATACACACTACTACTCTACCCACCACACACAAACACACACTACTACACTACCCACCACACACAAACACACACTACTACACTACCCACCACACACAAATACACACTACTACTCTACCCACCACACACAAACACACACTACTACACTACCCACCACACACAAATACACACCACCACTCTACCCACCACACACAAATACACACTACTACTCTACCCACCACACACAAACACACACTACTACACTACCCACCACACACAAATACACACCACCACTCTACCCACCACACACAAATACACACCACCACTCTACCCACCACACACAAATACACACCACCACTCTACCCACCACACACAAATACACACCACCACTCTACCCACCACACACAAATACACACTACTACACTACCCACCACACACAAACACACACCACTACACTACCCACCACACACAAATACACACTACTACACTACCTACCACACACAAATACACACTACTACACTACCCACCACACACAAATACACACCACCACTCTACCCACCACACACAAATACACACTACTACACTACCCACCACACACAAACACACACCACTACACTACCCACCACACACAAATACACACTACTACACTACCTACCACACACAAATACACACTACTACACTACCCACCACACACAAATACACACCACCACTCTACCCACCACACACAAAGACACACCACCACTCTACCCACCACACACAAATACACACCACCACTCTACCCACCACACACAAATACACACTACTACACTACCTACCACACACAAATACACACTACTACACTACCTACCACACACAAATACACACTACTACTCTACCCACCACACACAAATACACACCACCACTCTACCCACCACACACAAACACACACCACCACTCTACCCACCACACACAAATACACACCACCACTCTACCCACCACACACAAATACACACTACTACACTACCTACCACACACAAATACACACTACTACACTACCTACCACACACAAATACACACTACTACTCTACCCACCACACACAAATACACACTACTACACTACCCACCACACACAAATACACACTACTACACTACCCACCACACACAAATACACACTACTACTCTACCCACCACACACAAATACACACTACTACACTACCTACCACACACAAACACACACTACTACACTACCCACCACACACAAACACACACCACCACTCTACCCACCACACACAAACACACACTACTACACTACCCACCACACACAAATACACACTACTACACTACCCACCACACACAAATACACACCACCACTCTACCCACCACACACAAACACACACCACCACTCTACCCACCACACACAAACACACACTACTACACTACCCACCACACACAAATACACACCACCACTCTACCCACCACACACAAATACACACCACCACTCTACCCACCACACACAAACACACACTACTACACTACCCACCACACACAAACACACACCACCACTCTACCCACCACACACAAATACACACCACCACTCTACCCACCACACACAAACACACACTACTACACTACCTACCACACACAAATACACACCACCACTCTACCCACCACACACAAACACACACTACTACACTACCCACCACACACAAATACACACTACTACACTACCTACCACACACAAATACACACCACCACTCTACCCACCACACACAAACACACACTACTACACTACCCACCACACACAAATACACACTACTACACTACCCACCACACACAAATACACACCACCACTCTACCCACCACACACAAACACACACCACCACTCTACCCACCACACACAAACACACACTACTACACTACCCACCACACACAAATACACACTACTACACTACCCACCACACACAAACACACACCACCACTCTACCCACCACACACAAATACACACCACCACTCTACCCACCACACACAAATACACACCACCACTCTACCCACCACACACAAATACACACTACTACACTACCCACCACACACAAATACACACCACCACTCTACCCACCACACACAAATACACACCACCACTCTACCCACCACACACAAACACACACTACTACACTACCCACCACACACAAATACACACCACCACTCTACCCACCACACACAAACACACACTACTACACTACCTACCACACACAAACACACACTACTACACTACCCACCACACACAAACACACACTACTACACTACCCACCACACACAAACACACACTACTACACTACCTACCACACACAAACACACACTACTACACTACCCACCACACACAAACACACACTACTACACTACCCACCACACACAAACACACACTACTACACTACCTACCACACACAAACACACACTACTACACTACCCACCACACACAAATACACACTACTACACTACCCACCACACACAAACACACACTACTACACTACCTACCACACACAAACACACACTACTACACTACCCACCACACACAAATACACACCACCACTCTACCCACCACACACAAATACACACCACCACTCTACCCACCACACACAAACACACACTACTACACTACCCACCACACACAAACACACACCACCACTCTACCCACCACACACAAATACACACCACCACTCTACCCACCACACACAAATACACACCACCACTCTACCCACCACACACAAACACACACTACTACACTACCCACCACACACAAATACACACCACCACTCTACCCACCACACACAAACACACACTACTACACTACCTACCACACACAAACACACACTACTACACTACCCACCACACACAAACACACACTACTACACTACCCACCACACACAAACACACACTACTACACTACCTACCACACACAAACACACACTACTACACTACCCACCACACACAAACACACACTACTACACTACCTACCACACACAAACACACACTACTACACTACCCACCACACACAAACACACACTACTACACTACCCACCACACACAAATACACACTACTACACTACCTACCACACACAAACACACACTACTACACTACCCACCACACACAAACACACACTACTACACTACCCACCACACACAAACACACACTACTACACTACCTACCACACACAAACACACACTACTACACTACCCACCACACACAAATACACACTACTACACTACCCACCACACACAAACACACACTACTACACTACCTACCACACACAAACACACACTACTACACTACCCACCACACACAAACACACACTACTACACTACCTACCACACACAAACACACACTACTACACTACCCACCACACACAAATACACACTACTACACTACCCACCACACACAAACACACACTACTACACTACCTACCACACACAAACACACACTACTACACTACCCACCACACACAAACACACACTACTACACTACCTACCACACACAAACACACACTACTACACTACCCACCACACACAAATACACACTACTACACTACCCACCACACACAAACACACACTACTACACTACCTACCACACACAAACACACACTACTACACTACCCACCACACACAAACACACACTACTACACTACCTACCACACACAAACACACACTACTACACTACCCACCACACACAAACACACACTACTACACTACCTACCACACACAAACACACACTACTACACTACCCACCACACACAAACACACACTACTACACTACCCACCACACACAAACACACACTACTACACTACCTACCACACACAAACACACACTACTACACTACCCACCACACACAAACACACACTACTACACTACCTACTACACACAAACACACACTACTACACTACCTACCACACACAAACACACACTACTACACTACCTACCACACACAAACACACACTACTACACTACCCACCACACACAAATACACACTACTACACTACCCACCACACACAAACACACACTACTACACTACCTACTACACACAAATACACACTACTACACTACCCACCACACACAAACACACACTACTACACTACCCACCACACACAAACACACACTACTACACTACCCACCACACACAAACACACACTACTACACTACCCACCACACACAAACACACACTACTACACTACCCACCACACACAAACACACACTACTACACTACCCACCAGCATGTGCAGTGTGCAGGTCAGCTCCGTCACACTGCTGCACTACCACACTACTAGGCATGCAAATTATCAATTAATTAATTAAATAATCATTAGTTGCCTGGGCTTGTCGATCAATTAATGATTAATTGATAAGCGGCGATTTCTCCCTGAATTTCAGTGTTTCAATAGAGTCTATAAGAATATAAGCTTAAACGTAGTTAAAATACTGAATTAAAAAAAATTATATTCCTTGATGATTTATTGTACGATTAGAAACACAGAGCAGACAAATGCATTTATGTTGTACAACAAAATACATTCTTTATACAAATTACTTTAACATGAAACTAAATTGTGGACTGGCTCATTTGTTTCATTTGAAACATTTATTTATTAGAAACATAAAAAGAAACAGAGGACATTCTAAATAGAGAGCTAAACAGAATATTATTTAGCTTTATACCACGGCTTTCTTCAATTTTTTGTATATAGGCACACCTATGAAGTAGTCCTGCTAACCCTGCTTTCCGACAATATCTTGTTTATGTAGCAATGCGCCAAGTTCATGGTGAACTGTAAACAAGCAGTAAAGATGTGACAGCTTTAGCAAATGACAAGCAGATGGAAGAACACAGAGTTGCCTCTGAGATCGTCTTTTAGTGTTGTCACACTGCAGTTTAGTGTAGTTTTAGTGTTGGACGTGATTTTGCTAAGCAAGGCTTAACAGAACTTTGGAATAGCTACAGTACCTTGATTCCCAGAGGGATGGAACTAATGACTGGGTCATGGCCATAGCAATCATGGTGCATATCCTGTCAGTAATGCCCTCTGCTCTCCTATCATCACATGCTCGCCTTCCCAACAGTGCTGTGACTGTAGGTGGTTCTGATGCACTGGCTCCATGAAGCACAGCTGCATGCACGCTGTTGAGGTGGTAACTCAGTGAAGTAGTTGAACTGTTGCATTTAAACGTAGCACCACGCAGAGTACATTTGGCTTCTTTTTGTCTTGACTGCTTCATGTTTTTGAGCTGGGTCTCTCGCGTTAGCATTTCACGTTGCGCTCAGCGGCGCCCTCTATTAGCGATACCACTAGTGAAAAGAACAATTAACTAACAGTTAATTGAATTTATTCAACCAAATTCTTATGATCAATAGTCCATTAATTGTTTGCATCCCTACACACTACACTACACTAGACTACCACACTACACTACACTACTACACTACCACACTACATTACCACACTACACTACACTACTACACTACCACACTACATTACCACACTACACTACCACACTACATTACCACACTACACTACCACACTACACTACCACACTACACTACACTACCACACTACATTACCACACTACACTACCACACTACACTACCACACTACATTACCACACTACACTACCACACTACACTACACTACACTACCCCACTACATTACCACACTACACTACCACACTACACTACACTACACTACCACACTACATTACCACACTACACTACCACACTACACTACACTACACTACCACACTACATTACCACACTACACTACTACACTACATTACCACACTACACTACATTACCACACTACACTACATTACCACACTACATTACCACACTACACTACATTACCACACTACACTACACTACCACACTACACTGCTACACTACCACATTACATTACACTACCACACTACACTACACTACCACACTACACTACTACACTACACTACCACACACAAATACACACTAACACACCACACTACACTACAACTACCACACTACACTACACCATCACACTACTACACTACAGTTCCACACCACACTACATTACCACACTACCACACACAAATACACACTACCACACACAAATACACACTACCACACACAAATACACAACTCGGTGTATAAGCTCCAGTACACTACCACACTACCTACCTCACACAAATACACACTACCACACTACCCACCACACACACACACACTCACCCTATAACGTGTATGCTGGCGCTCCTCAGGACCATGACCTGCTGTCGCCCGCCCTCCTGGTGAATTCTCTGGAGGGCAGTCGCCACCTGAGCCGCAGCAACATCGACATCCCACGATGCACTGGGGCCGAGGAGCCACGGAAACAGTTGCCACGGAAACGCAGCGACTCCTCCACCTACGAGCTGGACACCATCAAGCAGCACCAGGCCTTCCTGTCCAGGTAACCTGGCAACCACACATGGACGTGCCCAGACACACACACACGCACCACACCACACCAATCAAACACACACATGCACTGCATGCATCACAATAGGTACCACTCCTGTCCAGGTAACCTGGCAACCACACATGGACGTGCCCAGACACACACACACGCACCACACCACACCAATCAAACACACACATGCACTGCATGCATCACAATAGGTACCACTCACTGAACACACACACACACAAGTGTTGAAGACATTCATTCAAGTCAGTCATTTGTGTAGTATTTCTTGTTCTTTTGTATCTAAAACTTTTATTCTGTCCATGATGTCATCTGGTAGACCTAAATGTTGCCTTGTTCTAGGTCTAGTCAAGCCATGTATTTCATCCTTCCTATTTAGTTTGTTGATACATGCAGGTACAGTTGTTTTTTGTTATGTGTGTGTCTTACAGTTTTTGCACCCTGCATCTAAAACCCTGTGTTTGTGTGTGTGTATGTGTGTGTGTGTGTATGTGTGTGTGTGTGTGTGTGAGAGTAGTCTGCACTCCAGTGTGCTGCGTAATGACCCGGGCTCTCGGCGGTCGAGCAGCAGCACCATGCTGGAGGGCGGGGCTCTGGGCAAGTTCGATTTCGAGGTGTCGGACTTCTTCCTGTTCGGCTCGCCGCTGGGCCTCGTGCTGGCCCTCAGGAAGACGGTCGTGCCCACGCTGGACGGTACGTGGATAAATACACACACCCAACACACCTACACACCCCCAACACACACCCAACATTACCCAACACACCCCTAACACCAGCCCACACACACCCAACATACAGCACACACCCAACACAAGCCTGTGTAACAGTCAGAGTGTGTTTGTAGGATGAGTGTGTGAACCCTGACCCCTGTGCTGCAGTGGGCCATCTCTGCCTGGCCTGTGTAACGGTGCCTGTCCACTATCGCGGCGCGTCAAGCCGCGCTGCACGCATTCTATTCATTACCAATGGAGTCCGTCAAGTCAGTATGGCCGTCCTCGCAAAGCCTATCGGGATACCGGCGCGGCAGCTCGGACAGTTGCGGGGTGTCAAGAAGTTGGGCTCTGCTCAACTTTATGCAAATTATTCCGGCGGACGCGCCCGCGTTATCCAATGAAAGTAGATCACAAGCGAGGTATTGTCATGACGAAATCAGTTCTCGTGAATATGCACCTTTCTCGAGAAAAGAAAACTGTTGTTTTATTATTATTACAGTTTCTATTGGTGATATGAGTGAAATTGTATGCTGTAGAAAATCTAAGTACACCGACAGTGTAGTTTCTCTGGAGGTAAAGAAGTCGACCAGCAAATGGAGGGATACTGGTTTGATTCCAGCAGATTTGGGGGCGATGTTAACTGCAAGAACGTGCTATGTAGACACAGCCCATTTTTACATTACATTACATTAGACTTTTTACATGTTTTTCATCAACGCGACTTACAATAGAGGACACAAGCCACACACAGACATGCTAATGTTGAGCTGTGGTCTTTCAACAGCACTTTCTGTACACGCCTACCTGTAGTAGCGATCCGGCAACACAAGGGGAGGCGGTGCGGCAAGCTATCTCAACGCGCCGCGATAGTGGACAGGCACCGTAATAGTCAGACCCTGCATCCGAATACCCTTACTATCCGCCAGCATAGTAGCCAAAAATGAGGAAGCCACGACCTAGAACATCCGAATACCTTAGTAAGCTTTCAGTAGTAGGCGAAGCCGGGCCAAAAGTACCCGGATGGCTTGCTATTTCCGGTAGTATTTTGCAGTGTGCAAGCGAACTACACTACGCTATCCCAGAAGTCACCGGGAGGTTGAAAACCGTAGAAGAAGAAAAACTTCCCGCTCGTTAAAAGTAACCAAGATGGCGGAGACTCCGGTCGCTTGTCTGACAGTGTAAAAATGTGCACTTCAGTAAATAAAAGCCATGTAAATAGTTGTTCACGTCACAAATGCACATAAATGTTGAGGTTATCTGATAAAATGCAGCTAACCGTTTGCTACAAGCTGGCAAAATCATGACGTTAATGTAAACATCCGGGTCAGAGGACGGGCAAGATGGCGATGTCGTAGTACATCCGAATTGTACCTTCTACTGGCTAGTTTGCTACGTAGAAGCTACTACTGTAACGGTCGAGTGGTAAGCACTGCATAGAACGCAGTGCCTACTAAGGTTTCGGATGCAGGGAGAGTGTGTTTGTAGGGTGAGTGTGTGACCTCTGACCCTTGTGCTGCAGTGGGGCATCTGCGCCAGGCCTGTGTAATAGTAAAAGTGTATTTGACCTCTGACCCCTGTGCATCTGTGCTGCAGTGGGGCATCTGCGCCCGGCGTGCCAGCAGCTGTACAACCTCTTCCACCCGGCCGACCCCTCGGCCTCCCGCCTGGAGCCGCTGCTGGAGAGACGCTTCCACCTGCTGCCGCCCTTCAGCGTACCCCGATACCAGCGCTTCCCCCTGGGCGATGGCCACTCGGCACTGCTGGGTACGCCTCTCACACACACACACACACACACACACACACACACACACACACACACACATACTACGCCCCCGCTACCAGCGCTTCCCCCTGGGCGACGGCCACTCCGCACTGCTGGGTACGCCTCTCTCACACACACACACACACACACACACACACACACACACACACACTACGCCCCCGCTACCAGCGCTTCCCCCTGGGCGACGGCCACTCCGCACTGCTGGGTACGCCTCTCTCACACACACACACACACACACACACACACCTACACACACACACACACACACACACACACACACACACACTACGCCCCCGCTACCAGCGCTTCCCCCTGGGCGACGGCCACTCCGCACTGCTGGGTACGCCTCTCTCACACACACACACACACACACACACACACCTACACACACACACACACTACGCCCCCGCTACCAGCGCTTCCCCCTGGGCGACGGCCACTCCGCACTGCTGGGTACGCCTCATACACACACACACACACACACACACACACACACTATGCCTCGGCTCATTTCCACCAAACCCTCTGCATGTACAGCGCGTGCCCGTGTTCTGTCCGTATTCATTTAGAATGCACGTTAGCAGATTAGAGCATTTCCACCGCAAGCGTGTTCTGAGCGTATTCTGTCTGTGGAATACACTCAGAATACGGGCTGCAGCTAGAAAATAGAAATTCTATTCTATTCTATTCTATCTAGTCTATTTGTCTGTGCGCATTCAGCCAAAATCCCATTGAAAGCTATAGGCACAGCTTTACAATCCATGTCAACTGTGCTATCAATGCATGTATTGACACAGGGAATACCTCAAAAACCTCGCGACTGTCTGCAAAATATTACCACTCGATTACAACTGCACAATACAGCCTCACACACACACACACACTATGCCCCCCTACCAGCGTTTCCCCCTGGGAAACAGCAGGTCACAGCATCAGTCAGTACAGACGTAGCTGTTAGCACGTGTGTGTCAGTCAGTACAGATGTAGCTGTTAGCATGTGTGCGTCAGTCAGTAGAGATGTAGCAGTTAGCATGTTTGTGAGTCAGTACAGACGTAGCTTTTAGCATGTGTGTCAATCAGTACAGATGTAGCCATTAGCATATATGTATCAGTCAGTACAGATGTAGCCGTTAGCGTGTGTCAGTCAGTAGAGATGTAGCTTTTAGCATGTGTGTGTCAGTCAGTAGAAACGTAGCCGTTAGCATGTGTGTATCAGTCAGTACAGGCATAACCTCTTCCCCTTGTAGCCGTTAGCATGTGTGTCAGTCAGTAGAGATGCAGCCGTTAGCATGTGTCAGTCAGTAGACACGTGGCTGTTAGCACGTGTGTGTCAGTCAGTACAGACGTAGCTGTTAGCACGTGTGTCAGTCAGTACAGACGTAGCTGTTAGCATGTGCGTGTCAGTCAGTAGAGATGTAGCAGTAAGCATGTGTGTGTCAGTCAGTAGAGACGTAGCCGTTAGCATGTGTGTGTCAGTCAGTAGAGACGTAGCCGTTAGCATGTGTGTCAGTCAGTAGAGATGCAGCCGTTAGCATGTGTCAGTCAGTACAGATGTAGCCGTTAGCATGTGTGTGTCAGTCAGTACAGACCTAACCTGTTCCCCTGTAGCCATTAGCATGTGTGTCAGTCGATGCATGCTTTCTTTCAATGTCCGTTATTTGTCTTTTGTTTCTTTCTTTCTGTGTCTTACACCCCTCACCCCCACCCCCACCCCCTTTCTGACACCATGACCTGCTCCCCTTCTTACCCCTCTCCTTCTACCCAACCCCCACCCTCCTGCTCCCTCCCCTTCTTACCCCTCTTCCTCCCCTTCTTACCCCCTCTCCCTCCCCTTCTTACCCCTCTCCCTCCCCTTCTTACCCCCTCTCCCTCCCCTTCTTACCCCCTCTACCCAACCCCCACCCTCCTGCTCCCTTCCCTACCTCTCTCGGCCCCACCCTCCACTCCTCTTGTCTCCTAAACCCCCCTCTTCCCCCCCCATCCTCCAACTCCTCCTGCTTCCTCCATCCCCCTCCCTCCCTCCCCGGTTGCCAGTGGAGACGATCCAGAGCAGCCCTCAGCTCCTGCTGGAGGGGGTGTGTGAGGCGCCCCTTTCCGTGCCCCCGCGCTGCCACGAGGCGCTGAGCGAGACCTCCATCCCCGTCCCCGTGCTCAACTGGCACGCCCCGCCAGGGCCCGCCGAGTGTGTGTAGCCTCTTCTGGTTCAGTCTCCTGCGTGTGTGTGTGTGTTGAGATAGCGAGTAAGAGTGAGAGATTCAATCTGAAGTCTGTTGACTAGCAGATTGATGGGTGTGCATAAGTAATGGTGTGTGTGTGTGTGTGTGTGTGTTGAGACAGAGTGAGAGATTCAATCTGAAGTCTGTTGACTAGCAGATTGATGGGTGTGCGTAGGTAATGGTGTGTGTGCACGAGTGTGTGGCAGTGTTGGTTCTTCTGTGCATGTCATTGGTTAATATCAGTCCTTTGCGTTTTAACTTGTCTTCTAACTTGTCCTCCCTGTTTGTCATCTCAGTAGTCAGTGTGTGTGTCTGCTGTTGCCCCCTCTTCTGTTGGTGTGTCTGTACCCCTGTCCCACTGACTGCGTAAAATAGTACTAGCTGGCCCTGATATATATAGCCATTGGTCTGCCACATCTTTGTGTGTCCTGGGCGGTACAGACCCAAACATCCTTATACCCTTCGGACTGGGTTTGAGGGGGAAAAAGCAACCCACAATGAGCCAAGGTCCTGCCTCTAGGGCGTTAGTGTGTGTGAAGGGTGACTTCATGGCCACAGCTGAAAGCATATCAGTGCTGATAGCTGCCCCTCGCAACCTTGACACACGAGTGTCCTGCTATGCATGACTGAACGGATGCTGACGTTCGGATGCTCTAGTGTGCTGACGTTCGGATGCTCTAGTGTGCTGACGTTCGGATGCTAGTGTGCTGACGTTCGGATGCTCTAGTGTGCCCTCTGGTGTTGTATGCTCAGCAGATATGTTTATTTGCTTCAGGTGTGAAACGTAAGGCAACAATAACTACATGTGCCCCAAAGGACAGAGCTAAGGGATTCAGTTTGGCTCACACACAGCCCCCATGATGGGAGGGTAACAGGGTGTTGACAAGGACAGTGAGCATTGCAATAACAGACAGGAAATGCGCTGGCATTTTATATAACTTCTTTGTGCAGCATTTTAGCAGTATTTATCAACCAGTGCTTTGATGGATTTATCTGCCATCAGTATCTCAGTGCTACAGACTAGTTTATGGGTTCAGAACCACAACAATAAGATTTTTATCATGACATTCATAATGTACTGTAAGATGGTTGTTTAACATGTGAAACAGCCCTCCTGAGTGATAGAACTATTTAATGGTCTATTTAAAAAGTAATATTCATAAACCATGTTTTTAATTTATGTACAGCAGGTAATATTAATCAAACTGCGGTTGGATTGTTTTAAGGAAGTGTTTGGGCCTCAGTTGTGTGGTCCTAACATCGATCTGTATGTGTGTGTGTGTGTGTGTGTGCGCATGTGTGTGTATGTTTGTTTTGTTTGTGTGCGTGCGTGTGTGTATGTGTGTTTTGTTTGTGTGTGTGCGTGCATGTGTGTTTGGTGTCACAGCGGACATGGTCCACAGTCACGGCGGGATGTTCCTGGAGAGCTCGCACCCCCCCTCCCCCGTGGTGCTGTCTGCGGTGCGTCCCCCCCGGCGCCCCAGCGAGGTCAGCATCTCCAGCCAGGTGTCTGGGCACGCCGACAGCTACAGCGCCACCAACATGGCCAACAGTAAGTTACACCACACGTCATCTCCGCCACAGCTCAAACATCTCACTGCCATATGTCACGGGCAACGAACAAGCTACAGACACGCTGTCTGCGGGCATGAACCGGCAACTGTGGCCTAGTGGTTAGGGAGTTGGACTTGCAATCGGAAGGTTGCCGGTTTGAATCCCACCATATCCATGGTTGAGATGCCCTTGAGCAAGGCATCTAACCCCACACTGCTCCACTGTAACTGAAACCCTGTAAATATCTGTAAGTCGCTCTGGATAAGAGCGTCAGCTAAGTGTAATGTAATAATGATTTGTAGTCAAGGTAACAGAGTACTAGTTATCCCCTGTCTGCGGGTATGATTTGTAGTCAAGGTAACAGAGTACTAGTTTAAAAATTGCAAAATTGTTTTTGTTGCCAAACACAAATCACCTCATGCTTATTGTCACATGTTTCTGAAAGTAAATGATAATCACTAACGGAGCTGTGTTAGCAATGTTGGCCTTAGTGAGGACGGGACCATACCAAATAGCAGTTGAATAAATGTGTTGTTGCTAGTTGGTTTTTTGTTTTGTCTGTAATACAGATACTGCTTACAATAACTTATATAATAAGATCATCTTACAATGCAGGGAGTCACTATATGAAATATTAACTGACCCCATAATCCAATGCTCTTCTTGTGCTGTCCATGTTGTAGCCCTCTCATGCCAACACAGTCAGTCCAAAAAGCTAAGCCTGCTATCCCAGCTGGCCCTCCCCTACGCTAGGCTCTCGTCACGGAGCCCCTCCCCCAAGCTGCGGCTCAGGCTCAGGGCCTCTAAGGCCCCAGACACGGAGGGGGAGTCCAGCCTGGGCCCCCCCTCGGAGAGGAGCAGCCCCCCAGGCTCCTGTCCCACCCCCCCGGCCACCCCACTGGACATCGAACAAGGTACCCCTCCCCCTCCCACACCAGGGGGGAGAGTACAGTGCCACGACTAGCGTTAGCATTAGCACGGCTAGCGTTAGCATTAGTACAGCTAGCGTTAGCATAGCACGGCTAGCGTTAGCTGCCACCTCTGGCCTGTCTGCGGCTGTTGGCATCCTCCCTAGCCTGTCTGCCTGTCCTAGCTGCCATGACCTTCCCCCATTCCCCGTGTGCCCTTACCTTTCTCTCTTGGCTCCTGTCCTGCATCACTGGAGTGCTACTGTCCCCTTTCCGCTAACTCTGAACCTCTGGTCATCTCAACCCCAAAGCCTGGAGCTCCCGTTAGGGTCCCTGATGATGTCTCAGTCACACTCTTTGGTTCAAGGAGAATTCTTTTTTTTTTTCATCCAATTCCAGTTTCCACTCAGTTCCATTCCAGGTCCATTCTAGTTCCATTGTGTGGAGTCATCATCAGAGCCACCTATCTCTCCTTTCCCATTGCTCATTGCATATGGTGCCTTATACTGTATCAATGGCTAGCTCTCCAGTCCTTCCTCTGATGTTGTCCTGTAGCCAAGGCTCAGTCTCTCCTCGTTACTAACAGGACATGCGTGCTGCCTTGAGAGATGCTGTGTTTGCGTCTGCTCAACAGCAGGACCGCACATCTTATCTTACCTTCTCTTCTAGGCCCTGAGTGCTCCTGTTATCACAAACCTTCTCTTCTAGGCCCATGCAGCTCCTGTTTGTGCATGAACCCTCCCTCTCCTTTAGAAGCTCAGTTGCTCTGACCTCTGGTCAACTCCCATCATGGATCTTGGTGGGGTTTTGAACTCAGAGTTTGTGTGTGTGTGTCTGTATGTATGTGTATGCATGTGTACGTGTGTGTGTGTGTGTGTGTGTGTGTGTGTACACGTGTGTGCATGTGTGTTTGTGTCCCTGGAGTAGTCGCAGGTAGGTGGTGGGGCACCAAGCGGGTAGACTTCGCCCTGTACTGCCCCGACGCGCTGACGGCCTTCCCCACGGTGGCCCTGCCACACCTCTTCCACGCCTCCTACTGGGAGTCCACCGACGTGGTGTCCTTCCTGCTCAGACAGGTGACGGTCCCCACAACGCAGCAATATCAGAGCACTGTGTAACACACACTGTGTACCTCGCAAAATCATCTTTGCTTCTTTATGAAAGTGCACTTTGACTTTCACTGCCATACTATGAGATACACTCCTTTTGTAAGTCGCTTTGGATAAAAGTGTCTGCTAAGTGTAATGTAATATATTGTAAAATGTATATTTCCTTTTGTCTGCTGGGTTTCTGTGTAATGTTCCACTATTAAACTTCATGCTGTGTAAGTCCTGTGTGGCTACTGCGCATGCAGGTGATGAGGCACGAGAGCTCCAGCATCCTGGAGCTGGACGGGAAGGAGGTGTCGGAGTTCACCCCCTCCAAACCCCGCGAGAAGTGGCTGAGGAAGAGGACGCATGTCAAAATCAGAGTGAGTCCTCTCCTGTCACGTACACAACACACACATGCACACATTTACACACATAGCTGCATCCACACATGCTTGCAAATACGGACATGTTAATAAATATGTGTTTTATGTTAGTTTACAGGGCTAGATTTCACACTGAATGATGAGTCTGAATATGTTGCAACACATTGAATGTTGTTTGTGTGTGTATCAGAGAGGGACTAGGAACTATTGAATGATGTGTGTCAAAGGAGCTACCTTGTAAGCAGCTACCATGACCTAGATGAATGAGAATCTTCACAGACGTGTGTGTGTGTGTGTGTGTGTTGTAGAGAGGGATTGGTAACTGTTGTGTGTGTGTTGTGGAGAGTGGCTGCTAACTGTTTAATGTTGTGTGTGTTGAAGAACGTGACGGCTAACCACCGTGTGAACGACGCCGTGTTCACCGAGGACGGCCCTCAGATGGTGACGGGGCGCTTTGTGTACGGGCCACTCGACATGGTCACACTCACCGGAGAGAAGGTGTGCAACACACACACACACACACACACACACACACACACACAGTGTTGGACACACACACGCGCGCCCTTTGTGTACGGGCCACTTGACATGGTCATGTTTACTGGGGAGAGTGTTAGTCCAGCGCACAAACACACACACACACACACACACTGTCAATACACATATTCATACATATGTTCAGCAGCTGCTACCTTAAGTAGGTGGAGATGCTTTAGTAAATGGGGCTTAAGACACAAAGTCTCTCTTGATCCGCTATCCACTCACCCTCACCTACTGTACAGGGGAATGTTAACCTGTCTGCCTGTCTCTCTCTCCTCTCCTTCTGTTTAAGCCGTCTTTCTTCTCCTTCTGTTTAACCTGTCTGTCTCTCCTCTCCTTCTGTTTAACCTGTCTGTCTCTCCTCCTTCTTTTTAACCTGTCTCTCCTCTCCTATTTAACCTGACTGCCTCTCTCTCCTCTCCTATTTAACCTGTCTGTCTCTCCTCCTTCTTTTTAACCTGTCTCTCCTCTCCTTCTATTTAACCTGTCTGTCTCTCCTCTCCTTCTATTTAACCTGACTGCCTCTCTCTCCTCTCCTATTTAACCTGACTGCCTCTCTCTCCTCTCCTATTTAACCTGTCTGTCTCTCTCTCCTCCTGTTTAACCTGTCTGCCTCTCTCTCCTCTCCTATTTAACCTGTCTGTCTCTACTCTCCTTCTGTTTAAGCTGTCTGCCTCTCTCCTCTTTCTATTTAACCTGTTGGCCTCTCTCTCCTCTCCTTGTGTTTAATCTGTCTGTCTGTCTCTCCTCTCCTTCTGTTTAACCTGTCTCTCTCTCCTCCTGTTTAACCTGTCTGTCTCTTCTCTCCTCCTGTTTAACCGGTCTGCCTCTCTCTTCTCTTCTGTTTAACATGTCTGTCTGTCTCTTCCTCTCCTTCTGTTTAACCTGTCTCTGTCTCCCCTCTCCTTCTGTTTAACCTGTCTGTCTTCTCTCTCCTGTTTAACCTGTCTCTCTGTCTGCCCTCTCCTTCTGTCTAACCTGTCTGTCTTCTCTCTCGTTCTGTTTAACCTGTCTGTCTGTCTCTCCTCTCCTTCTGTGGGCATAGGTGGACATCCACATCATGACACAGCCCCCTTCAGGTGATTGGCTCTACTTCGACACGGAGCTGACCAATAGCAGCGGCCGTGTGTCTTACATCATCCCCGAGAGCAAGCGCCTGGGCATCGGGGTCTACCCTGTCAAGATGGTGGTCAGGTGGGACTGATGTAGCTGTGTAGGCCTAACTACATATACGGACTGTATGGCAAATGTTCAAAGATGGAAAATGAGTGTAGGTGTAATCTAAAATGGCTTAAAGTTTAGAACTACCTGCTGAAACGCAGACTAACCAGTTCTTAAAATCCAAACGAATAACAAAAAAACACAATATAAAGCAAATAAACTTGCTCTGTGCTGTGGTGTGTGTGCAGAGGAGACCACACGTCGGCGGATAGCTACCTGACGGTGCTGCCCAGAGGGACGGAGTTCGTGGTGTTCAGCATCGACGGCTCCTTCGCTGCAAGCGTCTCCATCATGGGCAGTGACCCCAAGGTGCGCGCGGGGGCCGTGGACGTCGTCAGGTAGGACCAGAACCACCCTTGCTCTCTCGCTATAGCGCGACCTGGTTAGTGTATGTGGAATAGTGTGTGTGTGTGTGTGTGACACATGTGTGTTATATTATGTGTGTATGACAGATGTTGTGTGTGTTGTGCCATATTGTGTTTCCGCTGGCAGGGCCTGGGCTACATGATCGTGTGTGTGACAGATGAGTGTTGTATTGTGTGTGATGGATGTTGTGTTATGTGTGTGTGTGATGGATGTTGTGTTATGTGTGTGTGTGATGGGTGTTTTGTGGTATTGTGTGTGGCAGGCACTGGGCTACATGACTGTGTATGTGACGGCCATGTTCTGTTATATTGTGTGTGTGTGTGTATGTGATGTTGTGTTATGTTGTATTATGTGTGTGTGTGTCTGACGTGTGTTGTGTGGTATTATGTTTGCTAGGCACTGGCAGGACCTGGGCTACATGACTGTGTGTGTGACGGGTGTTATATTATGTGTGTGTGTGTGACAGGCACTAGCAGGACCTGGGCTACATGATCATGTATATGATGGGTGTTATAACACCCGTCACATACACACACATAACACCCATCACATACATGATCATGTAGCCCAGATCCTGCCAGTGCCTGTCACACACACACACACACATAATATATAACCCGTCACATACACACACATTACATATGTGTGTGTGTGTGTGTGTGTGTGCGACAGGCACTGACAGGACCTGGGCTACATGATTGTGTACGTGACGGGTGTTTGACGGGTATTATATTATGTGTGTGTGTGTGTGTGTGTGTGTGTGTGTGTGTGTGTGACAGGCACTGGCAGGACCTAGGCTACATGATTGAGTACGTGACGGGTGTTAGGTGTGTGTGTGTTTGACGGGTATTATATTATGTGTGTGTGTGTGTGTGTGTGTGTGTGTGTGTGTGTGTGTGTGTGTGTGTGTGTGTGTGTGTGTGTGTGTGTGCGCGCGACAGGCACTGGCAGGACCTAGGCTACATGATTGTGTACGTGACGGGTGTTATGTGTGTGTGTGTTTGACGGGTATTATATTATGTGTGTGTGTGTGTGTTTGACGGGTATTATATTATGTGTGTGTGTGTGTGTGTGTGTGACAGGCACTGGCAGGACCTGGGCTACATGATTGTGTACGTGACGGGTGTTTGACGGGTATTATATTATGTGTGTGTGTGTGTGTGTGTGTGTGTGACAGGCACTGGCAGGACCTGGGCTACATGATTGTGTACGTGACGGGTGTTTGACGGGTATTATATTATGTGTGTGTGTGTGTGTGTGTGTGTGACAGGCACTGGCAGGACCTGGGCTACATGATTGTGTACGTGACGGGGCGGCCGGATATGCAGAAGCAGCGTGTGGTGGCCTGGCTCTCGCAGCACAACTTCCCCCACGGCATCGTCTCCTTCTGCGATGGACTCGTGCACGACCCCCTACGCCACAAAGCCAACTTCCTCAAGTCCCTCATCTGTGAGGTGTGTGTGTGTGTGTGAGAAATGAGGGAGCTGGAAAGACTAGTGGTGAACGAGAGTATTTATTTATTTATTTATTTATTTTTACCCCGCTGCTTGTTACTAAAGACGTTCAGCTCCTGGCCCAACTACGATCCCAGTTCTTTTACTAGAAGAAACTAGACAGGGAGGGCTCCCGCCTATCTGGAATACAGACTAGTTGATTTTGGCTACTATCCCGTTTCACTTAGCTATCCTCTCTGTGGAAGTTAGCCCATTTTGTTGTTGACTGAAAAAAGTTATCACCCTCAGATAGGACTCTGAAACTTCACTATCTCCTTTCTAATGTTATCCAATACAAAGCCTATAGAGTAAGTCTGGAGGCAAGTAAAAGGCCTGGGGGCCTACCTTACATCGTCATCAACCTCAGAATAAAGAAGAAACAAGTATTTGAGAATAGAATTCCCAATTAATTTTTATTTTTAAATTTAAAAGAAAAGGAGAATGAGACTCCAAACAAAGATACAGAATTACAGATATTTTAAAGGTTAAATCTTGAATGAACGGAGCTTATCTCTCTCTGTGAGTGTCCAAGCAGAAGGCTCCTTCCTGTGCGTGTGTGTGTGAGCAAACACCTTCCTCTTTTCGTGTCTTTTGGTTCCTTCTTTTCTCCGCTCAGAGAGAGAGAGAGTGTTGCCCGATTTGTTCTTCGACTCTGTGGCCAGGCTGAACTCCGTCTCTCAAGGCTTTTTCTTCTTTGTCGTCTGTTCATCTCTGTTCATGTTTGTTCGTCTCCGTCCATCTCTTCCTGTCGTTGCGTTGGGTTGAGTTGAGTGCAAGCCAGCTCTCTTCATCTCCATCTTCATGTCTTCATCATCATCTCTCTCTCTATATGTGTATCCCCCTTTTTTTTTTTTTTACTTCATTTACTCTGCCTCTTTATACCATTTTACTCCCACACATTTACGTCAATGCATTATTCACCTTCCTGTTTCTCGAATCTTCTGTCTCTCGAATCTTCTTGCACTAATTTAACCTTTACTTAAGTTCTTCTTTTAACCAAATTTGGTCCTTCCTGCTCTGGGTTCCGCAAGGCATGACAGACATGTTAAAACATGTTAGGGCATATACCCAGCCAGGCCTGGGCCTGGGTGACACGTTCCACAGTGTGTGTGTGTGTGTGTGTGTGTGTGTGTGTGTGTGTGTGTGTGTGTGTGTGTGCAGTACTCTGAAAAAGAGGGCTTACATAAAACCTAAAACTGGATTAAAAACGGTGTACATGTGTGTATGATCCAGTCACATCTGCAGGTCATTTAAGATTATGATCTATTGACATAGAAGACCAACTGCTGATTATCTTTGGCTGTTTATTTTCTTTCTGTTTTGTGATGTCTGTGTCATGCACAGGCCCAAATGAAGATCTTTGCTGCGTACGGCTCCACTAAGGACGTTTCGGTCTACGCCTCCATTGGCCTGCCCCCCTCCCACATCTACATCGTCGGCCGATCTACCAAGAAGATGCAGCACCAGTGCCAGGTAGGCAGGACACTGCTGACCACAGCTGCACACCTAAAGGTTCCTGTAAGCCAGGCAGGTACACAGGTGTTCACACCTAAAGGGTCCTGTAAGCCAGGCAGGTACACAGCTGCACACCTAAAGGGTCCTGTAAGCCAGGCAGGTACACAGGTGTTCACACCTAAAGGGTCAGGTAGGCAGGCAGGTATACAGGTGTTCACACCTAAAGGTTCCTGTAAGCCGGGCAGGTACACAGGTGTACAGACCTAAAGGTTCCTGTAAGCCAGGCAGGTACACAGGTGTGTACACATAAATGTTACTGTGAGGTAGCGGAGTGCTTACACCTTTGTCACGTGGCCTGTGTTGTGTGTGCCCGATGGCTGTGGAGCATCTCCTTTTTAATTAATGGATGAGCAGTTTCAGGGCTAACTAAAGCCAAATGTACGCCACAGGCAACACCTAAGTACAGCACAACTGTAAACTGTTATAACATGAATGGCCTGACAGTGATATGAGACAATTATGTAATGTAGAAATGTAAAACATATGCATGTTTATGCTGTTTTTTGAAATTTGCTTAATTGACAAATTCTTTTTGAAGACAGTAGACTGCCCTCATGATATAAAATGTTTTGATTTCAGATCGCATTCTCCAGACACACCTTGACTTCCAATTAGGGATGCACCGAAATGAAAATTTGTGGCCGAAGCCGAATAATATGAAGCGCTTAATGCAGATGCGGTTGTTACGTTTTTCACTATATTTTTAACATTGCATTAATAGTCTAGAATACATTTTTAGGCGTTTTTCAAAGAATGTTTATTAAATATTCTAACATTTTTAAAAAATATTTCAGTAGCCTTTGCTTTTCAAAAAACACAAATCTTTTTCATTTATATTAGCCCTTAAAAAAAAACAGAAACATTCTGAAAACAATTTAAGTGCATTAAAGTCGATAAACCCACAACAAATGAATTATTGTCCTTCTGGCACAAGTCTGCTTAGCCACAGTAGATAGGCTAATAATGTAAACACATAGGCTCAAGTAAATCTCTAAGTGTGTGCATGTAACCTCATACACTGATCGTGTGATTGCGTCACACGCTACTATTCGGCCTTGCTTTTAACTCGCTCCACCGAAGGCTGAATATATTCGGTTACCGAAAATTAGGTGCATCCTTAATTCTAATATTCCCCCCAGTCAACACCTAGCAGCCCCTGATCTCTCTGTCTCTCTCTCTCCATATCTATCTCTCTATCTATCTCTCTCTCTCTCTCTAGTATATCTGTTCCTACCACCGCCCCCCTCCTTCTATACTATCCTCTCTTCCACAGTACCCTAGGTGCTACTGCTGTGGCTCCTACACACACACACACACGGGCACCTAGTACCCCGAGAGACAAAAACAGCAGGGTTGGGGGTACATATTAGTAATGCAAACCACAAAATGTAGCACCCCCCCAGTGATGGAGGGGTAACTGACACACTGCCTGTCTCCTCTCTACTCTTATCCTCCATGGTCCAGACACACACACTGACTTCTAATCTCCTTTAAATGAGTGACACTCATCTTACCCCGTCTCCTCTCTGCTCCCGTCACCCATAGTTGTGACTTCTAATCTTCTAATGAGTGACACGCTCCTGACCCTGTCTCCCTTCGACCCCCCAATAGTTGTGACTTCTTCTTTAAATGAGTGACTCATCTTACCCCGTCTCCTCTCTCCTCTCCCTCTCCATAGCTGTGAGTTCTTTAAATGAGTGAGGCACCTGACCCTCCCTCTCTCTGCTCTGCCCCTCCACAGTTCATCTCGGACGGCTACGTGGCGCACCTGTCCCAGCTGGAGTTCAGCCAGCGCTCGCGGCCTGCTAAGACCAGCAGCGCGCGCATGGTTCTGCGCAAGGGCAGCTTCGGCCTGGGCGGCAGCGGCGATTTCCTGCGCAAGCGCAACCACCTGCTGCGAACCATCAGCTCCCAGCCCGCCGGCCAATCGCAGGCCCCCGTGGGCCGGCCCGAGCGCGCCTTCAGCCAATCGGACGGGGACAGGGAGCGGGCGGAGCGGGCCCAGCGCAGCATGAGCGTGGCGGCGGGCTGCTGGGGGCGCAGCGGCAGTGCCAGACTGGATAGCGCTCTGCTCAGCCCCAAGTAGGGGGCAGGACTCCCATAATGCACCAGGAGGGGCGGCAGAGGAGAGGGACTAGGGAAGGAGTCGCCACTCCTGAGTGGAGGGGGAGGGGCAGGAGGAGTTGCTGTGGCTAAGCAGACTACAGGGGTGTGTGTGTGTGAGGGTGTGTGTGGTTAAATGTGTGTGTATGTGTGTGACAACAGGGAACAGCACGTGAAAGAGACATTCCTCTCATGCCTTAAGCCTTGTGCCGGCTTGGACACGAAATGTGAATGTACCGTCACACCCCACACCTAGACACTCTTCCTCCTCCTCTTCCTCCTCCCCCTCCACCCAGCAGGGGGCAGGGTTTAGGGGGATCCCAACAGCCAATAGTTTCCCCACGCTCCCAAAAGCCACTCCCACTTTCTCAGGGCAGCCTTAGAGAACACGCCCCATTTTTTTCCCTGGAGCCTCCGGTGCCAGTGCCGCCGGTGCCACTGCCCCCAACACCCTCACCACCCCCCCCCCCACCAGGCAATAAGGACCAGACACCCCCTCACCACCCCCCCACCACCAGGCAATAAGGACCAGACCCCCCTCACCACCCCCCCTCACTCCATTCTGTGGGTCCCTTGCTGTTTACTACTTCACTCACAGACTTATGCCCCCAACACACCACTGACTGAGCAGACCCCTGCCGTAGATCCCTGCCGTAGACCCCTGCCGTAGACCCCTGCCGTAGACCCCTGCCGTAGACCCCTGCCGCAGACCCCTGCCGCAGACCCCTGCCGTAGACCCCTGCCGTAGATCCCTGCTGTAGATCCCTGCCGTAGATCCCTGCTGTAGACCCCTGCCGTAGATCCCTGCCGCAGACCCCTGCCGTAGACCCCTGCCGTAGATCCCTGCTGTAGATCCCTGCCGTAGATCCCTGCTGTAGATCCCTGCCGTAGATCCCTGCCGTAGATCCCTGCCGTAGATCCCATTCTGTTCTGCACCGAGGGGAATCCCTTACTGCACCATGAAAGAATCCCTCATGTTCTCCTCAACACCAGATCCCCTCGCTCTTAAGCCACCAAGAAGATCAGACCACCACCTACCTGAAAAGATCAACTGCTGATGCTTTTCTGAAGATCTCTTCCTGTTCAGTATAGCTCATATATGACATGGATCAGCTCCTCTGTCATGTATGTGACATAAGGAGTAGCTCCTATATGACATATGGATCAGCTCCTCTGTGTATATATTGCTATGAGTTTGGCCTCCTGGTGATTCCAGGGACCCTAAATCATGTTACACAAAGAGCTCTGAGAACTGCGTACACACAGCATACCTGCGTACACACAGCATACCTGCGTACACACAGCATAGCTGCTATGCGCACTCTGAACATAAACTGTTGTGTCCTGTATATGGCACCATCCCTTTACAAGGTTAGGGTTATAAAGGTCCTCTGCTCCTTGCAGTAGCGCTCTGTCTCTCTTAGTCTCTCTCTCTCCATATCTCTCTCCCTACCTCTCTCTCCCCCTCTCCTTCCATATCTCTCTCCCTACCTCTCTCTCTCTCTCTCTCTCTCCATATCTCTCTCCCTACCTCTCTCTCTCTCTCTCCATATCTCTCCCTACCTCTCTCTCCCCCTCTCTCTCCATATCTCTCCCTACCTCTCTCTCCCCCTCTCCTTCTATATCCGTCCCTACCCCTCTCTCTCTCCCCCTCTCCTTCTATATCCGTCCCTACCCCTCTCTCTCCCCTTCTATATCTCTCCCTACCTCTCTCTCCCCCTCTCTCCCTACCTCTCTCTCTCTCTCCATATCTCTCCCTACCTCTCTCTCCCCCCCTCTCTCCTTCTATACTATCCTCTCTTCCACAGTACCATGGGTACTGCTGCTGTGGCTCCTACACAGACACACACATACACACACACACACACACACGCACACACACACACACGCACGCACGCACGCACACACACACACACACACACACGCACGCACACGTACCGGCATGCCTGCACTCCACTGCACTGCACTGCTGTGTGGCCATGTCAGCTGTCTTGCACACTTGCTGAGGGAACACAGGAAGCGCTCCACACCTGACACCAGGGCCGTGTGTTTGCCTTGCGTATGCCAAACATAAGCTGCCCTACGGCCTGCACCTACTGTTTCAGGTCGTATCTAAATGCTTTTAGAGATACCCTTAATTAACAGATCAACTTATTTTATTCGTTTTTCTGCCCTGAAGGAAGGAGTCGGTGTTGTGTTTGAGTGCAGTGCTGCCAGTGCTTACAGGAAGTCAGCGTTGCACCTTCTAATCTGCCATAAAGCTTTGCCACTCCCATGGCGGCAAGTTAGTGAGACTCGTACAGCACCGTGTGTATGGGAGTGGAAACACACACTCGTTACAGCGCCGTGTGTATGGGAGTGCAAACACACACTCGTACAGCACCGTGTGTATGGGAGTGCAAACACACACTCCGTGTGTACAGCACCGTGTGTATGGGAGTGCAAAGCAGCCATCGATATTTAGCCGCACATGCGGACACATGATCCCCAGACTGCTGAATGGGGCACTCATGACCCTGTGACTCCTAAGACCCTATGATTCCTATGAAATCTGTGACCCTATGATTTCCATGATTCCTATGATCCCACAACCCTATGATTCCTGTATGATCTCTAAATGATGTGAGGGCAGGGTGGGTTGGATGGAGGTCTCATCTGGATCAGAACCTCTGTGGCCCAGGACAGAGGTGGCTGTGAAGCAAGACGTGACGTTGTCTTACTCAGCTTACTGGATGTACAGAATGCTGGTAAATAATGTACAGTGTTGAGAAGGGACTCCACGGCAGAGAAGTATTTATTTATGTATTAACTTGTAGACATGGATTCATGGAGATGTGGATCATGTAGGTCTACTGTATTTCAGTTGTGTAGCTACTCCGTCCTTTAGGACAGGACATTGGCACTGGACTTTTGCCATTGCACCTTGTTGCAGGTCAGAACCAGAAATACACACCTCTGTACACACACACACACACACACATATTATACCACACCACATCTCATCAGATGCTGACAAGGTAAAACGTAATTACAATTCTCATCTAAAACCACGCAGCAAGACAAACAGCTGTGACAATCACACTGTCACCTCACACACCTGTCACTGGTCCTGTGTCGTCATTACACACCAACGCAGATCTCTGACAAAACACACTCAAGTCACATCAGACGATTGCCATTTTGCAAAACTACCATCACCAAAAATGCTTTAGTCTCAACGCTGAACAGAATTTTCCATCATGTACTCTTTTTAGGAATGAGATTGGAAGTCATAACCCCACAAAGGCAATGTATTCATCATGTATAGATACAAAGAAACACACACCATGTGAAAGCTCTAATTTTATGTTGGTGTTCAATTGTGACGTGTGGTCCTTGGGAGGCAACCCCATGGTTTGCAAGGACTCCAGACCACTGCTGGCTTATGTACAGAACTGCTGTGTAAGTTTACATGCTGTACTACAGGAACCTTGCCCAGCATCCCAGGATCAAGCCAAAGAAGTGTGCTGGACGTGTGGGTAACACAAAGGCCTGTTTGGTTTGAATGAAGTGGCAGTGTTACTGCAGATGTGTGCTGGGTTCTAGGATGAAACACCCTGACACCAGGACAGCTGTCTCTGCTTTCCCATCATGCAACACTCCTGCACACACTCATCACTCTACACATTGAGAGAGCACAAGCATGCAATCATCAGGGCCACTCCTCCTGTCTGCCACTTCACACACACACACACACACACACACACACACACTCACTGCTGGTGAACAATACACTCTTGCTGAACACAGTTGTAGGACATACTGACTGTACTGGCTGCAAAATACACACTTGGAGACACTTCACCACTGCCGCCATACCTCTTTACCTTTACGGACACACACACACACAGCTACCGCCTGCACACACAAGGACAAGCTTTTGGGGTTTTATACCACCACACGCACACTCTTTTCTCAGACTGGACTGTTTTGTACACTGCCTGCAGGTTGGACACTTCTTCTCACTAGCCTCTCAGGCTGGCTTTGCTCCAGGCCTGAAGGGGTTAATGCTGCTTGCGGTCGGCTGTGATGTAGCATCCTGTTTATAAACTCATTATAAGCTCATTGGTCCACCATCCGGGCGGCGGCGGTTTTTCCGGCCCCATCCCCCCAGTTCCCTTGGGACCGCCACGGATTGGGGCCCCGTCACATCACGGGCTGCTTTCATTTTGCTGTCAGGTCAAAGGGGACCCCGAAACCTGGTGCGCCCCCATCCTAAATGTGTGTCAAACGTATACCTGTGATCATGTTCTAAGACGTCAATGTATTCATTACTCCAGCCCTGCACTCGTAGCCATGCTGTTGTAACCAGTATCGCATCGCATGCAACACCAGAGCAACATAGCTAGAAGCGGGGCAAATGTGTATGTATTACCGCTTTCAGTTCACACTGGGACACACACACACACACACACAATATGTTGACCATATTTGAGATGACCATATTTTGTTATACATTTAAAATATATGGCATGTATGGAAAAATGTCCATTATGTAGAAAGACATTTGAGATGTTTTGCAGCAGTTATAACAGATGCTTCTATATAATAAAATACAATAGCATTGTAAAGTGTATGAATGTAAGATATGGAGGTGGTGATAACTTAGATATATTTTCAGTATGTACATCTGACTTCTTTATGGGGGGTGGGGGGTAGGCAATCTGAAATCCACCTGTATTTAACACATCTGTACATTTTCAGTGTTACTCCTGGTGTGGCCGTGGGACCAGGGTAGTGTGTCTGTTTCCAGTGTCGAGGACATCTCACATCAGATCGACACCCAAGCCAGGCTGGTGTGAACAGAAGCAAAAACGATCCACTCTCACACAGTGTTAACGCCATACTAGCGTGGGCTCACTCGGCTCATCTTTAGTGAGTAAAGAAGGGGAAACACATAGGGTTCCTGTTCCATCTTGAGTTCTGCGCGTGTATTTATAACTGTAGACCTGTGCTTTCGCTCTCTGTGCCACTGCTCTCCTGGCTGTTGTTATGTACCCTGCTCCTGCACCGGGTCTCTGCCAGACCCGCTCACTATGTACTGTGGATTAAAACAGTTGGACAGCAACAACGCTCGGCTCTGTGTCTTTGTTGGTTTTTAAGCATACAGGAAAACACATTGGCCCACTGTGCTTCTATGTAGGTTCAACTAAAAAGACAGTCTTCTTTCTCATATAAACCCAAGGACCAAAAATCTTAGACAAATCCTAAAAATCATCATAAACCTTAGACAGTTTTTCTCAAATGCTAAAACTCAATTCACAAAACCTTGCACCATTTTCTCAAAACTGTAAACACAAACTCTAGTTGTCCACATGCATTTCCCAAAACCCCTGACTCTTGTTGCAAAAGTGAACTACTGCCTCAAAACAGTTTTTTGTGAGCTCAGAACCAAACTACCCTCAAAACAAACAATGCAGTCAAAATGAAAGCACAACGAAGCAGTTAGTCACTACACCAAATAATGGAAAGCACAGCAAGATTTTTTTACAGCACTGAAATGCATTTTCAACTAAACAAAATTTCATATATACTGTACATACACTAATTAGAAAGTACTTCAAACAAAAAAAACAAAAAACATTTGTATGTGGTGATAAAGTATACTGTAGTACAAATGAAAACTACATGTGCGGTTTCCAATGTTGCAAACATTATGGGGCTTCATCATGCCTTTGGGCTGGGTCAGGCCACAGCATCTCATCCACTTCGCAGGCAATGATGTCCCTAGTCAGGCAACGGGGAAAGAAGCCCCTATGTCTTGGTCTATGTCACCACAGGCCAGTTCCATTGCCTCTGTGTAGGTAGTCAAAGGAGCTAAGCTGTGAGCAACTGGACTTCTTTTTGCAGCTTGACCTTTCATCCAAAAGGCTTTTTCAGTTTCAGTTAAGGGGGATAGATCAGGACGATTCAGGGGGCCCAGAGCTTCACAGGGGCCCACAGAAGACTGTTATATGGTTGGGGTGGGGGCCCAAAGTTATTTTCTTTCAGGGGGCCCACAATTTCTAGCAGCACCCCTGACTGGGGCACAGCTTGGGCACAGACAATTAATGTGAGCGCGCAAAACAAGACAAAAAAATTACCACTTATTTATCATAAAAACCATAAATAGTGCTTCAAACTAAACAATCATATCAGATTATGTTGATATGCTCATCAAACATCGTAGATGTAAGATAGCAATCTCCAGAAACCGAGTGTGGGAGCTCACAGTGCTAGGCTAACCGTTAAATAAATCAACAACGATAATAGCAGCTAACGTTTCCGGTAGGCTACTTCAATTTACAGCCAGAACTCTTGCATGACAGCTGCCTCATACATTAAAGGTAAAAAGTAAAGTTTAACATTTCAATCCATATGGAATTGGCGACACAGAAGTGAAAACAAACAACAATGATGGGCAATTTACTCGGTACTAACCTGTAAGACAGGTAGAAAGAAATGGCGCTCAGACACCGTTGTTTCACGTTATGTCACAGCCAAAGTCGCGTGAATAAATTACCATATTAAGTAGCCATGTGTGCATTGTGTATGGAGTGAATAAAGTAGCAATGAGTTGCCATATTGAGTAGCTATGTGCGCATTCTGTAGATTATGCCATGTAGACCTAAAACTCTAAAGTGATTTTTCTTCCTGGTGAAATTTATACTGGGGCACTACAGACCAATACTGGGGCATGTGCCCCGGTAAAACATCTCTGGCGACGCCCCTGTGTAGGTCCATGCAGAGGGGATTAGTTTGCATGATGCAGTCATGGGTTTGCATACCTTTTGTCAACTATGTTACACACGCCAAAGGCCAACCCTGCGGCAACCTAAGCACTTGCCACAAGCACTACCGACACCAAACAAAACAAAGGGATACTAGGCAAATCTAGGCAATTACCACTACACTTGTCTAAGGGATTTACACTAGCTACGACCCTGGGTGCAATTTACCCTACAGTATGAGTGTGCTTGACGTGAATGGGTACTATATCAGTAGTGTATGTAATGGTGATTGTAGCTAGTTGAGAAAACACAGGAGTGCAGTTTACCGTGCTCAAGGACGCCCCAACGACCAGCCAAGTTCTTGTTCCGGTTAACGTCCAGCTCAAGCTCCGATTTTCTCAGTTCAAGTTTTCTTATAAAATCCAAAACGACGCCCTCTGGCTTCTTAACGCGGTCTTCTGCAAGAGGGAATTCACGCTACACAAGAACAGCTTCACAGGTGATATCACCTGGTACAAATTAGTTAGGATGGCGCGTCACGCCCATTAATCAGCCGCCACTCCCACAGCCTTCTCAACAATCAGTATGTGATTTCCCTGGGGCCTGTATCGTAACAATTAACAGTAGTCAAGTACTCCAGTTGGTCAGGATCTTTATTTAAGTCACATTGGGTGTTGCAGAGTTTCAGAGCAGTACCCCTCTCCCCACAGCAATGCAACATCCATCAGTACACCATTATCTATTCTGCTTTAAAAACATTTCTTTAAATGGGATGGACTTTGTACATTATCAATGACACAAAATACTTGTCACATAAAAACACTGATTGACATGTAAACAGAACACGGAGAGGAGAACTGAAACACTCAATGCAGCTCATAACAATATGATATGAACATAAACAGTAATCACACATTCGGTTATTCAGCGGGACTCTGCAACAGATTCCTCCATTTACAAAAATAAAAACAGGATCTACATGAATATGCATTTTATTTATATTATAACTGTTGTTTCAGACTGTATATAGCCTGTCGTGCAGCTTTTCACAGAGCTCTAAGCAGCCACTCTCTCTCGTCTTCTGTGTCCAACATTCACACGGAGGCAGAATGAAGTTGCACTTTTATGTTTTTGATAGTGTGCCACATTTTGCTTGGTTGATATGTGAATGACCTCACATCTTGTTCTTCTTAGTGGTCAAAGAGCAGCTAGGAAGTCCAGTGGTATTCTTGGGGGAGGGTTATAGTGTATAGTGGTCAAAGAGCAGCTAGGAAGTCCAGTGGTATTCTTGGGTGAGGGTTATAGTGTATAGTGTGAGAGGAGGATTCTGCTGGAGGTCACACATAGACTGCGTATTAGAGTGACATGAAACATTATTTACACACAGGATGGAGATGCGTCAGTAACTCTGGCAGGTTTGTGCATGCATTACTTATAAAGTGGCCTTGTCATCCAACAAATCATAATCAGCTCCAACGCATACAGTAGAAAGCCATCAAACACTAAGACAGTAGAGGATTGCTGTCCTTCTCCATTGCAAAGGACGATGACCTTCACCTATTATTTTACAAAAGAGCCATTCACACTTACAGTACTATGTGCCTTAGATACCGTTCCCTTTTCCTCCATAAACAGTGGTCGTTAAAGCTAGGGGTGTGCAAAAAAAAACGATTCACATTTGATTCAAGCTCTGCCGATTCAAAATCGATTTCTGAACATTCAAAATGGAGTCATATTTTTATCCTTATCCATCCATAGTTGGGTTCCTTGAGCAGAAACTAGGAAGTGCTGCAAGACAGCTGAAACAACAGAATGCACTTCTCTCACTCACCACGCTTGAAGGATAAGTCAATAAAATAAATATTAAGCATGTAATGCAAAATGCGACCATTTGGTCGTAGCCTGGAGTCCTGGTCCATAAACAGATCAGAACTCTCCACATGTGCACGCAGTGAGTCTGTGTGCCTGTGTGGGCGTGCATGACCAGAGTTCTCCCTGCATCAAGAGAGAAAAATCTAGATTAACATCTTTATCAGTAACGGAACTGGTGAAACAACTGGGAAAGATTACTTTTATCTACAAACAAAAAAGTCTGGTTAATTAATTTCTCCAGTACCAAAAGTAATGCAGTTAATTTCAGAGCCTATCGATGGTTTTTAGAATTTGGCCCTGCAGCCTGTTTGGTACTGGGTTTGGTACCCTTCCATAGTTTCAATAGAATCAAAAATCTATTCTGAATTGAATCTTAGGCCTAAAAATTTATATGGAATCAAATCGTGGCATTTTCTGAATCGTGCACCCCTAGTCAAAACACCTATAGGAAATTACCACCAGGTGAGAACGCTGGTAAATATTTTAAAACTTTTTTTTTTCTCAACTTTTTACCAGAAAGTTGGTAAAATATTTGTCCAGTTTGAGGCTAGCGAGCTTTCAGTGGGGTGGAAGGGGTGGGGCATGGGGTGGGGCATGGGGTGGGGCATGGGGTGGCTCAGGAGCCTTCCGTGCAGTCTGGTCTTCAGAGGGTCCTCAGCAGTCAGCCTTTCTGTGCAGTCTGGTCTTCAGAGGGTCCTCAGCAGTCAGCCTTTCTGTGCAGTCTGGTCTTCAGAGGGTCCTCAGCAGTCAGCCTTTCCGTGCAGTCTGGTCTTCAGAGGGTCCTCAGCAGTCAGCCTTTCTGTGCAGTCTGGTCTTTACAGGGTTCTTAGAGAGGCCGTGGCCTCTTAGGGTTGATCTGTTGGCTTGCTTGCTCTTCCTCTTGGAGTGCAGATCGGAAGGACTTCACTTTATCTGAGGATGACAAGGAGAGACAGTGAGGTCCTTACGCCATAATGCAGCACTGTAACACACTTGCTACAATCCATACACAAACTGCACAGCACACAGTGAAGCTACATGAAATATATGAAGCCTTTTAATCTTTGTCCACCAAGTACTACGTTGACCAATACAATGGTACATGATTATCAAATGACAGATATAGTTACCTCTTAGTTCTGTCAGTATTTCAATCTTCTGATCCAAAATCTGCTCCAGCTGCGTGCCGTAGGAGTCGACATCATAGTCCACCTCCTCTGTCATCTCGAGCAGAACCTTCTCATCCTCCAGCCAGCGGATGGACTCCTGCAATGACACTCTAGTGTTACATATATCACACCTACAGATGGACTCCTGGTGTTACACGCTGGTGTTATTATATATATATATATATATATATATATATATATATATATATATATATATATATATATATATATATATATATATATATATATATATATATATATATATATATATGTCACACCTGCAAATGGACTCCTGCAATGACACTCTGCAGATCACATCTGCAGATCACATCTGCAGATGGGTAAATGTTTACAAATGAATGTGCAAGCACGGACAGTCAGAACACAAAATGTGTGATACCACAAGAGGGCAGTAGAGATACAACTGGTCCACTATGGGGAGAGCAGGAAGTTGCCTATAGGACCCTGAATCTCAGTCACTAATGTTGCTCTCTCCTGTTCTGCGCTGTAAAGCCTAAAGCAGTAGCATTTAGAATGACCCTATGGCACTT
>CM050209.1:33295000-33297500 GCA_027475355.1 Coilia nasus | reverse complement strand
AAAAACGGTTTAAGAGTAGAATAGCTGTGTGCCTCCACAGTGCCCTTCTTCCTACACTTACAACAGTTACGGCCACTGCAAAAACCCATTTCCCATCTGTGTGTGTGTGTGTGTGTGTGTGTGTGTGTGTGTGTTTTCTGGAGTGTATGCTACTCACCTGTTGGCATAGCGGAGTGTGTTTAGTGTGTTTTCACAGGAAGCCATGCCTGGAGAGATGGTTGCAATCTGTTCAAATAACACATGAAAGACATGATAGTCAACCTCTGAAACTAAGAACAATACATTTTCATGCATGATATGTGTGTGTGTGTGTGTGTGTGTGCGTGTGTGTGTGTGTGCATGTGTGTGTGTGTCAGTGTATTTCTCACATTGGGGAGTGTAAATAAGGTTCCGTCTCACTGTGTGTATGTGTGTAGGCGTGTGTGTGAGAGTGTGTGTGTATGTATGTCTGTGTGTGTCTACATCTCTCATCATGCACGTGCAGGAGTGTGTGTGTGTGTGTGTGTGTGTGTGTGTCTCTAGAGACCCACATCTCTTACCATGCATGTGTCGCTGTGTCTGTGTGTGTGTGTGTGTTTGTGTGTGCGTGTGTGTGTGTGTGTCCCACATCTCTTACCATGCATGTGTGAGTGTGTGTGTGTGTGTGTGTGTGTGTGTGTGTGTGTCTCTAGATGGGTCCATGTCTTACCATGCATGTGTGTGTGTGTGTGTGTGTCTAGAGGGACCATGTCTCACCATACACGTGCGTGAGTTCTCCCCAATGAAGGAGTCTCTGAGGACCTGTGTGAGTTTGCTGGCGCGGAACGGTGTGTGTGGCTTGTTGCGTCCAAGAGCGCGGATACACTCCTGAGGGGGGCCACACACACACAGGTCAGGCTCACACTCTCAGCTTCACCTTTTCCAAGGTCAAAGGTCACCAGTACACTTTCACACATAGACACAGATCTAGATACAAACAAGCATCTGTCTCGGGCAGCTAACACATCTGCGCTAGTCAAAAATAGCCCACTCCCCTCCCTGGACGCCATTGCCAGCTCTAGGTATCTCATCAGAGCCAGAGTGATGATAAAAGACCACCTCCATGCTAACCATCACCTATTCAACATGCTGCCCTCTTCGAATAGTCATGTTGTCACTTCAGTGCTGCTGCTGACTAATGTTGGCTAATGTCAAATGTGGTTTTGCCTGCTACCTCTCACTGTGCAACACCTGCAGCATAATGTGCAATACCCTCCTCATAGTGCAACATTATTACTCACAGGTTCTGTACGTAGCCCATTTACCTTTTACTATTTTTATTTTAGCACGCCCTTGTATATACTCAATCACGCCCTTGTATATACTCAATCACTCAATCACGCCCTTGTATATACTCAATCACGCCCTTGTATATACTCAATCACGCCCTTGTATATACTCAATCACGCCCTTGTATATACTCAATCACGCCCTTGTATATACTCAATCACGCCCTTGTATATACTCAATCACGCCCTTGTATATACTCAATCACGCCCTTGTATATACTCAATCACGCTCTTGTATATACTCAATCACAATAAAGGTCTTAAAGTCTTGAAGCATACTCACGTAGACTTAAAACACAAACTCACACACATACACACATACACATGCACACACCCACCAGAGCCTTCAGAAAAGTAAAAACCTGCCACATATTTGATCATTATCAGCACACATTTTTACACAGCCAGAATTCATAAAATCATTTGTGTTGAGGGAACAGAGTAAGGAATGCATGGCAGCAGTTTTACTTTCTGGAGTCGGGGGTGACACCTCTGACACACAGACACACAGAAACACACATACATTCACACACACACACACACACACACACACACACACACACACACACACATACATTCACACACACACACACACACACACACACACACACACACACACACACACACACATACATTCACACACACACACACACAGACACACAGAAACACACACACACACACACCTTGAGGGCGAGCAGGCTCTTGTTGATCTCGGCGCCCTCTAAGCGAGTCTGGCGGTCGGCGCTGGAGGTGTCGGCGCCGCGCTCGTTTCCCGCCAGGTCGATGAGCGAGAACTTGCCGTGCATTTTCCCGCGCCGCCGCACGATGATCTGGAACACCGCATGGCTCCGCGACGAGTGTGCATTCGCAGACGTCTGCCCAGAGGTCCTGCAACAACACACACACACATGTCCCACACACAAGAGCACACATACCACACACACACATATGAGGCACACATTTCCCCACTAAGATGAGGTAACCAGACAAAGCATGATAACACACTATGGTGGCCACTAATCTAACAGTGTTATTCTTGGTTATTATGTTGTTGCTGATAAAACAGAAAGTGCCAAACATTGCTCTACTCACAGGTTAGGGTTAGAGATGGGTTTGGTCTGGGCAAAGTTAGGTATTCTTTAGAGATGTGAGTACCCCATAAGAATATAAATCTATATATAGTATGTGTGTGT
>CM050209.1:33270000-33282500 GCA_027475355.1 Coilia nasus | reverse complement strand
GTGCTATATGCTCTTCATGTGTGTGTGTGTGTGCAGTGCTATATGCTCTTCACATGTGTGTGAGCAGTGCTATGTGCTCTTCATGTGTGTGTGTCTGCCTGTGTGTGCAGTGCTATGTGCTCTTCATGTGTGTGTGTGCAGTGCTATATGCTCTTCATGTGTGTGTGTCTGCCTGTGTGTGCAGTGCTATATGCTCTTCATGTGTGTGTGTGTGTGCAGTGCTATGTGCTCTTCATGTGTGTGTGTGTGTGCAGTGCTATATGCTCTTCATGTGTGTGTGTGTGCAGTGCTATATGCTCTTCATGTGTGTGTGTGCAGTGCTATGTGCTCTTCATGTGTGTGTGTGTGTGTGTGTGCAGTGCTATATGCTCTTCATGTGTGTGTGTGTGTGCAGTGCTATGTGCTCTTCATGTGTGTGTGTGTGTGCAGTGCTATATGCTCTTCATGTGTGTGTGTGTGCAGTGCTATATGCTCTTCATGTGTGTGTGTGTGTGCAGTGCTATATGCTCTTCATGTGTGTGTGTGCAGTGCTATGTGCTCTTCATGTGTGTGTGTGTGTGCAGTGCTATATGCTCTTCATGTGTGTGTGTCTGCCTGTGTGTGCAGTGCTATATGCTCTTCATGTGTGTGTGTGCAGTGCTATGTGCTCTTCATGTGTGTGTGTCTGCCTGTGTGTGCAGTGCTATATGCTCTTCATGTGTGTGTGTGCAGTGCTATGTGCTCTTCATGTGTGTGTGTGTGTGCAGTGCTATATGCTCTTCATGTGTGTGTGCAGTGCTATGTGCTCTTCATGTGTGTGAGCAGTGTTAGGCAGCATACTTTACATGTGTGTGTGCAGCAGTGTGTGCTCTACATGCGTTAGTGCAGCAGGTGTGTGCTCTACATGCGTTAGTGCAGCAGGTGTGTGCTCTACATGCGTTAGTGCAGCAGGTGTGTGCGTGTGTACCGTTCTGCTGCTGCTGCAGGGTCTGCTGCTGGGTTGGGGGGGGCGCAGGGGCCGAGGGGGGGGGCTCCGCCTGCTGGCTGGGCCGGGCTCGCGTTGTCCCCACTGCACAATAAACACACACACACACACACACACACACACACACACACACACACACATTTGCACAAGCACACACACACACACACACATTTGCACAAGCACACACACACACACACACACAGACATTTGCACAAGCACACACACACACACAGACATTTGCACAAGCACACACACATACACAAAGTGTCATGTATTTTAGCATAATTGTCAAAACACACACACAGAACACAGACGTATACATGCACGTAACACTGTAAGTAGCGTAAATTCCCCATCAAACACAAAGTGACTGTAAACAGATTAAGATCAACAGGACGCCACAATCTCTCTGTAAACACCTGCTAGCCCAGGGCTGTAACTGACTGTTAAGCCCAATCTAATATCTAAACGTTTGACAGATGGGAGCAAAAACCAGTGTGGGCTCAGGGAGGAAGCCTGGGACAGGCCATATCAGAGAGAGACTACACACAGACCTAAAGCAACACTAAGCAGTTTTACTCTTCAGTTGCCTTACAGGTTGGAGGTGGAATAGTCTCCCATTCAAACTACAGAGACACAGCCCGCTCCTCCAAACTTATAGCCCATGGAGGGTGGCAAAGTGAATTCACAAGTGCCTTTCACCCAGTTACAAGTTCATGAACCACTGAAATGATTTTGGCAACATCATTTTAACGTTGAAAAAACTACTTGGTGTTGCTTAAACGGGCTGCTGAGGGTGGAGCGGCTTGCCTGTGATCCTGTTGTCCCGCGATGGAGTTTCATTTTTCCGTGGTGCTATTGTCTGCCGCGGCTGCAAAAAGAGGAACACAAACACACACTCAGACTCCTCTTTGCCACCTCAGCACTCACTACAGCATGCTAGAGATCCTCGCCATCGCGCTCCCCCATCCAGTTACACCAGTAAGCCCCTCGCCATCGCGCTCCCCCATCCAGTTACACCAGTAAACCCCTCGCCATCGCGCTCCTCTATCCAGTTACACCAGTAAGCCCCTCGCCATCGCGCTCCCCTATCCAGTCTCACCAGTAAGCCCCTCGCCATCGCGCTCCCCTATCCAGTTACACCAGTAAGCCTGCAGTGGGGTTATCAGTACTGGGCACTGTATCCATTTGCAATATCTCCATATCAGTCTGCAGTGTCAGTATGCATAGTGGTAACAATACACACTGGGAGAAGATTTATTTTCAAAACAAAGGATCAAATTTGGGATTTCTGTGTGATGTTGGGGTATCGGATATTCATATTGTTAACATATAGTGAATACTTTCAGGTTTCTAGTTTCCCATTTCACCTGAGAAAAATAATTTTATTTTTGCAAACCATGATCCATAGAAGCAAAATCTTTTGGGTGAAAAAAACTTTCTTTGACCCAAACAACAGTCCCTTTTGAAAGTGAAAGTAAAAAAGGGAGCTTTCTAACATCCACAGAGATGTTTTTACATTAAAATCTGACACACAGACCCACATAACTACAGTCAGAAACAAACCGGCCAAGCACCTAGGCTGTGCTGTTCCAAACTGGACAGGCCTCTGGGCTATGCTAGGCTGTGCTAGGCTGTCTTATGCTATGCTAAAATATGCTAGGCTATGCTATGCTACATTAGGCTATGCTATGCTAGGAGGCTCCAAACCTTGGGGATCCTGTTGGCCTTCACCCCGCTGCTGATGGGAGGGGGCGGGGTCTCGGGGCTCTGTACGATCTCCTCATCGGGGGCCAGGTCGCCGTTCAGGGCAAATATGCTGTCCAGGTCAATCTGCGGGTAGAAACATTAAGAGAAATTACTAGCTAAACCATTATAAGAGGGTAGCATGTCATGCTGAAGAGCTCCCATTCGTGGATGTTGTGCACGAGCTACAGCGTAACCAGTAGGTGAGAGGGTACAGCTGGAGCGTAACCAGTAGGTGAGAGGGTACAGCTGGAGCGTAACCAGTAGGTGAGAGGGTACAGCTGGAGCGTAACCAGTAGGTGAGAGGGTACAGCTACAGCGTAACCAGCCGGTGAACAGGAGTGCAGAGACCCAGATAAGGAAGCTCCTTTAAAATAAAACGTCCTCCATCCTGCATTCATCCGCAGCTAAACCAATGCTACATACTATTTTCCTTAAACTAGTTACACTTACTTACATTTGTAATATATTATCCCGTTATCATATATATATTAGCACATGTGCACTGGTGTATGCTGTACAGGGTTTCCTGTGAGCACTGTAGCGGGTGCAGGGTCTGGCTCCACACTAAGATCTGCTCTGCATGTGTGCTGGGAGGCCTGGCCTGGCCGGTCCTTCTTGACAAGCCCTTATTTGGGCCTTTCAATGGGTAACCAGGGGCAACGAGTGCGAAAGAAAGACTGTGTGTGTGGGGGGGGACAGAGAGAGAGAAAGAGGAAGAGAAGAAAAGGGAACAGAAGCAACACAGGATGAGACTTGATAAAGACTATCATTTAAAAGTGCTGCTATTTGTGTTTATATCTTGCAGTGTTATCCATCTAATTTACTGCACTGTGAGCTGCATCTCACATGAATTGTGCTATATATTTATATATAAGATTATATTATTATTATTGTTGTTGTTGTTGTTGTTGTTATTATTAAAACTTTGGGTGTCTGTGGTGAATGTTTGATTAAGGTGAAGTAAGTGTGACACAGTGAAATGTTTGTTTATTATTGTTAGTAATACCATTAGTAAGTCCTAGTAAGTCAGTAAGTCCACTAAATGGGTCTTTGTGTCTTTAAGGTCTTTTAATGTGGAGTAGTATTTACTACAACACACATATTTAAGGTCTTTTAATGTGGAGTAGTATTTACTACAACACACATATTTAAGGTCTTTTAATGTGGAGTAGTATTTACTACAACACACATATTTAAGGTCTTTTAATGTGGAGTAGTATTTACTACAACACACATATTTAAGGTCTTTTAATGTGGAGTAGTATTTACTACAACACACACATTTAAGGTCTTTTAATGTGGAGTAGTATTTAGTACAACACACATATTTAAGGTCTTTTAATGTGGAGTAGTATTTACTACAACACACATATTTAAGGTCTTTTATTGAGGAGTAGTATTTACTACAACACATATTTAAGGTCTTTTAATGTGCAGTAGTATTTACTACAACACACATATTTAAGGTCTTTTAATGTGGAGTAGTATTTACTGCAACACACATATTTAAGGTATTTTAATGTGGAGTAGTATTTACTACAACACACATATTTAAGGTCTTTTATTGAGGAGTAGTATTTACTACAACACATATTTAAGGTCTTTTAATGTGCAGTAGTATTTACTACAACACACATATTTAAGGTCTTTTAATGTGGAGTAGTATTTACTGCAACACACATATTTAAGGTATTTTAATGTGGAGTAGTATTTACTAGAACACACATATTGAAGGTCATGGTACTGTGTAGGCTAGGCTATATGTGTTGAGCAAGTGTTATATCCAGGATGAACAATGGTATCTCTCCATAACACAACCCCACAGTGACAAGGTGCTGTTTTATCTACTGCACACACACACACACAACTGTAACATTAGCGTAACACCCCCTCGACACACACCCTTGGCATGACTGTGAGAGGCCCATATGCACGTGTTGTAGACTTGGGGCTTTTAGCATGACAGATCTGAAATGCTACATCATTCTCAATCATCACCCACCCAGGACAGGCTCACACAGTCACTCATACACACACACAGTCACTTACTCACTCACTCATACACACACACACACACTCACTCACACACTCACTCATACAAACACACAGTCACTTACTCACTCACTCACTCACTCATACACACACACACACACACACAAACTCACACATTCACTCACTCACTCACTCACTCACTCACTCACTCACTCACTCACTCACTCACTCTTTCTCTCACACACACACACATATACTCACTTATACACACACACACACTCGCTCACACACTCACTCCTACACACACACACACACACACACACACTCATACACAAACCCATACACACAAACACATGCCCACTCATACACACACTCACACACAAACACACACACAAATACACTCCGGCAACAGTCCCCGTAGCGCAGTCTTCTCTCTCTCTCTCTCTCTCTCTCTCCCTCTCTCTCTCTCACACACACATGCACACACATACACACACTCATTCCAGCAATAGGCCCCATAACGCAGTCTTCTTCAGCCAACTCTCTCTCTCACACACACACACACACACACACACACACACACACACTCGCTCTCTCTCTCTCTCTCTCTCTCTCACACACACACACACACACACTCTCTCTCTCTCTCACACACACACACTCCCTCTCTCACACACACACACTCACTCATTCCAGTAACAGCGCAGTCTTCTTCAGCCAACACTCTCTCTCTCTCTCTCTCACTCACTCACACACACACACACTAACACACTCACTCATTCCAGCAGCAGTCCTCACAGTGCCCTAATGTCTTCCCCAGCACTCCCACAGAAAGCACACGGCTCTCCCAGACTTTACAGCGCCATATTCACCAGCACTCCCACTTTACAGCGCCATATTCACCAGCACTCCCAGACTTTACAGCGCCATATTCACCAGCACTCCCACTTTGCAGCGCCATATTCACCAGCACTCCCACAGAAAGCACACGGCTCTCCCAGACTTTACAGCGCCATATTCACCAGCACTCCCACAGAAAGCACACGGCTCTCCCAGACCTTACAGCGCCATATTCACCAGCACTCCCACAGAAAGCACACGGCTCTCCCAGACCTTACAGCGCCATATTCACCAGCACTCCCACAGAAAGCACACGGCTCTCCCAGACCTTACAGCGCCCTATTCACCAGCACTCCCACAGAAAGCACACGGCTCTCCCAGACCTTACAGCGCCATATTCACCAGCACTCCCACAGAAAGCACACGGCTCTCCCAGACCTTACAGCGCCATATTCACCAGCACTCCCACAGAAAGCACACGGCTCTCCCAGACCTTACAGTGCCATATTCACCAGCACTCCCACAGAAAGCACACGGCTCTCCCAGACCTTACAGCGCCATATTCACCAGCACTCCCACTTTACAGCGCCATATTCACCAGCACTCCCACAGAAAGCACACGGCTCTCCCAGACCTTACAGCGCCATATTCACCGGCACATCAGCAGCAACACCACTTCCTGTGCACACCAGCAGTAACACCACTTCCTGTATTTAGCACAATTACGTGACATCAAGACGTTCCTTTCTCCATTCCTTCCTCTAAACCACCCATGACAGAGCTGCATGATGCCCAATCAGGATGGTGAATGTGTGACATGCACTCGTGATGGGTTGATCAACGTGTGCCATGCACTCATGATTGGTCAATGAATGTGTGGCATGTACTCGTGATTGGTCGCTGAATGTGATATGCACTCGTGATTGGTCAATGAGTGTGTGACATACACTCGGGATTGGTTACCTCTTTGCCTTTCGTGTCTCCATTTTCGATCCATTCCACTGTGACGCTCTCGTTGTCTTCGTTTAGAGACGTCACCATCGCTTGATGTATTCGTCCTGCGAAGATGACAGGAATACCACTTTGCTGTTTCTCTTCACAAAATCATTTAAATATTAAAGGTGTGGTTACAAAACAGCCTGAACTTCAAAAGGGTACCTTGGAGAAGTAATTTGATGAAATTAAGAACATATTTAGCTTTTAATGCACTTTACATAAAATGAATGATGCCACAATATGACTGGCTCTTTTACTCTTTCCACCTCTGCCTTCTCTGCAAGTCTGTGATTTCACAAGAAAGACCGTTATCCTCTGTGAATTTCTATTCCTCATTTGTTGTCCTTGTTTGACCCATGTGTGCTACAGTTTCTCAGAAAATTGGCCTAACATTGGCTTCAATTTGGTCTTGTGATTTCCATAGATGAGGTTCATTTCAAACAAAAACCTAATCAATCAATAATGACCTAGAGTAATCACACCCCCAAGAGTAGCGTGTATCAGTTAGACACTGGCAAGAGGTACAGGTTTTACACATTAGAGAACAACATAACAGCGTCTCACACACAGCTTACAGACTGCTGTGCTTTGTGATCTGGGAGTGATGGCAGGCTTACCAATGCACACAGTTACAGTATAAAAAGCAACCAAAATAGTTCAGTCCATACTGTAGGCTAGGTTTTGACTTCCAGTGCTTCTATAAGTGACATTATGTTGCAATAACTTCTGACTAAGTTGAACCACGGCAGACGGAAACTGGGCCAAGACGGCGCCAACACCCTGCTGGACCGCCGCAGTTACTCTCATCCACCCGCCTGATTTCAGTGCACTGTGAGCAGGTTACTCTCATCCACCCGCCTGCTTTCAGTGCACTAGGAGCAGGTAGGTGGCGGACCATTCATCCATTAAGCCAACATTAGCGGCAACTGAGTTATTAATTGCGCAATGCCTTGTAGGCTAGATCTTGTTTGCTTTAAATGTGGACAGACTGGTCGGAGAACATTAGAGATTCTGCAACACGACAGTGAAATGTCAGCAATACAACATGTTTATATAGCTGGCTGTAGCCGATTGCCACGACCTTACTGTTGTCATGGGTCTGCTGGGAAGATTGCGAGGCCAGTAACAGCACCACCCTATCAGGGACACATGGTGTCCGCAAGAGCGAAAATCTCATTACTCCAATCCCATTGAAAAGTGAAAGTTCCAACACGCAATCCGACGCAGTGTAGTCATTTAAAACACAAACACACAGCGCTACATCATTACATACCCCAGACCTCCATTATCGTCTACATCTCCATCGCTGCCCTGGGCACATCTCTAAGGATGCGTGGCCAAGGGATGCTGCAGGGGAAACTCGGCTTGAGGCTCGCCAGCTAAACAAGTGCATACCTCTAGGACAACCTGCTACATGCCCTCTTGCCTGGTATCAAGTAAATCTGCTGGGCATTCCATTAAACATTCCGGCCATTTGCAAAACAAATTGAAAAGTCTCCTATTTAAATATACCAGACGCACTGCGGTGTGGGTGCTATCTGGTTAGCTTACGCTAGCTTGATTTACATTATCTGTCGGCAAATAGAAAGGGCTAGCTAGCTAAGTGGCCAAGCATCCTGTCTGATGTGAGCCTGACAATGCAATGACAGTTAGCTAGCCCATCAATTGTACTGAATGTCTTGGACACTCATTTCGCGTAGAGAAAAAGATTATGCTAAGTCAAGCTCTCCAGAGTGGACCAGCTGCAGATGCCTAGCGGTTTCAGCTGCTGGGGTTACTCAGCAACAAAGCTGATGTAAAACTGGCTAACGCGGTAACCTCCTTCAAATCAGGCGTCTTCCTCTAACCGTGAGAGAAATCAGATTGGGTGTGACTTACCATCGCTTCGTTTGATTTCCACGTAAATACCGACCAGAATCTTCCCGAAAAAAGATGCCATCCCTCATGTGGGATAAATCTATATATTTGCGCCGATATGTAACGCGTTATGCTTTAAATTCAGAGGTACTAAGTTGTTCCAGTGCTGCAGAAACCGGGAGGAGGTCAGGAGAAATTGAGGGAGAAAGATGATGACAGCGCCTGCGCAGAAGACTCTCCCCACTCGCGTCGGTACCCGAAGAGAGACAGAGATGACCTAACACTGACAAGAAGCCCACATTGTCCAGCTCGCTGATGTATTCATTTTCAGATGTAGTTAGGACTTGTCTAAACACAGCATCGCATCACTGGGTACATTTTACCCCAATTTGACACCTAATATAGTAAACTTGTAATATTTTAAACAATGAATTACTAAAATGAATTATGAATGGACACACAGTGAATTGTGCCACACCAAGTGTATACGTACAAGTGCACAGTCTACATGTCCTGTAGAACACTGACAACCCTTTGCTGGATCTTCTATAAAGTGCAGATGTTTTACTATTAAAGTCAATGAAAAAGAACAAGGAAAGAGTCTTTACTCCTATAACCAAGGCCAGCAATCCAGAAGTAAGTAAAGGAGAATACCTCTGGGCTGTGGTGTGACTGTGCTTGTGTACTGTCCCTCCTTCTACAGTGACATCAGCAGAGTGGTGTTCTCCTCTTCTGTGGAAGGTGAACGGTTTAATGAAACACTCTTTTCTTTACTAAATAAACGCTTTTGTTCCACTGTCCTCATGTTGTAGTCTCCTTCACCTGGAGACATTGGAGCCTGCAGTCTCACTATAGATATTTCCCTCAGTTGCCATTCTTTAAAACAAATCAAGATTTAAAATGTATTTTTCCTATCAAAGTAATTCACGAAAATTGTTAATCTCTAAAGATTTTTGCCAGTTAGTAAGTAACTCAGTGTTATGATTTGCACATAAGGCAGCTTACCCTTCACCTATGTGAAACTGGTGGGCTACACTTGGTGGCAGCAGAGTGCCAGCGCATAGGTGGACTATTGCTCATAGGTGAACTATGGGTTATGTTGCTCGGTGGACTATGTTTCTTATTGGTGGACTATGTTGCCCATAGATGAACATGTGGACTATGTTGCTCATAGATGGACTGTTGCTCAGGTGGACTATGGACTATGTTGCTCATAGGTGGACTATGGACTATGTTGCTCATAGGTGGACTATGTTGCCCATAGATGAACATGTGGACTATGTTGCCCATAGATGAACATGTGGACTATGTTGCTCATAGGTGGACTGTTGATAGGTGGACTATTGAGCATTGGTGGACTATTGCACATTAATGGACTGTGTTTCTCATAGATGGACTATCTTGCTCATAGATGGACTGTGTTTCTCATAGATGGACTATCTTGCTCATAGATGGACTGTGTTTCTCATAGATGGACTATGTTGCTCATAGATGGACTGTGTTTCTCATAGATGGACTATGTTGCTCATAGATGGACTGTGTTTCTCATAGATGGACTATGTTGCTCATAGATGGACTGTGTTTCTCATAGATGGACTATGTTGCTCATAGGTGGACTGTTTGTCATAGATGAACTATGTTGCTCATAGATGGACTGTGTTTCTCATAGATGGACTATGTTGCTCGTAGATAGACTATGGACTATGTTGCTCATAGATGGACTATAGACTGTGTTGCTCATAGATGGACTATGTTGCTCATAGATGGACTATGTTGCTCATAGATGGACTATGGACTATGTTGCTCATAGATGGTGCTCATAGATGGACTATGGACTGTGTTGCACATAGATGGACTGTGTTGCACATAGATGGACTATGGACTGTGTTGCACATAGATGGACTGTGCTGCTCATAGATAGACTATGGACTGTGTTGCTCATAGATGGACTATGGACTGTGCTGCTCAGGTGTGTGAGTGAAGGGACTTACCTGTGGGGGCCACATGTATGATGAAAATTACATTCACATCAAGTCCACATTATTTATTTAAAAGTCAGTATGGGGAGGTACTGTTGGTTGTTAGCAGGTTGGGCTCCTAAGTGTTTAGCCCATTATCATTCATCTCATGCAAAATGTGGGCATGTGGTGTCTAGACTCTAGCCTAATTAGCATGGCCATCTCTCCGGTGTAAGCTCTCGGACTGGTCAGCGTGATCTTGACCCTACACCGGCCGTCTGGGGCGTTTAGAAGAGCAGTCGGTCTCCGCTAATAACAGAGCTGCCAATCCGCCACTCAGGGCGCCACTCAGGGCGTCTCTCTCCTCCTCCTGACTGGCCAGCCGTGGCTCTCATCAGCCGTTGCCCTGGCAACAAGGGCCCCTCGGACAGAGCTACTGTAGCGAGAGCACAGATCTGTGTGTGTGAGAGGTTTGAGAGCACAGATCTGTGTGTGTGAGAGGTTTGAGAGCACAGATCTGTGTGTGTGTGAGGTGTGAGAGCACAGATCTGTGTGTGTGTGAGGTTTGAGAGCACAGATCTGTGTGTGTATGTGAGGTGTGAGAGCACAGATCTGTGTGTGTGTGTGTGTGTGTGTGTGTGTGTGTGTGTGTGTGTGTGAGTGTGTGTGTGTGTGTGTGTGTGTGTGTGTGTGTGTGTGTGTGTGTGTGTGTGTGTGTGTGTGTGTGAGCATCAGGATGGGGGAAAGGATGGTACTGAAGGGTGGCGTGTTTGACCTTCGCTCCACAGCGAACACAGCTGAGTTTTCAAATTCAGTCTCAGTGGAATCGGCTGTCCACCAGACCAGCAGAATAGCTTTGGAACAGTGTGAGTTAGGTGGTGCATGCACCCTTAGAATACCATCCAAGCCGTGCAATGGCTTAAAATATCATAAAGAAAATTTTTTTTTTTTCTTTGTCTTCAAATGTTGATGTCAATTTTCCAAAGACTATTATAAGGTATTGAGAAACTACACTCACTGAGTTCAAAGTTTCTTTGAAATGATCAGATGATCTCCGTGACACCTGCAACCGTTGTGGCTTTTTATAGCGTTTGGTTTGTGTTAAAATCGCCACTTCTCTCTGTGCGCCATTTGGGAGCAAACCTTTCTCTTAATGTCAGACCTTTAGCAAAAATAGGTAGTTGCCATGGTGACGCATCAGCAAAGAAAGAGTGGGGAAGGAGGTAGGCAGCTCAGAACAACTTGACCCAAACACACACACACACACACACACACACACACACACACACACACACACACATATATATAGGAGGAACTTATACAGTAAGCAGCTCAATTAGCCTCTGAACTACACCATCTGTTGGTTTCAAAGACGTGAGAGTTGCCCTCATTTTTATCAACCACGGCAGTCTTGGCCAGCTGTCCTGCTGGAAACGTACACTTTCTCAAGCAATTCCAAGATCTGTTCTGCCATCACTCAGTTTTGTTTTCAGTAACGACTGCCAGTGCATCTCGTGCTGAAACCTCAGACAAAGACAACCCTTGAGGTTGGCTGCTCTCGCCCAGGTTGTGTTGCGTGGCAAGCAGACGCAGTCACCAGCTATGCTGATGTCAGGAGCTCAGTGGGGGACAGGACTGCACTCCCAAACAAGACTCCATGAGCAGGCCTGCCCAGAGAGATGGCTGGGCCTCTGAAAAGATCCAATTATTGGGTCCCCCCTCAAAAAACATCCTATGGTTTTCAACTGACTGGGCGCCCCCTGGTGGCTGGGGCTGGTCTACTGACTGGGCGCCCCCTGGTGGCTGGGGCTGGTCTACAGACTGTGGTAGGGTTAATCACAGCAGAGGCTAGTAGGTTATGTCAGCATCCCGACTGCACCTGACTCATTCTCATCCTTGTATCACCATGCTGTCACAATAACTTTTAATAATAATTAGTATGCATAAAAAATGAAGTCTGAGTTTCGGGTCCACACCCACCCAGTGGCCTCAGTGGGGGTTCAGCACATCGCCCGTCTAAACCCCAAAAATCTGTTTATCCAGTTAATTCAGGTTTGCAATTAAAAGACCAAAGAAATCATATTCATTAATGAAATACAGATATACATTTATATCAAATATAGTGAGATCAGCTGAATTATTAC
>CM050209.1:33257500-33265000 GCA_027475355.1 Coilia nasus | reverse complement strand
GCCCTTTCACCTTCTCCTGTTTACCTTTGCATTGCTCTTCCTCCTTCGCTCTGCCCCCCCCCCTTTTCCCCTCCATCTCCTCCTCCCCCCCCCCTTTTTCTCCTCCATCTCCTCCTCCCACCCCCCCCCCCCCTTTCCCCCTCCATCTCCTCCTCCCCCCCCCTTTTTCTCCTCCCACTCCCCCCCCCCCCTTTTCCCCTCCATCTCCTCCTCCCACTCCCCCCCCCCCCTTTCCCCCTCCATCTCCTCCCCCCCCCCCCTTTTTCTCCTCCATCTCCCCCCCCCCTTTTCCCCTCCATCTCCTCCTCCCACTCCCCCCCCCCCCTTTCCCCCTCCATCTCCTCCTCCCCCCCCCCCCTTTTCCCCTCCATCTCCTCCTCCCACTCCCCCCCCCCCTTTCCCCCTCCATCTCCTCCTCCCCCCCCCCCCTTTTCCCCTCCATCTCCTCCTCCCCCCCCCCTTTTCCCCTCCATCTCCTCCTCCCACTCCCACTCCCCCCCCTCTTTTTTCTCCTCCGTCTGCTTCTCCCCCCCCCCCTCCTTTTTCTCCTCCATCTCCTCCTCCCACTCCCCTCCTCCCCACCCCCCCTCCTTCTTCTCCTCCGTCTCCCCCCCCTCCTTTTTCCCCTCCATCTCCTCCTCCCCCCCCTCTTTTTTCTCCTCCGTCTGCTTCTCCCCCCCCCCCTCCTTTTTCTTCTCCATCTCTCCCCCCCCCTCCTTTTTCTCCTCCGTCCCCTCCTCCCACTCCCACTCCCCCCCCCTCCTTTTTCTCCTCCATCTCCTCCTCCCACTCCCCCCTTTTTCTCCTCCGTCCCCTCCTCCCACTCCCACTCCCCCCCCCTCCTTTTCTCCTCCATCTCCTCCTCCCACTTCCCCCCTTTTTCTCCTCCGTCTCCTCCTCCCACTCCCACTCCCCTCCCAATGTGTCAGCGCTCCCCTGCAGCCCAAGGCACTGGCCTGAAACAGCTTTTATGGTGGCGTCCAGTAGCGGTTTCAGGTACGGGCGAGCAGGGGAGTAATTCAATGTAGAGCCGCAACTGTTTGCGTCCCTTCTGGCGCATGGAGAAATGGCAATAACAACAGCTCTAGCCTCCACTCCACACCAGACCCAGTCTTCCTACCTAGGACAGGCAGGAGGAGGAAGGCTTTATGTTTGCACAGAGAAATGGTACACACCAGTCCCAGTCTTCCTACCTCGGACAGGCAGGAGGAGGAAGGCTTTATGTTTGCACAGAGAAATGGTACACACCAGACCCAGTCTTCCTACCTATGACAGGCAGGAGGAGGAAGGCTTTATGTTTGCACAGAGAAATGGTACACACCAGACCCAGTCTTCCTACCTATGACAGGCAGGAGGAGGAAGGCTTTATGTTTGCACAGAGAAATGGTACACACCAGTCCCAGTCTTCCTACCTAGGACAGGCAGGAGGAGGAAGGCGTTATGTTTGCATCCCTCCTGCTGCACAGAGAAATGGTAATAACAACAGCTGTGGCCACCACAGCACAGCAGTCCCAGTCTTCTTACCTGTGAGAGGCAGGAGGAAGCCTTCACGTGAGGCTTGGATTTGATTGTCTGGCCAGACCTTCGGAGTGAACAGACACCTGTCCTGTCCACCATGTGTGCACATCATTACAGATGTGCAGTGTGCATGAAAAGCTCCATTTGTATGTGAGAGTGAGCTCATTGCGTCGTTATTCCCCCATCTTATCCCCTGGGGGCGCCGGCGAGACAGGAAGAGCTCTGACAGGAAGCAGTCTGAAGTGACATGACAGGAGTGGGATCAGGTGTAACTCCTACGCCACATGGCCATTTACAGACACTCTGTAGAGACACGGCCATTGACCGGCACGCAGGCAGTAATTGGGTCATAATGGGTCGTAGGGATGTACTGATCCTTTGGGTTTCTGGCTCAGATGTAGCACGGTGGCCTGCACATCAGCTCAGAGGGGCTCCAGGAGAGCATGAAGCCTGGATGTCATGGGATAGCGTTAGCAGCTAACAGTACAGTAGCCTGTGAGTAGGTGTGCGCAACACAGGGAGTGAGGGGGTTTGCTAACTCTGGAGTAGCCTGCATGTCAGTAGGTTTGGCCAACACGAGGAGTGAGGGGCTTCGCTCTTCTTCATATTCTCATACTGTACACGATTAATTATTCATGTTGGGAGGTGCTGTCAATGTATGCTGCATACCAAAAATACATTTCCAAACTCATCGCATGATTCTGTCTGTGATGTGACTGTAGATGTGGCAGATTTTTTTCAGTTTTCTGCCTTAGAAAAGGAAACTCCATGAGTCCTTTTGAAAAGGCTAAAAAAATCATTTCAAAAATTCTCAGAGAAGAATCTTTCGACTGGCTTCCTGTCTCGCAGTTCTCTAGAAACTTCCGCGGTAGTTCTCCCTTCAGACCCACACCCTGCTGCCATCAAAGGCTCCACCTCCGTCACTCAGCATCACGGCCTTCATGGAATTACGCCCTTAGAAGCCCCCGAGGCCTCTGCCTTACACACACACACACACACAGTCAGATGCTAGTCTGGCTCACACACACACACACTCAGATGCTAGTCTGCCTCACACACACACACACACACACACACTCAGATGCTAGTCTGCCCCACACACACACACACTCAGATGCTAGTCTGCCCCCCCCCCCCACACACACACACTCAGATGCTAGTCTGCCCCCCCCCCCACACACACACACACACACACACACTCAGATGCTAGTCTGCCCACACTCACACACTCTGATGATGGTCTGCTTACCATGATCGCACTGCCGGTGTGATGGATGTAGATACACACAGGACAAAGAGTTTTATTTCCACTTTCTTGTGTCATATGTTTGACCTTTGACCCTATGCCCACATTGGTTCTCAGCATCAGTATATAAGATGGCATGGCTGTACACAAAATCAGCTGTAGCAACGGACAGAAAAATGGTCCCTCAAATTACTTGATGGTCAGCAAGTAATAAAAGAGGACCTCTGTGAAGTTAAGTTGGCGTATTTGCTCTCAACGTAGTTACAGGACAACCTGTGCACCTAGATTTGGGCCTTACGCATCCATTAGGCACGGCCAAGATGACGAGACGATGACTTGGCTGCGGGCTATTTGTTATAGTCCTTTTCATGAAACAGTGTGAGTGACGGATGCCCTTGTTGTCTTTCGTTTTGACATTGTTGAAGAAAGCACAGTATGTCGACCGACTCCCAGTTACTGCACTATTCTTAAACTTTCACAGAATGTAGGCGACACGAGGCAGCTTGTGAAATCTCAACTGTCACGGTTTCTTTGTCAGAGGTCCCAGCATGTTTTGATCAAACTTTAAAGTTAGCACTGCTGAGGCGCCAGAACGCAGCTACTGAGGTCTCTGCTGAACACTGTTACATAATAGCAGCACAGTGCCCTGAGACAAGTGAATCACCGCTTTTCACCGCCTCTCGCTTCGCTTCAAAGCCACACGCTGCAATAACCCAGCCAACAGCAGGAAGAGATGTGAGTGAATTATTCCACTAATATTCTGGAAGCGTGTGGCGTTTCAGGCGGCGTAACCACACAAACAGCCCAGTTACCAGAGCGGCCAGGAGACCTTAAGGGCCGTGTGAAAGTCATTGGCGTATTTATCAGGCGACGAGGGTGCCAATGCCGTTTGAATCCTTAGCGGGTCCATCCGTCATGGCCGGCGTGGAGCTTCTCCACATTAGGGCCCTGATTACCCCCCATCGCTCATCAGCCTACTGCAGCGCGCCCGCCACATGAAAAATGCGTTAATATCCAGAGACATAAATCACCACTTATTGAACAGGTGCCCAACTCTGCCTGCCGCAGCTCCTTTTCTGTTTTTTTGAAAGAGGGAGGAGGGGGCAGGAACAAAGGAAAGAGAGAGGAGGTGAGGAGGAGGAGAGAAAGAGAGAGGACTGATAGGACTGGCTGAAGACTGATAAAGACAGAAAATTATTGTTGTGATTATGTTTATTATTGTCATGTAAATAAGTTGCTCTGCTGGAAAGCACAAAGATGACACTGTGCCATGTTGTTTATTGTAAGTGATTCATTTAGGTTGTTTAACATGTGTGTGTGTGTGTGTGTGTATGCGTGTGTGTGTGCACGCGTGTGTGTGTGTATGCGTGTGTGTGTGTGTGTGTGTGTGTGTGCGTGCGTGTGTGTGTGTGTGTGTATGCGTGTGTGTGTGTGCGCGTGTGTGTGTGTATGCGTGTGTGTGTGTGTGTGTGTGTGTGAGTGAGAGAGACAGGAGTATGGCCAAAGGTTATGTGATAGGCTCATGTGCATGTCCTAGCCATAGGTTGTAGTCTTTTATGCGCATGTCGCAGCAGTAGCGATGGCTACCCCTGAGCTGTGCGCATGTCCTAGCCATAGCTGGTCCCCTGTGTTGGTAACGTGCTGCGTGTTTGTGAGCCATATTGTGTTGTGCTATGCCACCATGCTATGCTACGCCACGCTGTGCTAAAGAAAGCTGTGGCCTGCTGTGCTGTAATATGGCTTATATTTCAGTCCTGGTTTCTCATATTGCACTGCGTTCCTGTGTGCTGTTGTTGTGTGTTCTGCCTGCGTCAGACTATCCTGGTAAACCAGCCCCTCGCACCTTATTTCATTTTGTACAGAGGGTCAGACTAGCCTGGTAAACCAGCCCCTCGCACCTTATTTTATTTTGTACAGAGGGTCAGACTAGCCTGGTAAACCAGCCCCTCGCACTTTAGTTCATTTTGTACAGAGAGTCTGGCCGTGCTGCCATTGACATTGCTGTCTTAGGTACCTGCCAATCCCTGCCAATCAGCGAACAGAGGGAGTGTTCGTGAGCGATGACGTTGATGTTGTGTGCTACATTTGAACTGTAGTGCGTAGGCAGGCTAATTGCATACGTGACAATCGGACGTTAGCAATTGGGTAAAGGTAGAGCCACTTGTTTTAAATTTAGCAACCCTTGGGTCCACACCTCCAGGAGGAAATCGTTTCTCAATACAGCACTGCCAGACCCTCTGTACAAAATGTAAGGAAGTACGACGGGCTGGTTTACCAGGCTAGCATCAGACATATATACAGTAATTACCACAAATGCTTATTTTTAGTAATAGTAATAGTAATTTAGAGTAATTCATGTTATTGTAATTTAAGTTGTGTCCTTAGTTATTGATGGCGCAGATTGGAATGGAAGAAAGGAAAGGAATGTCTCATGATTAGAGCAGAAATAGAATCAGAATGCTTATTATTTTAGTCTTAATCTTAATCTGCTCGTCAGCACCACATAAGCATTTACACTTACCCCACAAGTATACACTCAAGGACCTCCATTTTTGGATTTGAATTCCTATCTTTTGACAAACTTTTTCAACTCTTTTTCGGAAAAACGTAAGGTTGATTGGGCTGAGTCTGTTATCTACAGGACTGTTGCCAAAGTGATATAAAAAAAATGTAATCAACTTTTATTTTAAGAATTGGCTACGCATCACTGCCTTGGTAAAGTAATAATTCCAATTTTATTTACAAATCTTATTTATATAAATCTTTAGTGATATATAGGTACTATCCAAAACGTGGTACTGCACAGCAATAATGAATTATTTGAAGAACTAAACGGAAGAAACTTTTAAATACACTTTACCTTTAATAAAATTCTGAAATGAATTCACTGAGAGACACACATGCCTGGGGTTGGACCTTAGGTACTTCAGTGTGTGTTGAGAGTGTGTTTAAATCCAGATGGTGTGTGCCAAATCAGGTCCAGGCCATGACCAAAGCCACTGCGGAGTCAGCTGCTACGCTGAAGTAGCATTAATTACAGCCCGAGTGACCTTAACTCATTCTCAGCGCAGCATGACCTTGACTGAGCCGCCTTAGAAACACTGCTCAAGTTCACTGGCACTATAGGAGGAGAGAATCACAGCCAAATGCTCTCATACATACATTTCACTTTCAATATTTTGCATAATGTCTGTCATTTATAATTTAGCTACAGGTGTGTGTAATTAGCGTAAATAATTATACTTGCCAACATACACACACATGTACACACACACACACACACACACACTCTGCTATCCTCTTGTTTTAGTGGTCAGCCATTGTCTGAGGTCTTCATTAGTATGCTGGAGGCTTGCCTGTTTGCTGGGTGATGGTGTGTGTGTGTGTGGTGTGTGTGCTGTGTGTGTGTGTGTGCTATGTGATGGGTGGTGGTGTGTGTGGTGTGTATGGTGTGTGTGTGTGTGGTGTGTGTGTTGTGTGATGGGTGGTGGTGTGTGTGGTGTGTATGGTGTGTGTGTGTGTGGTGTGTGTGGTGTGTATGGTGTGTGTGTGTGTGGTGTGTGTGTTGTGTGATGGGTGGTGGTGTGTGTGGATGCTCTCCCCCCATCTCGGCTAAATGACTATAATTATTTTCAGAGCGGCGGGCGACTCATGCATGTTTTATCCCCCATCTGGAGCGAACATGCTACACATAACCTACACACACACACTCACACACACACACTCACACACACACACACACACACACACACACACACACACACACACACAGAAAACATATTACTCACTGCCTTTGCAGCTTATGCTTGACATACACATTGGACATACATCATACATGATACACAGACATGTACACACACACACACACACACACACAATGATAAAAGAGTTTTCTCTGCAGACTGGGAGTGTGAGTGATAGGGTGGGGGCATATGTGGCCAACCCCCCCTGTGCTGGGGAGAGAAGATAGAGGATTCCACACATCACCACACACACACACACACACACACACACACACATCACAACACACACACACACATCACAACACACACACACACACAGACACACATCACCACACACACACACACACAGCCTATGACAGACACATCAAACATGCATCACACACACACAAACACACACACATGCACGTGTGCACACACACACACACTTCTCCTCGAAGAACACACCCCCACAATCATGTCAGAGACGAGAGTCCAAACAACAAACACATACCTATCACATAGCTTTGGCCATACTCCTGTCACACACACACACACACACACACACAAACACACACACACACACACACACACAAACACACACATTTAATGGGAACTGGTGATCTGTAAACTGACAAATTAACTTTGAAGCAGACAGAGAGGTGCAAGACAAAGATGAGAGGGGGAGAGAGAGAGACAGAGAGAGGGAGGGAGAGAGAGAGAGATGGAGGGAAAGAGAGGGAGAGAGACATAGTGGGAGAGATGAAAGGAAGACAGAGTGGGAAGTGACAGAGAGAGAGAAATCAGGGAGAGAAAGAGAGAGTGCGGGGCAGAGAGAAAGGAAGGGAGAGAGAGAGAAGGGAAGAGCAAGCGAGATTTCTTTTGTCCTCCTGTGCTGTCAATGGCTCTGTTGCCATCACCTCCTCCTCCTTTTCCCCCTTTATCCCTCTCTTCTCTCCCTCTCCTCCTCTCCTCCTCTCCTCCTCCTCCCCTCCCCTCTCCCCCTCTCCTCCTCTC
>CM050209.1:33232500-33247500 GCA_027475355.1 Coilia nasus | reverse complement strand
AGTTAGAGTACATGTGTCGTGGGGAGTTAAAGTGCACATGAGGTGGGGAGTCAGAGTGCACGTGACGTGGGGAGTCAAAGTGCAAGTGGTGTGGGGAGTCAGAGTGCACGTGGTGTGGGGAGTCAGAGTGCACGTGGTGTGGGGAGTCAGAGTGCACGTGGTGTGGGGAGTCAGAGTGCAAGTGGTGTGGGGAGTCAGAGTGCACGTGGTGTGGGGAGTCAGAGTGCACGTGGTGTTGGGAGTCAGAGTACACGTGATGTGGGGAGTCAGAGTGCACGTGGTGTGGGGAGTTAGAGTGCACGTGACGTGGGGGTGGCATGGGCGTATCGGAGCAGTGGCAGATCATACTTGTCCAAAGGGAAATATATCAAAGGCTTGAATGTTTATTATCTTTCCATAGGGGGAACAACATGCTTCATATCTCCGTAGCTCTCGACCCAGCCGCCGACGTGTGTAAGGGCGTTCGAGATCTTGGTCACAGATCTGTCTCTCTCTGGAGTCTGCTGAGCAGAAACAGAACTAATAAAGTGAAATAAAAGTTGATTAAACTACACCCCCACATCCATATTTCTGTGTCTGCATTTGAAAACACCACCTCTTCTCCTCATTCTTCTTTCCTCATTGGGGGCGGGGGGTTTAGAGAAGCGACCGAAACATCATTTATGTCTTTAAATTTCCCCGTTCTGTCAGGGACTGTGAGGAATCCGGCGGTGCAGGAACATTCATTACCTCTCCTTTAAATACAATTAAAAGTAATAGGCCCCCTCTGGTAAAATGCTGCTGAATTCACAAAGCTTTAAATGAAGTTATCAGATTTATTGATGCCCCTCTATTCTTCTTCATCTATTATGAATCTTACAGGAGATCTATTTCGCCCAGATGGCCAGGTAGACGGGTGTGTGTGTGTGTGTGTGTGTGTGTGTGTAGGGCAGGATAAAGGGGTCCTGTGCAATCGAGGTCAGTTTTAAAATGAAGTTGAAGCTCCGTTTCTTTTTTAGTGAGATAATGAAGTCTTATCACCTTAATCAGATTCGTCGTGCGGAGTGTGTGCTCGTTGGCGGCGCTAATAGATGGGGCTCATTAATCACACACAGGACGAACTGCTACGTGTGCGGAGCGGTGCGGGCCAGTATTAATTACTGTTTAATTATAAAAGCCAGGCCATAAATAAAAATAAAAGGGGGCATTCATGAAGCATTTATGGAAACTCAGTGGGGACGAGGAGAAGGGAGAAGGGCATTGGGCGCGATAAATAAATCACCACGGATACGGCTGCTGTCCCTGGGGTCCCACGGGCCTAGGGAGGGGTGAAATAAAGAAGACAAGTGACCCCAGGAAGAAGGAGAGAAGAGGGGAGAGGAGAGAGGAGAGGAGAGGAGAGGGGAGACTGGAGAGAAGAGGGGATGGGGAAAAGATAGGAGGGGGGAGAGGGGAGAGGGGAGAAGAGAGAGGAGTAAGTGGGGGCGGCAGTAAGAACAGTGACAGAGGAGAGCGATGGTGATTGTTTCTGAGCACACATGAAAGGTCGGAGGTCAACTTCTTGTTGTGCGTCGAAAGGCTGGAGGTGTCATAACAGAGCCTCTACTGGTGTAAACACACAAAAGGTGCACGAGTATAGCCAGACTGGACAACAGTCAGCATTAGGGCTAGCATTGTTATTCTCAGGGTGAGGGCTAGCATTGCTATTCTCAGGGTGAGGGCTAGCATTGCTATTCTCAGGGTCAGGGCTAGCATTGCTATTTTCGTGGTGAATGCTAGCATTGCTGTTCTCAGGGTGAGGGCTAGCATTGCTATTCTCAGGGTGAGGGCTAGCATTGCATATTGTCAGGGTGAGGGCTAGCATTGCTAGGGTGACCTGACGTCCCGGTTTGACCGGTACAGTCCCGATTTTTAGTCGCGTGTCCTGAGTCCCGACAAAAGCCCGTCGGGACGCAAAAATGTCCCGGTTTTCACCCAACACCACATCAAGCTGCCCAAATTACAGTGATCGCATATACAAAACTGTTAAATTAAAGCCTAATGAAGTTTCCAGTAATTCAGAGTCAATGTGTGTGTGTGTGTGTGTGTGAGTGACAATGGTAGGTGCGCTCTGTGAAATCTTCGCAGTCAATGTTACAATGTATCTTGCAGTATACAGCGGGCGTGTTTTAACGGTTTTCTTTGATAGCAGACTAGACTACTACACGACAATGCCTAAGAATGTGCACGCGCATGACGTCACACATAGTGTCCCGGTTTTAGACTCTGGAAATCTGGTCACCCTAAGCATTGCTATTCTCAGGGTGAATGCTAGCATTGCTATTCTCAGGGTGAATGTTAGCATTGCTATTCTCAGGGTGAGGGCTAGCATTGCTATTCTCAGGGTGAGGGCTAGCATTGATATTCTCAGGGTTTGGGCTAGCATTGCTATTCTCAGGGTTAGTGCTAGCATTGCTATTCTCAGGGTGAGGGCTAGCATTGCTATTCTCAGGGTTTGGGCTAGCATTGCGCTATTGTGAAACATTTTTTAACATGTCATACCAGAATCTGCAAACATCTAGAACACTGCTCACAAACACAGAGGTGAGCAGAGGAGGTTGGTCCAAGTCAACATAACTCACACGGGGGCATAATTGGCCTATTTTAGCTAAAACAGGAGTTTAAAAAAAGCATCCATGTCTTCATGTTAACATCTTAATAAGGTAATAAAAGCATTATAATATCTTACCCACAAGGGGCATGTGGTTTAGATTCCTTAGTGTTCATAGCTGGAAAAGACCTTTCCCAGAGAAATATATAAAGTATATAGGGCACATTAAAGGTTTTGGGAACTTCTAGTAGCAAGGCCTGGGAGGACTGCTAGACCCAGGAGAGGGCAAGTGCGGGGAGACTTCCCTCAGACAGCCCGACAGGGAACAACTGGCACTGGTGGGGTACAAAAATGGCCACCAGACTCATCAGAGAGGAGCTTAAGACTCAGCTTTAAGATAACCGTAAGCTGGCAATAAGTTAGGAGTAGTGATTAAATAGTTGACGTTGAGTGTGTGTGCCTTCCTAGTAAAACTTTAGCTATCACAGGTCCTGTAGAGCTCCTTGTTTAGGGCTATTTTTTGTTTGAGATGTTTGAGTCTCCCTGCCAGGCTTCTCCTCTGAGGGCAAGCCAATTATCTGGTTAAGGTTAAGACATCCGTGGTCCTTCATCTGGGGGGGTGTGGGGGGGGGGGGTGGACAATAAAGCAGCCTAGCAGCCCAGCCCCTCTAGGAGCCTGACATTTCGTGCGGGTGAGGGGTCACGGGGTACAGTAATGAACAGAGCGGCCGCTTGAGACTCATCTTTTGGAGCGATGAACACAGCAGAAGGATCCACGGCAGAAAGGTAGATAACTAACGGCCTCCGTCCACACACACACACACACACACACACACACACACACACACACACACACACACACACACACACACACACACACACACACATGTCTGCTCAGCCACCGTCTGATACTCTTGCACTCTTGCAAACAGGGTGTACTGTGCACACACCTACACACACACACACATTTTGGGGTGGAGGAGTAACTGGTAATGAGTTATGTTGTCTAGTTATGAAACACTAGTGCGGAGCCTGTTGATTCAGTCGCATTGTGTGAGAGGGGGAGTGGCTACAGTGCCCAGATTGACACACAGACGAAAGGCAACTGAAGCCTGTTTTATATATTTGCCCTTTGTTGTCCTAACGACATGAAACTTGGCATTGCACCCACTCGTGCCATTAGCAAGACACCTACCAAATTTGAGCTCAGTGAAATGAAAGGTTCAAGAGTTGTGCGTAGAACAAACAGACACACACACACACACACACACACACACACACACACACACGTCCCTTGCATTTATAAATAGATCTGTAACTGAGAAAGAAACATGTAACTAAAATTAGTCAGTACAAATACAATACAGAAAGTACAAATGGGATGGAGACAAACACAAGGGGTTGGACCAAAAAGCTTTAAAGTTTGTTTATAGAATATGAAGTTCAGTCTGTTGCCTCATATGTTCTTTCTAGACAGGCTAATAAGTTCTAATAATTTAACAACATAATTAAAATAGTTGCAATTCTACCTGCCCTGCACACACACAGGTGAGACGTTACATTACAGGTGAGGTCGTAAGGAGCTGCTGGTATTTTTGTCTTCTGTTGGTCCCAGTAGAAACACTTCCTTGTGCAGCTGTTGGGCTAGCTCACCTGTGAGACTTGGTGTGGGTGTGATGCTTGGTTCAGAAATAGCCTAAACACGAGAGCAATTAATCACCTAAGTGGTGCCCTGGGAGTGGGTAAACAGGGATGAGTAGAGCCCTGGGGGGGTGTGTATGTATGTGGGAGAGGAAACCGTCTGGCTCGCTGGTTAAAACAGGTGACGGGTAATACAGGCAAATAACAGCTAATATTTGCAGCACTGCTACTCCGGTTGCTGCTTTAATCACAGATCTGAACGGATTTGTTGAAGATTTATTCTGTCACATAGCGTCATTAGTACCAATGTGACAACTAAATGTGAATGAGAAAAAACATAAAAAATACACCTTTTGACTTCATGTGCACCTAAACAGCCCCAACCAAAACAACGTACTTGCTTTCATGTTATGTGCACCTAATGTTCCCCAAAACCTTTAACCATTAGTACAAGTTCCTACCATTACGTTTAGCATGAACATTTGTGATTGTTCTCTGGAATCAAATTTCATTATATGCAAACCTGGAAAAAGGTACAAATGACTGTTCATATTTTAAACCTATATTCAAAGCTACAAGGGTGTGTCGCTAGTTAGCCTACCAGTTCCACCAGTGGTTTGCAAATGGCCAGGATGTCAAGCATAAATAATATACTGAATGTAAATACCTCCAATACAGCAGCTGTTAGCAAAGTTCCTGTTTACTTAAGCAAATGTGCAAGATTGATGAGGCCTACTTTTGGCTGTCTGAACCCTGAACCTCGGAGGGCTATCAGGTGGTAAATCCTAAACTTGATCTACTCCATTCAGACAAAAGGCATGACTGATCGCGGCTGGAACAATGTGGGCCACTGAGCCTGGTTCCAGAACTGGAAGGTAGGGTTCTCTGTTGCTTGGAGATATTGTTTGTTTAGCCTGCTTCTAGAATGACTATTGTGTATATGCCACGGCTCTACAGATGTGAGGCCAGCGATAGCCCCAGGACCTCTCTGGGGCCCCATGGGACTTCCTGCTGGTGCAAATGACTTCCTGTGCGGTTCACGGATGGCCACACAGACCCCTCCAGCCTTACTCATCTCTCCAGAGCACACCAGGCTTTTGAACTGGTTTTCAATAAAGCTTAAATACATTTTCTGGTGAAATGACAAAGATTTACCAGAGAGACAGAAATCAGTAAGCTAAACACACAGTTGTGCAAAACAAGAAACAGTAAAAACATTCATCTTCCATTTCAGTGTAACCCCTTCACTTCCTGGGTGTCGAGTTGCAGACAACTAGACTAGGGTTTCATTTTGATCTTAAACGCTCCTTTAGTGCTAGGAGCTCAGGAACAGAGTTCAAGAAATGTATCCTCTAGTGGGTGGAGCTGTGACTATTACACCCAACTACAGAAAAAATACTCAAAGAAATATTCTGACCCAGTGCTACACAAAAATGAAAAACCAAACCTAGAAGAATCTTGACTAATTAAAAACACTTAAATTAAAGCAACAAATACATTTTCTATCAAAGGGGTCCATTTTAAAAAGGTTTTCTATTTCAAGAGTATCTGCATACTTGGATTTCATCTCACGTGCAGAAACACACGGTGTATTAGTAAGACCTACATGCACTAGTGGACGGGACAGGAGGCAGACAAGATCTCCACACCTTAAATAATACTCACCCTTCCACTGGAACAGAGCTGACTCAGAATAAAAATACACCCAGACCACACAACACAGACACATCAAGCACTGAGTCCTCGCAAAAAACTAATTTAATTAAAACAAAAATGTTGAATCATTAACAAGTTTATAAAACAGTGATTTAGTTACATAAATAAATTGATATTGGTGTATCAAATCTCAATTTCAACTTCATGAGCATGTCGCCAAGGGTGATGAAGTACAATCGTTTACCTTTCATAATAAATAAAATGGAGAACATGAAATTTCAGTTTCTAAACCAAACAAAAAAAGAGCTACAAACATACCTCTAAGAGAACAAGAGACACTAGACAACGTTTTTGCACCAAAAAGGAAAAAAAACTGCTTTTTAAAGCACAAAGTACAGAACCATTCAGCTAAAATTAAAGACACTAAAGTTGTAACCAAAGTTGGTTGGCTTTTCATTTTAATGAACAAGTTTGGTAGTTAGAACTCCAGTTTGGTTATTTTAAAGCGTTAAGTCAAGGCGAGAAAGAAGGCTGTTCTTGTTTGAGGAATTCTAGAGGAACAAAAACTCAAAAAAGGAACATAAAAAAAGCATTTTAAAAATTGGAACAGTCAGACATATACAGCAACTTTCTGTCCTGCACAAAGTCAAGATGCCAGCAGAGAAGGCATGGACATGTTATTTGTGCATAAAATGGAGTTGGTTGTTTTCTTTGTCACTTGATCATTGTGGAGAGAGTTAGGTATGCGTTTCGGGCCAATTGTTACTCTAGATGACTGTGTGGTCGATGGTGATAGATAGAAAGTCCATTTCTGTTGGATCTCTACATTTCTAGGCTTTTGAGGCACAAGGGCCCGTGACGCTTGCATTTCCTACTTAATGCTAAGGCTTGCTGCTCTGGTTCATCCAAGTCTCTCTCTCTCTCTCTCTCTCCCTCTCTCTCTCCCTCTTTTCCTTTCCGCCTCTCCTTTACCTCTGATGCCCTGTACAAAAAAGTGAGTCCACACCGGATACAAACATTTTGTATGTACATACAAAACATCCCCCCAGTCATGGTGTCCACAAACCAGCCTGATCATGCAGTGCTTTCACGGGGCACTTTGCAGACACCCAGCACGCAGGTTCGCCATGCCCACTCACGCCAGGGGCCACAGGCTCCCCATGCCCACTCACGCCAGGGGCCACAGGCTCCCCATGCCCACTCATGCCAGGGGCCACAGGCTCCCCATGCCCACCCACGCCAGGGGCCAGAGGGCACGCAGGTTCGCCATGCCCACTCACGCCAGGGGCCACAGGTTCCCCATGCCCACTCACGCCATGGGCCAGAGGGCACACAGGTTCCCCATGCCCACTCACGCCAGGGGCCACAGGTTCCCCATGCCCACCCACGCCAGGGGCCACAGGTTCCCCATGCCCACTCATGTCAGGGGACATAGGCACGCCCACTGCTCAGTCCTTCTGATATGTTTGTTTTTTGTCTGTTTGTTTGTTGAAAACCATGGTACTGCAGCTTCAAGTATTTTGCATTACATAGAATATTCTTTTATAAATTAGTTAACATATACATTTTCTCAATATTCAGACATATACTATCATATATACAGTACAATAAAATGCTCTCATTCTCTCTTTTTTTGTCATTTTGTGTTTTTAGAGAAATCCCTGAGAATGTATGTTGACAGTTGCTAAAGTTTCCACAAGCGCAAGCACAATAGGGATGTTGGGTTTGTGTGTGTGTGTGTGTGTGTGTGTGTGTGTGTGTATAAATGTGTGTATAATTGTGTGAGACACAGCGTGTTCCCTTAAGCGTGTGTGTGTGTACAGTTTGTGTGTAATAACAGGTGTTGTCTATATGCTTCTGGCCAGACAGCACTGCAAAGCAAGGGTAGCTAGGAGTTGGAGATTTCACGGCTTCCTGGGGAAGAAAAAAAAAAAAAAAAACCCAAAGCTCGGAAAATTGCTTGTTTTTTTTCCTCTGTGTTCTGCACACTTATTCACTTTACTGGAAGTGTGTGAGTAGATTAGGTAGAAGTAAAGCTGGATCCGTACGAGGTACTTGTCACTTAGGATGGAGGTGTGGTGTTTGGTTAAAGCCATATCGCTCGTCTTTGAGGCTGGACTTGGGAACAGAGTTTGGAGGAGTGCTATGTGGGCTTCTGCCTCTGGACAACATATACTCAGTGTAAACCAAAACATCTTTTTTCTTTTCTTTTTCCTCTTTTCGCACTCGCGCTCTTTCGCTCTTTCATACAAAATGAAGGGAAACACACAAACGTCCACGACATGACACTTTCTGTTTGTTGTCTTTTTTTTGTCTTTTTTTTTCTTTGCAAACTAACAGGTCTATACACATGAATAATACCACTGTGGTTCCGGCCGCCTCTCTCCAGTCTGCTTCTTCCATCAGTTCACTGTGTGTGTGTGTGTGTCTGTCACTTTAAGTTAGAAACGATACAAAGGCAAACTCAAGTAAGGGCAGAGAGAAAGGGGTGTTTGAGTGTGTGTTTTCCCCTCCCCACCTCTGCCGCACGTGTGTGTGTGTGTGTGTGTGTGTGTGTGTGTGTGTGTGGTGGGGTGGGAGGGGTGTGTTTAACCGAATCTCTCTCGGACCAGCATCATTAGTTTCTTTTTGCCTTTGTAGATCTGTTTCAGGTTGTCTATGAACTGCGTGAACTGGATGTGTCCGTCGTGCGCCATGAGGAAGGTCTCTCGGGCCTTGCTGAGGAACTCGATGAACTCGCTGTAGTGGCGCGGGCTGATGTGCGTGAGGCGCGAGTGCGTGGTGTTGATGTAGGCGCCGATGGTGGCGTCCAGCAGCTGCCGCAGCGGCGCCTTGTCCAGCGACATGAGCTTGCCCGCGTTGCGGCGGCTGTGCAGCGCCACCAGGCCCGGCGTGCTCAGCGTGCAGCGCCGCAGGATGTCCGACAGCACCGTGGCGCACTTCACGCTCTTCACCACCAGGGGGATGATGGCGGCCAGCTCGTTCTTGCCCAGCGAGTGGCTGAGCGCGCAGGCCCACAGCACGTCGTTGATGGCCGGGTGCGTGTCCTGGTTGTAGCTCAGGTTGAGGTGGGCCATGGCCAGGGTGGCCAGCTTGTAGGCGCGCATGGGGTAGCCGCGGTGCTCCATGTAGCGCGCGATGGTGAACAGCTGCGTGTAGCCCGTGGTGGCCGCGTCCAGCACGATCTGGTAGGCCGTCTCGAAGGCGATGTGGTCCTTCTCGCAGAGCGTGAGGGCCGAGAGCGCGCAGTTCTGCGGGTCCTTCATGGCGCACTGCAGCGCTAGCGTCCGCGCGCTGCCCGCGAGCTTCTCCTGCTGGTGGCAGTCCAGGTGCAGCCGCACGATGGTGCTGTTGGACATCACGCTCGTGGCCACGATGCTCGTCGCCTCCGTCGGCGTGAAGAGCGTGAACCAGCTCTGCATGATGCTGTCCAGTGCATAGACCCCTGCAGCAGCGCGCACACACAGGGACACACACACAGACACACACACAAACGCACACACACACACACACAGAACATAAACAAATCTAATCAGAGACAATGATATCAAATAATATTGCTAGCCTAACATAATGTCCTTGGTGTAGGTAAAACACGCCCTGACTGCATGCTGTGACACGGCTCCAGTCGTTATGACAACGCCCCACAAAGGCAAGTGACACTTTAGTCACTAGGTGTGACTTACCAACTTCTGTGGCGCAGGTCACCAACCACCGTACCATTTCCCGCCTTCTCCAATTTAACGTGGAAAGCGTCATTCTCATTACCTGCAGAAATCAACAGTCACGCTCAATAGAGAGAAGAAATGAACAGCTTGATATTATACAGCAGCCAGAGCAATGCAGCACTAGACCATTTAACTGCTTATCAGGTTATGAGTTTGTGTCCTATGTCCAGTTGCTCCTGAACAAAATTAGCTAAACAAGACCTGGTTATGGGTTTATAGGCCTGGCTGAATTAGCTAAACAAGACCTGGTTACGGGTTTCTAGGCCTGGCTGAATTAGCTAAACAAGATCTGGTTATGGGTTTATAGGCCTGGCTGAATTAGCTAAACAAGATCTGGTTATGGGTTTATAGGCCTGGCTGAATTAGCTAAACAAGACCTGGTTATGGGTTTATAGGTCTGGCTGAATTAGCTAAACAAGATCTGGTTATGGGTTTATAGGCCTGGCTGAATTAGCTAAACAAGATCTGGTTATGGGTTTATAGGCCTGGCTGAATTAGCTAAACAAGATCTGGTTATGGGTTTATAGGCCTGGCTGAATTAGCTAAACAAGACCTGGTTATGGGTTTATAGGTCTGGCTGAATTAGCTAAACAAGATCTGGTTATGGGTTTATAGGCCTGGCTGAATTAGCTAAACAAGACCTGGTTATGGGTTTATAGGTCTGGCTGAATTAGCTAAACAAGATCTGGTTATGGGTTTATAGGCCTGGCTGAATTAGCTAAACAAGACCTGGTTATGGGTTTATAGGTCTGGCTGAATTAGCTAAACAAGATCTGGTTATGGGTTTATAGGCCTGGCTGAATTAGCTAAACAAGATCTGGTTATGGGTTTTTGGTCTTTATGGAGATTGGTCTTGAATGAACGTAGATCTAGAGATGTACAATGTCAACCTCAGAAAGTAACGTCCAGTCATACAGTAGACGTACCAATGCATTTGGAAAAAGGATGTTTCACTAATCAGCTCCTCTATCTGGCTGAAGGGTTGGGCTAATGATAGTCAGCAGTAGTCTGTAGTAAATATGCTGGGTGGACTGTCTAGGGTTAGGGTTAGGGTTAGGGTTAGGGTTAGTAAATATGCTGGGTGGACCGTCTCTCTGAAGCTCGGCTTTGCAGCTCTATAGGCCACCTTACACGGAGACGTAATGAGGGTTAGGAGCAAACCTCAAACTGCTGTGGGGCCAGGTCATGGCAGAGGCACGGAGACGTAATGAGGGTTAGGAGCGAACCTCAAACTGCTGTGGGGCCAGGTCATGGCAGAGGCACTGAGACGTAATGAGGGTTAGGAGCGAACCTCAAACTGCTGTGAGGCCTGGTCATGGCAGAGGCACTGTGACGTAATGAGGGTTAGGAGCGAACCTCAAACTGCTGTGGGGCCAGGTCATGGCAGAGGCACTGAGACGCAATGAGGGTTAGGAGTGAACCTCAAACTGCTGTGAGGCCTGGTCATGGCAGAGGCACTGAGACGTAATAGCGGGGTTCCCATTACCGGGCCAAACCCGAGCCGACACGGGTGTACCGGTGCTAAGTGGTTTCACACCTTCAGGGGGAGGTGCTAACACGGGCCTACAGGGGCTGTCCTGGGTGCTAGTAGCCCGCGATTTCTGGCCCAACTAAAACGATGGTCCTAGAGGGGCTAAAGGGGGTCTAGAGGCGGTGTCAAGGTCGGGGCGGCGTCAACATTTGGAAGCAAAATAAAGCGAAGATGGCATGAGTATTATCTGCACCTGTATTACCGTTGTTACTGAAGAATATGAAAAAGATGGATCACCAGTTCTGGTCAGCTGAATATATCCGTGCTCTCTCCGTGGTCTGGGCAGAAGACGACATGAATTTAAAAAAACACGACGAGGTTTGCAGAAACGAGGAAGTTGGACATAAAGCGAACAACAGCCCGGCAAATTCGCGAGAAGCATAAAAAACTACGGATAGGCTATAAAGACATGATATAGCCTAACAAACCAATCCCCCTTCCCCACATAAAATAAATCTGAATTGCTTTTACTGCTTAATCCTACATTCTCTCTATGTCTCGTGCTGGTGGTGAATGCTTGGCTGGTACATTTCAATTGCCCACCGTGATGCGGTGGATTAATGACTCCTTGTCAAATTAATTGGAGGAAACAAATGACTAGGCCTATAACATTGCCTTGTGTCATTTTAGGCTACTTTTTAAATGCAGTTTCGCAGTGCTGAAGTGTGCAGCTGCCGACATAAGATCCCAACTTGCCAGTGTTTTTCCTTTAGGCTATGCCTTGTGCATTCTCCGTGGTGACTTCGCAGTTAACTGTTCTAAACGTGTGTGTCAAGCCAATAGGTCAAAATAATTTGTTTTTCTATTAAATTGATATATATTTGCCATTTCCGACCGTTTGGGCTGACGGTAGTGGTAGGCTACCGTTGCTTTAAAACAAGACGTTTCTTCCTTTAGCAACCGTTGCCATCAGTAAACAAAAGTAGACTCTCTAATAGTCTACAATAGCCTATAGATGACCTAGCTCATATTTGGCTGATAAAATTCCAATTTGTTGATCTAATTAGTATTAAAATTAACTGTTTCGGTCATTGTTATACCTTAAAGTAGCAGTAAATTGTGCAATTTGGCTACGTTTTGTTGGCAGCACTGTGTGGAAATATCCGAATGTGAGACGCATTATGCATTTGACGCTCCGTGGCCGTCGGTCTTGTTTCACTAAAACATGCAAGAAACAAATGACTAGGCCTATAACATTGCCTTGTGTCATTTTAGGCTACTTTTTAATGCAGTTTTGCAGTGCTGAAGTGTGTGGCTGCCGACATAAAATCCCAACTTGCCTCTTCTTTAGGCTATATGCCTTGTGCATGGTAACGTGGTTCTCCGCGGTGACACAGTTAACTGTTCTAAACGTGTGTGTCAAGCCAATAGGTCAAAATCACTTGTTTTTCTATTAAATTGATATATATTTTCCATTTCCGACCGTTTGGACTGACGGTGGTGGTACCGTTGGTTTAAAACAAGACTTTTCTTCAAGACAATTTCTTCCTTTAGCAACCGTTGCCATCGGTAAACAAAAGTAATGCAATATAGATGACCTAGCTCATATTTGGCTGATAAAAAATGCAAGTTGTTCATCTAATTAGTATTAAAATTAACTGTTTCGGTCATTGTTATACCTTAAAGTAGCAGTAAATTGTGTCATTTGGCTGTTTTGTTGGCAGCATTGTGTGGAAATATCCGAATGTGAGACGCATTCCCTAACAAGCATTTGACGCTCCGTGGCCGTCGGTCTTGTTCCATTAAAACATAGGGACGGTGTATTTTTTGCTTTATAGCAGATAGTAATATATAGAAATATATTTGAACATGAACAACAAGGAGGACGATCTGCGCCAGCAGAGGTTCCATGGCGTCTATTATCCTCCAAAGAAGTATTTTCAGTCAGAGATATCGGCAGTAGTTATAATCGTCTTCTACTGATGCTACTGAATTGCCCGCCTATCCTGCTTGAAAATGGGCTGTATCAGTGACGTTTTCGCAAAACGAGGGCGTAACCCAGAGGGTCTAGTAGCCAGGGAGTGGGAACACAACAGCTCTCAGGTCATGGGGCTAGTGCCCTGGGTCTACAAGCACCGAGGGTGGCCCCTAAAGGCCCGGGCCGGCACCGGCCCCGGAATGGGAATGCGGCTAATGAGGGTTAGGAGCGAACCTCAAACTGCTGTGGGGCCAGGTCATGGCAGAGGCACTGAGACGCAGCTATGGGTCGCCAAAGGAGCTGGGTTGTAAGCAACTGGGCTTCTTTTTAGAGCTTGAAGACGTTCCAACCTTTCATCCAAAAGGCTTCTTCAGTTCTGGCCTGACGATGGGGGACCCAGAGCTACATCTCTGCACCACTGGAGGTGGAGATGTAGACCACACCCCTCATCAGTGGAGATGTAGACCACACCCCTCATCAGTGGAGATGTAGACCACACCCCTCGTCAGTGGAGATGTAGACCACACCCCTCGTCAGTGGAGATGTAGGCCACACCCCTAATCAGTGGAGATGTAGACCACACCCCTCATCAGTGGAGATGTAGACCACACCCCTCGTCATGTGACAAGAGTCACAGGAGGCCAGAACTGATGAAAGGTGGATGAAAGGTGCGCCGTCTTTCAAAATAAGGTCCAGCTGCTTACAACTTAGCTCCTTATACTACCATCACCTGGATGAATGAGACTCTTCAGACATGCAGCTAGCAATGCTTGATCCACAGGGGAGGTGTGGCAGCACCTGGGCCACAGGTGAACTCTAGCCACCCGTCTTGGCCACAGGTGCGCTGTAGCCACCCGTGCTTCCGAGCGAACGTCCTACCTGCAGCCCTAGCTCCAGGGACACCTTCAGTAGGGTGATGTCGGGCAGGCTGTCCATGAGGGTGGCGATCTTGAAGGCGTCCTGGGCCAGCTTGAAGATGTGAGACGAGGTGTGGATGTTCTTCTGGATGGACTCCAATACTGTTTCTAACCGCCGGCCGTCACCTGAGTCAGACAGAGCAGACGAGAGGAGTTACACACCGCGTAAACACCACACCTCTGAGTCCCTGTTCAAACCTCGCTGCTGCCTTAGGCCCAGTTCTCTCTCTTTAAAGAGAGAAAAGTATTCTGCTGGCTGAGGAACGCTGTGCTACAGCAACACCACAGGGACGTACAGGTAATTACAGCTTTTTCATTTTATGTTTTTGTGTTTTATTCCACCTTCAACCAGGGGGCACAAACGGCAATCAACAAAAAACAACTACACTTACAACAGCAAAAATCAGACTCAAAATGAAGTTAAAAACAACACCAAAGAAAATGTCACATTTGTCTTTAATAAATGTCACATCTGGCATCAAATGTGACAAAATGGCTGTGCTGTTAGAGTGCGTTAAAAATCATTTAAAATGAAGAGGCCTGCCTGCCTCTTCTCATTGTCCTCATGGGATGAGTGTGAGGTATCAGAGACAGTTTGAGATACACAGCAGCATGATTAACGCAATCAATACTGATATTAGTCAACACTGAATCAATAGGGGCATCAATCACCTGTACACAGATAGAGCCAATGACAAGTCTGTGTGGATGAAGTGGTGTGTGTGTGTGTGTGTGTGTGTGTGTGTGTGTGTGTACCTTTGGCGGCGGTGAGCATGGTGGAGGCCAGCTCATACTGTTGCAACTCGATGTGGCTGAGTGTGTGTGTGTGTGTGTGTGCGTGTGTGCGTGTGTGTGTGTGTGTACTTTTGGCGGCGGTGAGCATGGTAGAGGCCAGCTCACACTGCTGGGACTCGATGTGGCTGAGTGTGTGTGTGTGTGTGTGTGTGTGTGTGTGTGTGTGTGTGTGTGTGTGTGTGTGTACCTTTGGCGGCGGTGAGCATGGTAGAGGCCAGCTCACACTGCTGGGACTCGATGTGGCT
>CM050209.1:33227500-33230000 GCA_027475355.1 Coilia nasus | reverse complement strand
GCCCTTAATGAACCTGCGTGGTCTCCTGGAGGTGCATCACACGCACACACACACACACACACACACACACACACACACACACACACACACACACACACACACACACACCCAGAGACATCTAATATGGGCGTGGCTAATATCTCATGTGCTCCTGGGTCCACCCAAAACAACCCCCCCCCACACACACACACACACCCACGCACACACACACGCACCACACACAAATGAATAGAATGAGTGCTAATATGGGCATGGGCAAGTATATCATGTGCTGCTGTGCTAAAGCCCTTGGACGCCACTGTGGTCCCCGTGAGACTCGTAGCAGCTAGCGGTAACCGTAGCAACCCTAGACCGGCCGCCACCACTCTGGCCTGACATCACAGGAAACGCCAAACTTTTCACCTGCCCCCTCCCCTAATGGTGTGGTGGGGGGGGGTTGCTTGGGGGGGTTCCTGCCCCCTCCTCTAATGGCGTGGGGTGGGGTTGGGTGGGGGTGCTCACCCCCTCCCCCTAATGGTGTTGGGTGGGGTTGGTTGGGGGGGTTCCTGCCCCGCTTCCCTAATGGTGTGATTGTGGGGTGGGGGGGGTGGTGGTGTTGGTTGGGGGGGTCCTCACTGAGGAGGCTCTACTGTCACAGTTCTGAGTTATGGACAGCAGTTTGGGCCAGATAGACTTTCTCTGTGACTCTGAGGGAGTGGATTCTGTGTGTGTGTGTGTGTGTGTGTGTGTGAGCAGGGAAGAGGGTGGTCATGGTAAGCAAGCATACAAAAGAGCCAGTCTCTGTGTCTGTGACTACCTGCAGTGGAGCCTGTTTGTTTGGACACACACGCTGTGGTTATCACATATCTTCCAGACACACACACACACACACACACACACACACACACACACACACACACACACACACACTGTGGTTATCACATATCTTCCAGAGAGACACACACACTCTCTCTCACACACACACACACACTGCGGTTATCACATATCTTCCAGAGGCTGGGGAGAGAGGTGGAAAAGGGTGTGTGTGTGTGTGTGTGTGTGTGTGTGTGTGCGTGCGTGCGTGCGGGTTAGGACTTGGTCCCCTTTCAAAGATGCCTTCTTGCCTCTTTCACTTTTTGACTCTGCTGCTGCTGCTGCCCACTCTCTCTCTCTCTCTCTCTCTCTCTCTCTCTCTCTCGCACACACACACACACACACTTCAAAGAGCCTTGGGCCACTCACATACGCACACACACTTCAAAGAGCCTAGGGCCAGTCACAGTCACACAGCATGCCGAATCTCCAATGGAAGAAGGGGATTTATGTGTGTGTGTGTGTGTGTGTGTGTGTGTGTGTGTGTGAGGTATAATATGTGACGGGGTGGCTGCTGGTCTCTCCTATAGACACTGCTTATCCATTTGTCATATCTGGACCCGGAAGCAAATGCCTCAAACATTCCCAATTCCACTCAGGCTTGGGCCTCCCCTCCTCTCCTCCCTTCTCCCTTCCTCCTCTCCTCTCCTCTCCTCTCTCTCCTTTCCTCTCCTCCCCCCCCCCTTCTTCTCCCTCTCCTCTCCCCTTCCCTCTCCTCCTCCCCCTCCTCCCCCCTTCTTCTCTCCTCTCCTCTCCTCCCCTCTCCTCTCCTCTCCTCTCCTCTGCCTCCTCTCCCCTCCCCTCTCTCCTCTTCCTCTCCTCCCTTCTCTTCTCCTCTCCTCTGCCCTCCTCTCCTCTCCTCCCCTCTCTCCTGCTTTCCTCTCCTCTCTCCTTTTCCTCTCCTCCCCCCTTCTCCTCTCCTCCCTTCTCCTCTCCTCTCCCCTCCCCTCTCCCTCCTTTCCTCTCCTCCCTTCTCTTCTCCTCTCCTCTGCCCTCCTCTCCTCTCCTCCCCTCTCTCCTGCTTTCCTCTCCTCTCTCCTCTCCTCTCTCCTCCTCCCCTCTCCTCCTCCCTCTCTCCTCCTCCTCCCTCCTCCCCTCCTCTCCTCCCCTGCTTTCCTCTCCCCTCCCTCTCCTCTTCCCCTCCCCCCTCCCCTCTCCCTCCTCTCTCTCCTCCTTCTCTCTCCTCTCTTCCTCATTCTCCTCTCCACATTTCCTCTCCTCCCTCCCCTCCCCTCCCCTCCCCTCCCCTCCCCTCTCCTCCCTCTCCTCTCCTCTCCTCTCCTCTCCTCTCCTCTCCTCTCCTCTCCTCTCCTCTCCTCCAAAACTCCAGCACACACTGTCACAGGGCTTCTATGCCAAAGGGGAACACACACACACACAAACACTCAAACACTCACACACACACACTCAAACACACACACAAACACTCACACACTCACATACTCACACACTCACACACACACACACACTCAAACACTCACACACTCACACTCAAACACACACGCAGGTTGCAAAGGGGGTGTGTGGGAGGTGAAGGGCGTTTACTTTTTCAAGTGTAACATATGCAGCCGCTCAGCTCCCATCTGTAGCTATTCAGCACGAGTAAAATAAAGCCTATTAGATTAGCCTCGTAATTTCACAACATCAC
>CM050209.1:33210000-33217500 GCA_027475355.1 Coilia nasus | reverse complement strand
ATTTACTCACACACACAAACATAATAATTACTCAGACAGACAAACATATTAATTACTGACAGACACTGAGTAGGTCAGCTGGTCCCTGTTGTATCCTATCTACCTTCACAGCTTAATAAGGAGCAAACACATACACACACACACACAGACACACACACACACAGACACACACACACACACACACACACACACACACACACACAGATAAACACACAGTACTGTGGAAACAAAGGGTACAATGTGTGGATGTTTAGTAAATAAAGACTTGAGTAGTTTTCACTAATCAGGTACAGTGATGACATACACAGCGCATTAACCATACAGTAATACTGTAAAATGAAATTGGTTTAGTAATGCTAACACTGGTTAATACAGAGTAACGCTAACACACTTGTTAATCCAGAGTAACGCTAACACTGGTGAATCCAGGGTAATGCTAACACTGGTTAATACAGAGTAACGCTAACACACTTGTTAATCCAGGGTAATGCTAACACTGATTTCTGTCAATACTGAGCTAATGGTCTTCAGCTGTCTTTGTCAGGCTTAGTTCTTATAAAGCCATTGGATGAGGCATCCATACAAAGGTTCAACCAAACAGCCCAACAGACAGAGCCGTGCTGAAAAGCTCACCTCAAAAAGCTCTACTCCAAAAGCTCACCTCAAAAAGGCCAGCACATCCTGAACTAAGGAGGCAGTCTGGAGCAGGCTGCTCTTTAGGGGCAAGAGTATTGTGTGTGTGCGTGTGCGTGTGTGTGTGTGCGTGCGTGTTTCTTTCTGTCGACGGACTGAATCAGTCCAAAGGCTCAGGGGTTAGTAGTATGGCGCGGCTCTTAATTTAAGGACCCAGCCGTGTGTGAAAAAACTGCTAAATCGTTTTAATGAACTGGGCAAAGCACAGTGTTTAATTTACCAAATGCATAGAGTGAAATAAATTTACATATTTGTCTGAGCTGAGATTCACAGGTTAACAAAGACCCAGCTGGAGGTCTGCTGCTGACCTAGAAGCACAGAGCCATGGTAGATCATACTGGTGTGTGTGTGTGTGTTTGTGTGTGTGTGTGTGTTTCCTTTTATGTGAGTATAAAAAGGATATATTTCAAAATATCCTGATATAGTACTAGAATGTATTTCATATATCAACTTACAGTGTATGCTTGTTTGGGTTTGTGTGTGTGTGTGTGTGAGTCCGTTTGGATTGTGTGTGCGTGTACACTTGCAGGTTGCTGTGTGGTGGTGATACCTGAATGTCCCAGATTCTGTGTTTTTGTGTATTTGTGTTTAGCAGAATCAAGCCTTTGTGGTGTGTCTTCCTGTGTGTGTGTGTGTGTGTGTGTGTGTGTGTGTGTGTGTGTGTGTGTGTGAGATGTACACGTGTACTCCTGTTTGTGTATACTGGGATGTTTGTGGCTTCTCACGGCTCATTTAATCGCCTCAGTACTCAGCCTGTGTGAGAACACACAGAGATTACCAACAACACCCGCCCAGCACACACACACACACACACACACACACACACACAGAAAGGGAGGGCGGAATGGAGAGAGAGGGGGAATACACAGAAATAGAGAGACAAGGAAATGGAAAAAGGGAAAAGGGGGGAGGGATGGAGAGAAAAAACCCTGAAAAGAGAAGAGAGGGGGAGGGGAGGAAAGGAGAGGAAAGCAGAGCGCTACGTTAGCTGCTGCGTCTTTGTTTGGACATCAAGGACAGCCGACAGGAGTGAAGGAGGGAGGGAGAGAGTAGAGAAGAGAAGGAGGGGAGAGGAGAAGACAAGAGAAGAAGACAGGGAGAGGGAGTGGATGGAAGGAGTGGAGGAGGGCAAGATGAAAGGAGAGTAGAGAGAAGAGGACACAGGGGAAGAGCAGGAATAGCTACATTAGGCATGCTAAGCTCCCTTCATATCTACATTAGCAGGGATGCTAATCTCTCTTCATAGCTACATTAGCAGGAATGCTAATGTCTTGTCATATCTACATTACCAGGGATGCTAATCTCTCTTCATAGCTACATTAGCAGGGATGCTAATCTCTCTTCATATCTACATTAACAGGGATGTTAATCTCTCTTCATATCTACATTACCAGGGATGCTAATCTCTCTTCATAGCTACATTAGCAGGGATGCTAATCTCTCTTCATATCTACATTAACAGGGATGTTAATCTCTCTTCATAGCTACATTAGCAGGGATGCTAATCTCTCTTCATATCTACATTAACAGGGATGTTAATCTCTCTTCATAGCTACATTAGCAGGGATGCTAATCTTTCTTCACAGCTACATTAGCAGGGATGCTAATCTCCACATTCCTTCAGTGTGCAGGACAGAGCACAATCACCTCCTACAAGATGCTGCAGCACCACATCACACAGAAACAAGCAGCAGCACACACACACACACACACACACTCCTCTGCCATCCACACACACACACTCTCCTCTGCTATGCACACACTCCTAACACAAGGCTACACACACACACACACACACACTCTCCTCTGCCATGCACACACTCCAAACAACACACGGCTATACACACACACACACACTCGGCAATCTTCAACCTCAACAGCAAACAATGCACGGCTACACACACACACACACACACACACACACACACACACACACACACACACACACACACACACGCTACAATGCAAATGACTGCAGTATGACCAAACAAAGAGCAGAGAGACGGACATCTGTGGAAATAAATACTGCTTACCCACAACAACAAACACTGCTTTCCACTCTGACGTGCCTGCATTATTTCAAATGCACTCACACACACACACACACACACACACCTGAGCCGCCCTACCCCCACACACATGTAACGCCTCATCTCACACCCCCACACACACCCCCACACGCAAACACTCCCCAAACTTGCATGAGCTGACAGTCTGACAGACGGGAGCCACATCTCCCAGCATGTGCCCATCATGGTCACGTGACACAAGCCAGCCAATCAGGACAGAGAATGGAGGTTGCTGTTTGGCTGGGGCGGGGCAGAGGGAGGGAAGGAAGGAGGAGAGAACTCATCTGTCATGTTCATAAATCACACACACATACAGACACACACACACACACACACACACACCTCCACAGGATCCAGTCAGCAGAGTGTCAGGACAGACATGAGTGGGATGGGGGGCGCAGGCTTGAACACAATGCCGGAGGGGTGGGTCTGTGCCGACACACTCTCACACACACTCTCACACACACACTCTCGCACACACACTCTCGCACACACACACTCTCACACACACACACGTCTGCCCTATTTCACGGCCCCCTCCACCGACACACGGTCGGGCCGACATGAAAAGGTCCGCTGTTGCCGGGAAAGGCCCGCCCCTACCTCTGTCAGCGGCCAATCAGCTGGTCAGGCAGCCAGGAGCCAGCCAGTCAGCCGCAGTAATTAAAACAAGATTGAGCTTTGTGCAATGAATTAAACCACACACACAGACAGACACGTGTGCAAGCTCTTGGTTCCCCTCTCCCTCTTTGTACACAAACACACACATATGCACGTGTACACACATATACACACACACGCACGCTATCGTGCTCTCATTTACCCCCCTTCCCCCGACCCCCCCCGCACACACATAAATACATACATAAACACACTCACACACCCATGCACACACATATGCACGTGTACACATATACACACACACACACAATCATGTTCTCATTTACCCCCCCCCCCCCCCCACAAATACATAAACACACACACACACCCATGCACACACATATGCACGTGTGTACACACATACACACACTATCATGTTCTCACTATCATGTCCTACACGCACATAGGCACATGGTAACACACACGCAAGCACACATATGGATTGCAGCACACACACACATACTTTCTCTGTACATACAAATACATAAACACACAAACATGCACCTACAGCCCCCCCCCCCCACACACACACACACACACAGGCGTGCGCGCGCACACACACAGACACACATCCGTGCATGACGACACAGATATGTGCATGGCTGGGCACACACACACACACACACACACACACATCCGTGCATGACGACACAGATATGTGCATGGCTGCGCACACATACATGCAGACACGTGAGTCCGCTCTCCATCATCAGTCTCTCCATCTCACAATGCACACGCACACACACATGCACACACTAAGGACATAAATAAACAGTGTCTCTCTCTCTCTCTCACTCACTCTCACTCTCACACACACACACACACACACACATAGCCATTTCTCGACTGCATCTTTCTCCTGCTGGTTGTGATTTAAGCCTTCATCCTCCATTTCCTCGTCTCTGGGCGACGGGAGCAGTGGAGAGTCACCCCCCACCATGCCGCTGTCTCTGTAACCCCTCCCTAACTAACCGCGGTATTGTCCACCCCTCCCTCACTAACCACAGAGACATCCAACCCCCCTCACTAACCAGACACATCCAACCCCCCTCACTAACCAGACACATACAACACCCCTGACTAACCAAAGACACAGACCCCTCCCTAACTAACCAGACACATACAACCCCACTCACTAACAAGACACATACAACACCCCTGACTAACCAAAGACACAGACCCCTCCCTAACTAACCAGACACATCCAACCCCCCTCACTAACCAGACACATCCAACCCCCCTCACTAACCAGACACATCCAACCCCCCTCACTAACCAGACACATCCAACCCCCCTCACTAACCAGAGACACAGACCCCTCCTTCACTAACCAGACACATACAACCCCCCTGACTAACCACAGAGACATCCAACCCTCCTCACTAACCAGAGACACAGACCCCTCCCTCACTAACCAGAGACATTCAACCCCCCTCACTAACCAGAGACATTCAACCCCCCTCACTAACCAGACACATCCAACACCCCTGACTAACCACACACATACAACACCCCTGACTAACCAGAGACACAGACCCCTCCCTGACTAAGCAGAGGGAGATGCAGGTCTCTCTATCTCTTGCCCTGCTTTCACATTCAACTACTGGAGCAAAGCGCTGTTACAATACCTACCCACCCACACTACATAGAGCTACAACACCTAACCATCTACAGCACAGAGAGCTAGCATAATTACCCATCTAGAGCACACAGGGCTAGCATAATTACCCATCCACAGCACACAGAGCTAGCATAATTACCCATCCACAGCACACAGAGCTAGCATAATTACCCATCTACAGCACAGAGAGCTAGCATAATTACCCATCTACAGCCGTGTGTTCCGATGTCCATACTTTCTGCAGTTACTGTACTTAGTTTGAGAATGTAGGGTGTTCACATTACGATTTTGGCGAAAATAAGTGTACTGAAAGGACCCGGATGCTGCCCTCAAAACGGTCAAAACGGTGAGTGTGGATCAAGGTACACTTTTCGCACTCAAAGCCGCCATCTTAGCTACATAGCTGCGGAAGTGACGAATCCAAACAGACCAAACTGAAGAAGAAACGAGGAGATTACGTTGCTGACGACGTTGGCGCATTTTTCAGGAAGCTTGCAGTAGTGTATTCATTTTGCAATGACTTAAATATGTCTCGTTCTCCGTTCAAAGTTGGCGGGTAATGACACACGGCTGCAGTCACCATCGGAAATTCCGGTAAGTGCATCACGGAGTATGGAATATGGAACAACACTTACCTGCTGAAATCTGTGTACTTAGTAAGTGCAGACAGTGCACTGTAGTTAAGTGTACCCATGGAAGCATGAATATCGGAACACACCACAGGACACAGAGCTAGCATAATTACCCATCTAGAGCACACAGGGCTAGCATAATTACCCATCTACAGGACACAGAGCTAGCATAATTACCCATCTAGAGCACACAGAGCTAGCATAATTACCCATCCACAGCACACAGAGCTAGCATAATTACCCATCCACAGCACACAGAGCTAGCATAATTACCCATCCACAGCACACAGAGCTAGCATAATTACCCATCTACAGCACAAAGAGCTAGAATAATTACCCATCTAGAGCACACAGGGCTAGCATAATTACCCATCCACAGCACACAGAGCTAGCATAATTACCCATCTACAGCACAGAGAGCTAGCATAATTACCCATCTACAGCACAGAGAGCTAGCATAATTACCCATCTACAGCACAGAGAGCTAGCATAATTACCCATCTACAGGACAGAGCTAGCATAATTACCCATCTAGAGCACACAGAGCTAGCATAATTACCCATCTAGAGCACACAGGGCTAGCATAATTACCCATCCACAGCACACAGAGCTAGCATAATTACCCATCTACAGCACAGAGAGCTAGCATAATTACCCATCTACAGCACAGAGAGCTAGCATAATTACCCATCTACAGGACAGAGCTAGCATAATTACCCATCTAGAGCACACAGAGCTAGCATAATTACCCATCTACAGCACAGAGAGCTAGCATAATTACCAATTTACAGCACACAGAGCTACATAATTACCCATCTACAGCACAGAGAGCTAACATAATTACCCATCTACAGGACAGAGCTAGCATAATTACCAATCTACAGCACACAGAGCTAGCATAATTACCCATCTACAGCACACAGAGCTAGAATAATTACCCATCTACAGCACAGAGAGCTAGCATAATTACCCATCTACCGGACACAGAACTACAATACCTACCCATCTACAGCACACAGAGCTAGCATAGTTACCCCCATACAGGACACAGAACTACCCATCTACAGCATACAGAACTACAATACCTACCCACCTACAGGACACAGAGCTAACATAATTACCCATCTACAGGGCACAGAGCTAGCCTAGTTACCTACATACAGGACACAAAGCTAGCATAATTACCCATATACAGGACACAGAGCTAGCATAATTACCAATATACAGGACACAGAGCTAGCATAATTACCCACCTACAGCACACAGCCAGAAATAGAATACCTACCCACCTACACCACAGAGCAAGTGCCTGGCCGGACACCAAAATAATACTGGTCAGTAAATGCCCATGCTTTTGTAGAGAGGGGGATATCTGAGGGAAATAACACCAGCACCTGACTATGGTTTGGTTTAACAAGCAGGGCACAGAAGCCAGATCTAGAAACAACCACACCGACACCTGGTCCAGGCCAAAATTCTCCCACTAAGCAAAACTGGCATGAATTCAGGCCGAGCAGCCACCCTCCCTCCACGCACACATCACATCCACCACTTCTCTCCTGTCCAATTACCTCGCTGATCCAGGACCTCAGCCAGCCAATCACACGCATCCACCTCAGCGAGCCAACCCAATTCCAGCAGATAACAATAGAGCCGGCCTGATGCAAAACACTCCAATCTTCATTAAACAAAGGAGGAGAGGGACGGGTGGAGGGGGAAGAAGGGACACAGAAGGAAAGAGAGGAGGGGTGAAGAGAGAGAGTGTGTGTGTGTGTGTGTGTGTGTGTGGGTGTGTTTGTGTGAGGGAGAATGAGAGAGACAGAGG
>CM050209.1:33192500-33200000 GCA_027475355.1 Coilia nasus | reverse complement strand
ATGTGTATGCTGCAGGTACCTTTTGACATATGTGTTGCTGTGTGTGTGTGTATGTGTGTGTGTGTGTGCCACACATTAGGCCAGCTGGCACCCCTCACCGTGCACTTGGTTGATCTCGGAGTTGTGCGAGAGGATCTCGTCGGCGAGCTTCTGTGCGGTGGGCAGCACCTCGGTGTGGTGCACGGTGATGAGGTACTGCACGAACTTCTGCAGCTGGTCGCGGTTCATCTGGAAGAGCGTTTCGGAGATGGGCAGGTGCAGCTTGACTTGCTCGGGCCTCCGTACGCGGTACAGCGAGAGCGCCACCACATGGGCGCAGTAGAAGATGTCCTTGTTGCCACAGCCACACGTCACCGAGGTGATCTTGCAGCGGTCGAAGCTGATGGCCACGCTGCACACCACCTCCGGCTCAGACGCCGTCGCCGGCTCCGTCACCGTACCGCTCAGGTGGAAGCCTGATGGAGAGAGAGAGGGAGGGAACGAGAGAGAGAGGAAGGGGGAGAGGGAAAGAGGAAAAGAGAGAGAGGGAGAGAGAGAGAGAAAGGAGGGGGGGGGGGAGTGATCGACAGCAAGAGAAAGGCGGAGAGGGGGAGGGAGAGAGGGAGGGAGAGAGGGGTTTAGTTGATAAATACATAAATAAAATGCATCCAACTTTTATACTCAATTTGCTGGATACAAACCCTAGCCACAAAACTGCATTCCTTCTCCAAACAATGATTCTCTTCTCAGCACCCCACCACAGAAAACAAATATGGATGTAATATAGAAAACACAAATATGTCATAAGCAACAATAGGAAGCAGAAATCTGTCACGAGGACACTGAACAGAGCGGTGGCACGGAGGTTATGACGGCACGCTTTGAGGCCGGCGCTACCAGCAAACAGGCATTCGTGGGACCGCAAACATCACAAACATCCCAGCAGGCATTGGGCACACACCATACCACAAACCGCACAACACAAACACACACACACACACGCCCGTGTACACACACACCGACAGACACGCACGCGCACACACACACCAAATGGAGATGTCCTAATTAGTCATCACACACAAAAACCACAAGGTCAGACACACACACACACACACACCTACTTATCCCTTCAGTATACTGGTGCTTAGATTGGTCCAGAGCTGTGATCCATTACATCATCTCCAACCCAGTGCGTAGGCGCTTGGCCAAAGCTGCTGTTGCTGGAGACTGCTGGCACCAGGAGGTATCTAGAGCTTCTGCTATGCTGCCGAGCCCATCTCCAGCATTGAACAGCACACGCCTCAGACAGCCGAGCCCATCTCAAGGCTCCTCAGACAGCCGAGCCCATCTCAAGGCTCCTCAGAAACAGCAGAGTCCATCTCAAGGCTCCTCAGAAACAGCCAAGCCCATCTCAAGACTCCTCAGAAACAGCCCGAGCCCATCTCAAGACTCCTCAGAAACAGCAGAGTCCATCTCAAGACTCCTCAGAAACAGCCAAGCCCATCTCAAGACTCCTCAGAAACCAGCAGAGTCCATCTCAAGGCTCCTCAGAAACAGCAGAGTCCATCTCAAGACTCCTCAGAAACAGCTGAGCCCAGCACACTCAACCCAACAGCCGAGCCCATCTCAAGGCTAAAGCATAGAACAGCATCAGACAACACTCCTCAGAAACAACTACATCATCCAGGCCATCCACCCACCCCTCTCCATGGCCTCGCAAAGCCTGCCCTCGCTTTCTGTCCCTGCCTTTCCTTCTCTCTCCTCCTCCCTCTCTCTCTCTCTCTCCCTCTCTCGGTCTCTCTCTCTCTCTCTCTCTGTCCTTTCTCTCTGTGCAGACCTATCCTTTTCGCTCCCTCTGCCTCATTCTCATCGCCAGCTGATGAGGCACACATTTTTCTCAAGTCTTCAGGCCAGAGTCTTAGAGGAGGCGCCCTGCCAAGCCAGCCAGACTCAGCTGAGCACATTTCCAACCACCCAGCTGCACCCATCACCCCCCTCCCCCCCCGTCTTCACCCAGCCACCACCCCCCAATCACCCAGCCACCCCCCCCCCCCGTCTTCACCCAGCCTCACCCCCCAATCACCCAGCCTCACCCCCCAATCACCCAGCCTCACCCCCCAATCACCCAGCCACCACCCCCCATCTTCACCCAGCCACCACCCCCCATCACCCAGCCACCCCCCCCCCCCGTCTTCACCCAGCCTCACCCCCCAATCACCCAGCCACCCCCCCCCCCCGTCTTCACCCAGCCTCACCCCCCAATCACCCCAGCCTCCCCCCCCCCCCCCGTCTTCACCCAGCCTCACCCCCAATCACCCAGCCTCACCCCCCAATCACCCAGCCACCCCCCCCCCCCCCGTCTTCACCCAGTCTCACCCCCCAATCACCCCAGCCCCCCCCACCCCCCCCCCCGTCTTCACCCAGCCTCACCCCCAATCACCCAGCCTCACCCCCAATCACCCAGCCTCACCCCGCCCCCGTCTTCACCCAGCCTCACCCCCAATCACCCCCAGCCCCCCCCCCCCCCGTCTTCACCCAGCCTCACCCCCAATCACCCAGCCTCACCCCCAATCACCCAGCCTCACCCCCCAATCACCCAGCCTCCCCCCGTCTTCACCCAGCCTCACCCCCCCCCCCCCCATCACCCAGCCTCACCCCCCAATCACCCAGCCTCACCCCCCAATCACCCAGCCTTACCCCCAATCACCCAGCCTTACCCCCCAATCACCCAGCCACCACCCCCCATCTTCACCCAGCCTCACCCCACACTCACCCAGCCGTTCCCCCACTTCCTGCCTCCTCTTGCAGCTGCCTGTGGTGGAGGAGCAATGCCTGCTTCACTTTACAGCTTGGCTTTTACCATTTGTGAAGTGTAAAGTCAAATGTAGTATGTAATGTTGGACTGTTAGCCCAAGAGTGGAGTAATGTGGGGCGATCTGGAACCCCGCCAACACACCTCCCCCCATGGGAACGGCATAGGCTGCGTGGCCTACATGCCATCCACACTGCCCTTTACCAACACGGAGCACCACGGCCAACTCAAGACACGCAGTTCAGAGCGCCAAATTATGCAGACGGTCTCCAGGTGCCCCCTTGCTTGATTCTGTTTATCTATCTGGCGATTAAATACTAGTGTAATGAACCCTAGAGTGAGTTTTATAAGCAAAATGATTTTCTCTAAAAGCTCTCGGTGGAAAAGAGAGCGAGAGAGCGAGAGAGAGAGAGAGAGAGAAAGAGAGGGAGGGAGAAAGAGAGAGAGACAGAGTAATAAACTGAAGTGTAGATTTTGAGGCCAATATACACAAACGCTGCCGACCGTTTTTTCCTCATTCATCACAGACCTAACGAATCAACCGCCCGAGAGGTTCTCATTCATCACAGGCACAGCGAATCAACATTGGCCAGGCTGTTTAAACATCTCCAACAAGAGAGCACAAACGTCTCATACCATGGCATGTAGGGCATTTCTGCAACTGTTAAACAGACACCCACACCCAAACTCTCTTGCATATTTCACAGACAGAGAAGAATAACATGAGCCGAGACTGTCAATGGTAACCTGTGGGATAACCCTCTTGTGGAACTCAGAAATGCCATCTCTACTGATGCCACCTACAGCAATGTCACCTACAGTGTAGGCTCCTACAGTAATCCCGGCTTCAGTTTTAGGACCTGTAGTGATGGTACCTATAGTGATGCACCTATAGGGATGGCACCTACCGTGATGGCACCTACAGTGTTTCTGTGTGCTTCCACAGCGCTAATGTCTTTAAATCTTCCATGAAATGCATTTTTTTAACACAATTGTCAACCGTGTCTGTGCACTTCACTGACAAAACCAACTTATTATGAGTCAAAGGTGTGCAAATGTTCCTCCATTACTGCCTGCTGCAGTCTTGGTTTCTATAGCCAGGTAATACCACCCAAGCCCACTTTACCCGTCTCCCACCTTACCTGCGTGTCCCCACCCTACCTGTCTCCCACCCTACCTGCATCTTCAACCCTATCTGCATCTCCCACCTGACCTGTGTGACCCACCCTACCTGCATCTTCAACCCTATCTGCATCTCCCACCTGACCTGTGTGTCCCACCCTACCTGTCTCCCCACCTTACCTGCACCTCCCACCCTACCTGTCTCCCACCTTACCTGCATCTTCAACCCTATCTGCACCTCCCACCCTACCTGCACCTCCCCACCCTACCTGCACCTCCCACCCTACCTGCACCTCCCACAGACACTCTCCCAGTACAACACCGGCTATGAGATCCTCAGCTGAGGGCCAGATTGATGGACTGGATGGGAATGAGGCTAATTAATGTGTTTTTAATTAACACATCCTCTGGCTGGTGAGTCATTTGACATCACTAACGTAATGGCCACTGGAGACGAGGGACAGCAGACGCTCGTCCCGTCTCCTTCCTGTCCCTGGACAGACACCAATCGTCCTGTCCCTGGACAGACACCAATCGTCCTATCCCTGGACAGACACCAATCGTCCTGTCCCTGGACAGACACCAATCGTCCTGTCCCTGGACAGACACGCAGACATCAGACAGAGGAGCAGCAGACAGAGGAGCAGCAGACAGAGGAGGACCAGCAGCGGTCCAGAGGGAAACGTCTGGACAAGGCAGAAGTGACGTCTATACGTTTGGGTCTTCTAGCTTCTCGGAGAAGAGATTTTAAGTGTTCCGAGATTTTAGCTGCAGGAGTTGCCTGCCCCTACCTCTTAATGTGCTGTGCAGATGCAGAATTCTTATTGGCAGGTATGAATGCCAATCTCTTCAGGACTGGTTTGATTGGTCTTATACAGCACTGTAAGAACCAAATGGTGGTGATGGAGCCATAGAGAAAAAAGGGATCTTTGTGCGAGTATACTTTTACACCGATTCACATTAAAAATGTAAACATGACAAGGTAACACATTTTTACAACTACGGTCTTTATAAGAATATACAAATCATGTAATGCTTTTAACGTGTACCACGCAGCTTGATCCTAAACTAGGCCCATGAGGCCCTTATTGTTGTTTTCTGTGTGTTTTGTAAGGCACTATAACAAATGCCAATCAAACAGTTTTAGCTTCCTGTTGCCTTCACGGGTCTTTTTACACGGACAAAAGAAGGGGAAATGGTGGCGAAGTCTTGGGTCCTGGGATCAACTGATATTTAAAATAAGTGCTTTTTGTGTGTGTGTGTGTGTGTGTGTGTGTGTGTGTGTGTGTGTGTGTATATATATATTGTGTGTGTGTGTGTGAGAGAGAGAGAGAAAGATTGTGCATGCGCGAGGGAGAGATCACATTGCTAGTATTTACAGAGCTACCCACAATGCACTGCTTGATGCTGCTTATATTAAACACAGAGGGGGCTTCCATTACAGCAGGAGACAAACAGCCGGCTGTTTACCCAACACCCGGCCGCTGCTCCAGGAGTCACGCCGAAGCCTCTGATAGGCCGTCTCTGGCACCAGTGAAGGTGTTCAGCGCGGGGTCTTACAGCCCATCTCCCACTCCCACTCCCATCACCCACTCCCATCTCCCAGCCCAGCCCACTCCAGCCCAGCCCACTCCAGCCCAGCCCACTCCAGCCAGCCCACTCCCAGCCCAGTCCAGTCTTCAATCTACTGGGATGAGAATGGAGAGGGGAGAGTCAGAGGAGAATGAAAGAGAAGAAGAGGGGGAGGAAGAGTCCTCATGCATTCCACCCCCAGTGGCTACAGAGCTCCCTGAGCGCCACTTCAGTGCTGACGGCCATCTGCCACACGGCCCTTTGTCTACAGCCACGCTCACACACACACACACAACACACACACACACACGCGCACACACACACACGCACACACACACACGCACACACACACACGCACACACACACACACACACACACACACCACACACACACACACACACACACACACACACACACACACACACACACACACACACACACACACACAAGAGCTAGATGGGTGGATAACTCACAGAATGTCTCTCTCTCTCACCACACCTGCTTACAGCATTTCTATGGGACTCTATCTATCTGTCTATATCAGCATCTCTATGGTACTCTCTCTATATATATCAGCATCTCTATGGTACTCTCTCTATATATATCAGCATCTCTATGGTACTCTCTGTCTCTCTCGCCGTGCCCCTGTTCACAGCTTTTCTATGGTACTCTCTCTAAGATGTTGACAGAGGGCACAGCAAAGCAAGGCCACTTTATTTCACGTATACAGCACATTTATACATACAGGCATATTTATACATACAGGCAAGGCAATGTGCTTAACATAAATTAAGGCAAAAAATATAGCAGTAAAAATAGTAGTGTGCCTAATTCCAACTTCCCCACTGCTGAGAGTGCCTTAAGTACATGCCTGAACATAGAGGTTTTTATTCTCCTCGAGGAGAACCTCTCCTGGTCCGCCTCCTCCTGTCCGTCAGACAGAACATTTCTGCAGTGGGCATTTTTAGCCCCAGTTCCACACTGCAGGGCTTTCCTCAAATAGGAACCCACAGACCCCGCTACCCCGCTCTGCTGCCTCCAACTAAAACCCCCAACTCACAGAGACACCAGCCGGCACTACGCAACCCAAGGCCAGACCCAGACCACATCTAGGCCAGATCTGCATCTTACAGGAACACCAGCCAGCACTAGGCAACCAGACCCAGACCACATCTAGGCCCAATCAAATCCCCCATCTTAGTAACACCAGCCAGCACGAAGCAGGTTTTAGGCCTCTTCAGACCACCCAAAAAGAGTAGTCCAGATGATGACCAGAGGAGACCAGATGAAGACCAGATGAGGACCAGAGGAGACCAGATGAAGACCAGAGGAGACCAGAGGAGGACCAGAGGGGACCAGAGGAGACCAGAGGAGGACCAGAGACCAGAGGAGGACCAGAGGAGACCAGAGGAGGACCAGAGGAGGACCAGAGGAGGACCAGATGAAGACCAGATGAAGACCAGATGAAGACCAGAGGAGACCAGAGGAGGACCAGAGGAGACCAGATGAAGACCAGATGAAAGCTCTCCACTTGCCTGCGCCATCACCCACACAGCCCGCTAGGCTTGCCTCTTCACCACAGAACCCAGCTTCGGAGAAGTATGTAGACATCATTAAAAATAAAAATGCCCGTCTAAACATAGAGGTGTCCACACAACAGATGCCATCTTTTTCCCTTCACAGCTTTCTTCTGCGGCGTGGGTTGCAGTAACGTGATCAACAAAAAGCTAACAAACACAATAAACACAATCAACAAAAAACAAACAAGCACAACTGATACTGAAACTTACCAACAGGTCTGTCTCACAAGAGCAATGCTGATGCCTGTTTGGCTAAAATATTTTATCACCTGCAAACTGATTGACCTGATCCACATGCTCATCAACCAAGAAATCGCTACCCCCGCTTCTTCAACAGAATGTTTGTCTCCCAGTCCAAACGGGTTCCCATCATGCAGTTCCCATGGCTCAGAGATGTTTTCCCATGATCCTTTAGGCCTACTTGCATTATAACAG
>CM050209.1:33177500-33182500 GCA_027475355.1 Coilia nasus | reverse complement strand
TCCGTAACAGTTCAGCGTCCGTTTCCTCTCTGACAAATAGGATTTGAATATCACCCCTGTGGAGCAGGGCTGCAAATTACATTTGGCTGTGTGGTGTCCCTGATTGCCACGCTTTCCTTTCTGTTAAACATGTTTTTGGCTGTCTTCACTTAAAACACATCGGAAAAGAAGACTGAACAAAAGACTGCTCTGTGACTGATTCAACCACGTGCTGCCTGGTCCCCCAGCACTGAAAATCCGGCATCAGTGTCCATCGTTCAGAGACTGCTACTGCTGTTCCATAAACAAGAGAAAAAGAGAAAGGAAAGAGAGAAGTTTGAAAGGAAGAATTTTGATTTAATTTGACACACTGACTTCGGAAGAACACTTGAAGAGGAAAACCAAGTGTTGGATAATAGACAGACACTTGGATAATAGACAGACACCCTCTCACAACACACACAAAACACAACACAAAACACACACAACACACAACTCACAACACAACGCACAGCACACAACACAACTGACAACACACCTAAACACACACACACACAAAGGTTGTCCAGCCCTGAAGTGAGGGACACACACAGCCTGACTGGAGGGTTGTCACATAAATGTCAAAGGGGAGAGTGGGCCTCTCCACAGCAAAGCATCTGACAACAATGGCCACCTCTGGGCCCTCTAGGTTTACAGCTCTCGTCCGGCACTCCGGGCCCTGCTCTAAGGGCCACAATGACTCCCTGCATCCCATTGTGAGGGCCTGGCCAAGGGGCATTGTGAGGGCCTGGCCAAGGGGCCATTATGGTGGAGGATTCAGCCCACAGTAACAAAGCAGCAAGGAGTGGCTTGGGAAAGGGGAACGGGGGGGGGGGTGAGGTAGGATGCAGTTTGGGGAGGGGGGGGGGGGCGGTAGGGATTTTAGGGGTGCGGGGGGGTGCTGGGTATATCCTAAGCCGACAGTCAACAAATGAGGTCAGTGCGAATTTCCATGAAACTGGGTCAATTAGAACCCCATCGCAAGCAATCGCTGAGCGCCCCAGCGCACTTCACTGGGCCCAATTTAGGCAGTAGAAGAGGAAGGCAGAGCGTCTTTAAAGCGCAACTTATAATCCTCCCACTGCTGTTTCAATAACAAGCTGGAGCCGTGCCTGAGCCGGGCTGCCTGAGAGGAGCACAGCGCACCCAGGCCCTTTGGCTTCTCTCTGTGGCCATTACTGGGGCCTTGTTTGTCCTGCCAAGCCCATCTCAGGAGATGGAGGAGGCTGCCTGGAAAGGGGGGGGGGGGGGGCAGAGTTCAGTCTGTCCATGTGAATGAACAACCCCCCCTCCCTCCACAAACACACTCCCCCCAAGCCAACTATCCCTCTCATTGGCTGAAGTTGAACTTTGGGTGTCAGTTGGAAGGTTGATTTGAAAAGCAAAACACTCAAACAAAGACAAGAATAACAACAAAAGGGAAGCTAGGCTAGCTTTGGAACATGGCGTCCATTTTAAGCATTCATGGGCTGTCACAGTTTAACTGACTGAATGCTAGTTGTCAGTACTAGGAATTAAATTAAAACTCAACAGATGTTTAGAGTAGTTGGCTTGGGTGGGTTTCCTGAGGGACTTTACTTATTGCACTGTGCACTCAAAAACATCAGCTCAGGCCTGCTCTTCAGGACATCTTGACGTTTAGCTTGGCAGAACTAGCTCAATATCATCCTTCTGAGAGGAGTGCCTATTTGTGCACCTGGGCTCTGTGTTTTCAACATAAATACTATTCCTGTAAATGGATATCATGTCGGGATAACAATCTCAAGTTACAGGGCAGAAAAAAGGGCCACAAAGACCTGGAAAGTTAAGGTGTGTAGGCCTCAACTATACATAGCTAGCATAGTTTAGCATGCGGAACAGATCCTATGATGTGACTAGTGTGCACCTGTCCTACGAGTTTGTTTGTGTGTGTGTGTGTGTATGTGTGCGTGTGTGTGGCGCACTGATACCCGAGACATTCTGCACAAGCAGAGACCTGCAGGGAGACCTCAGACATGCTGATTGGCCGTTTCTCAACAACTGCAGCACATTAGCGGCGAACAATAGCACCCGGCTTAGCTTAGCCGCTAGCGCTGCCACGCGAGATGCACTTCACTGGGTTTCTGCCGCCCCACCTACATCCCAGACCCTCGAAACTAACCTGGGCACATACCTCGCCGATATTGGATGGCAAACCTCGATTGGCTAAAAACATAAAAGTCAACTCTCCTAACACCACCTCCATTAGCCCTCTCTGTTGTGACTCTGTCCCAGCAAACAAGCCCATGTGGGCCCACAGTGGGGCCACTGCGGGCTATAGTTCTGGCCCACTGTGGGCTGCCCACTGTGGGCCCCATTACCGTCGTGAAATGGTGGGCACATGTGGGCCCCACACTGATGGACCCTGGCGGGGCCCCTGTGGGCAAACCCACAGTTTGGGCAGAGTGTGGGCTTGCCCACATTTTGCTGAGTGGGCCCATTATGGGCCCTCTATGGGCCCTCTATGGGCCCTTATGTCCTCATATCCCTACAATCACCCACAATCTACCCTCAGAAACCCCACACCTGCCCACACTCTACCCCCAGTAGCCCACAAGGGGTCCCATTATTAATCCATTAGCCCCCACCATGAACCCCCAGTAAACCCACCGCTGCCACCCATACCCCCCACCCCTTAACCCACAGCCCGCATGCACCTCTATGCAATACCCATAGCACAAGCTGTTTAGTAATACAATTAAAACAGCAATCATGTCATTATAAATAATTTTATTTGTTTTATTTTTTGATCTTCGGATCCTGCCTCCATCTTGCACTGCATCTAAAAGCAATACAACAGAAGAAGGCAAACATTTTAGTTTTAAGCGATATAATACATAGCATAACTAAATAAAGTTCATAATTAGAATGGATAAGGCCTTGTTGAAATGTTAAAAGGGTTAAGAACGTTTGAGAGCTTTGATACTGAGAGTTCATTACATTGAGAATGGGGTCATATTTGGGAACACGTGATGTAATGCAATTTCTAAATGTATATTCATTTGGTTAACCATAATTTTTGATGAATATGAATAACAGAAACATTATTCTGTTAATGCGAAGAAAGCTTTTGGAGAATGGTTTGGACTCGCCTCCATTTTGTCACTGAACTCGCACCAGCAAATTGAGCCATGTTTTCTATGACAATAATAACACACCGGCGAATATCCTATTAATTGGTCATGATTGCAGTTCGAATGAGCCACTAGATGTCGCTAGCAAAAAGAAGGCTAGTCGCCAGGCGTATGAGCTAATGGGATCCTATCAGTTGCAAACGAACCGTGTCCAATGACGTTACATACATTTTAATGTAGCAGCTTTAGTTTTAGTTGTCATAAACATATCTCGTATAACTACCGTAGTTTTTTTTTAAAATATATATAGTCTATTTAGCTTTCTAGTACTGAGAAGGCTACTTACCGTTAATGCCACCAATGTCTTTAATTCAGCTGAACTACACTATAGCCTATATAAAAAACAAACACTAGCAAATCCTACTCTAAATCTCGACGTAATATTTACAATATTATTATTAAAATATCAATATAAAAATACGATCAAATATATGTACACTATTAATTAAATTTCAGATACTAATACAATTGTAACTAATAATTACAATAAATAAACGTTTTCCTTCTCTATCTGACCAACCGCCACAACTGTCAATTACCAACGAATTCAAGCAGAACGCATGTTTAAACCATACAAGCGCGAGGAGATTCCTGGTAGCAGATATGCGTCGCGTGGAGTGAAGCCGAATATCGAAGATGGCCTACTGTGCGTTTTTAGAGTCATTTTTATCCAGACAAATTACTTATAGACTTACCGGTACTATGTTCAGACACATCAGTTGCAGCAGGATCTTGTTATGGTCTTGACTGTCTTGCGTACGACTCATTTACAATTCCATGTCCCACGGTCGCACCTTAAATTCAAACAAGTCCCTTAACATTATGGTAATAAATTACAAAATACAGTGTAGCATTCTGGTTAAACACTCGAAATAAACAGTCCATGATTAATCTAATCTGCAAGTTTTGCAAACCTGTTTTTTTCTTTTGCGACACACAATAGGCTATTTCATTGCAACCACCGAAGATGATTTGCATGATGCATTAATAATTAGAAAAGCTTAACGTCCATATGAAGAAAAACTGTGTCGTGGGAATGATGGCTTTGTTTTTAGAATGCACAACGAATGTCGACATTAACGCAGGGCTCAAAACGAATACGGAAACCAATTACTGTATGTATGTCAAGTGGTGAGAACGCTGGCATTTTGAAACACATATGACAGAAAATAGCACATCTGAATTGATACTTCTCAACAAAACTGTGTGATTTCTTTGGAAATGGTTCAGACATAGCGGTGGATAGAGTGTCTCAAGAGCTCATAATACATCATTATTTTGTGTTTTGTCAAAATGTTATCGCGGAGGTGCATGCCTAACCAGGATGACGAGATTCTCCGATATGTGTGCGTTCAATGACTGACGTACTGCGCATGTGTGCGCTCCAACAGCGGAAAACCTCTCTCAAGAGCTTACAAATCACCAATTTAGAGTGTTTTCTGTCAAAAAAAATCTTCCGAGGGAGTTCTGATTTATAACTTACCACTTCCATTTACCCACCAGCCGCCACTGTGTAAAATGTAATGTAAACTATAACTATAATGTTTTATTGTATGTGCTTGTATACAATGAGGATCCTCTGTTATGCCCTGTGGAAATGCTCTGGGTCCCGCATGGGCTACCCCTACGGGGTAGATGTGGGCTAAGTATGGGCAAGCCCACAGTGGGCTTGCCCGCAGGTAGCCCTATAAGTGGGGCCACAAGGGGAAATAAGCTCTGGGTCCCGCATGGGCTACCCCTACGGGGTAGATGTGGGCTAAGTATGGGCAAGCCCACAGTGGGTTTGCCCGCAGGTAGCCCTAAGTGGGGTCCCAAAGGGAAAAACAACTG
>CM050209.1:33142500-33170000 GCA_027475355.1 Coilia nasus | reverse complement strand
CAGCCCTGCCGTTGGACGGAGGTGGCTGCTGGCCTCCCTCCACGCAGACCCGGCCAACGCGCATAGCAGCACAGCCAGGCTCCACAGGCAGGCTGCTCAAAGGCACAGCCATCTTCCACAGATGCCCAGGCAGGCAGCCCCCACAGCAGTACAGCCGGCCCCCACAGCAGCACAGCCGGCCTCCACAGCAGCACAGCCAGCCTCCACAGCAGTACAGCCAGCTTCCACAGCAGTACAGCCAGCCTCCACAGACACACAGGCAGCCTCCACAGCAGCACAGCCAGCCTCCACGGCTGCACAGCCAGCCTCCACAGCAGTACAGACACACAGCCGGCCTCCACAGACACACAGGCAGCCTCCACAGACACACAGCCATCTTCTACAGATGCCCAGGCAGCCTTCACAGCAGCACAGCCAGCCTCCACAGAGGCAGAGCCATCTTCTACAGATGCCCAGGCAGCCTCCACAGACACACAGGCAGAGACAAACTCCCAGCCAGAGGCTCCACAGATGCACAGGCAGAGGCAGAGTTGGCAGAGGCAGCAGTAGTAGTGGCCATAGGCATAGCCAATGGTGGGCTGAGGAGGGCCTGTGCCCACCCACTTGTCAATTAGGCCCACCCAATCAGAAGGCTCTTTCTGTTTGATTGACTGTTTTAGTAATAAAAGTAACCTATGTGTTTTGGGCTAGGTAGGCCCACCTGATTTTTTTCAGGGTCCGCCCATTTGATCATTTCTGGCTACGGCCCTGGTGGTGGCAAAGCCGGCTGCAGACTGAAGGAGCTTGATCGCCATGGGGATGGGGATGTGACCGAGCAGGCTGTGCAGCATGGGTGGATGATTGGGCGAGAGAGAGAGAGAGAGACAGAGAGAGAGAGAGAGAGAGACAGAGAGAGAGAGAGAGAGAGAGAGACATAAGAATGACAGACAGGGCAGACAGTAGAACAGAACAAGACAGACAGAAAGACAGACTGACTGACAGAAAGAAAGGACAGAATGACAGACGGACAGAAAGACAGAAAGTAAGACAGGAAGACAAACAGAAGACAGGAAGAAAGCAAGATAGAATGAAAGAAAGAGTGCAAATTAATCTTCAGCCATTGAAAGGACCTAAATGCTGGTGCTGCCACTGTGACAGATGATGTGCCAATGCAGACAGACAGACAGACAGACCGACCGACACATGCGCACACACACACACGCTCACAGCTTCTGGCTTCCAGCCAGCACAGTAGACAATTAGCAGTGTGATATCACAAAGAGGCCCAAATCAACACAAACATCCCTAATTGACACAGCTTCACAAAAACATCACACACAACACATTCATATTACCTTCACATTACACACACATCACATCGACACACCGACACAACAACAGCCCCCTGGACTCCAGTATGTGTGTGTGTGTGTTGGAGGGGAGTGTTCCTTTGTCTACTTCATCAAGCTTATAGCAGGGTATTGGTGAAGGCTGAAGGGGAGGGGGTATTGGTGAGGGCCGGGGTGGTGGAGGGGGTATTGGTGAAGGGTGGAGGAGGGGGTATTGGTGAAGGCTGGGAGTGGGGGTGGGGGTTGGGGGTGGGGTATTGGCGAAGGCATACAGCTTCCTGTTGATGGAGCGTTGGGTGTCATAAGAGGCACAAACACAAACAGATCCATCACCCCGACGCTGAGCGACAGAGACAGGCAGCACGAGGCCTGATCAACCTCTCGGGGGCTCTACACACACTCACACGCACACACACGCACACGCACACAGTCAAACATAGAGACGGGGGTTGCAGGGGGGGAGCACAGAGCCATCCTACACCCCACCTAGCACTCAACACCTGCTCCATCAGCAAACACGCTACAGGTGAGCCTCTACCCCACCTCTGCACTCATCACCTGCTCCATCAGGTGAGCCTTCCCCCACCCCACCTCTGCACTCAACAGCCACTCCATCAGCAACACCGCTGGAAATAAACATATTTACACTACACACACATGACCCTGAAGTAAACTCAGAAAGTACAGTGGTCGTTTGGGCAAAAGCAAAGTCATCCTGAATTACATATGTGGCCTAGCTTAATGAAAACGATTGGCCTAAGTCAGGCAAATGTAAAATTCAGAAATGAGCAATCCCACGGGAGATTTTATATTCCTAGAATTCATAGTAGGTAATTGACTTTTATTTTCAAGATTTAATTTACTTTTGGTAACGAGCGCTGTTGTGAGATGCCAGCGAGATGAGTGCACATCTAAGGTGAATGAGTGTGGAAGTGCAGTGAAATGAGATGGCATAATGTCATTACATCTCACAGCAGATATGACTCAGGCCGAGCAGAGACAAGGGCCTTCACACACACAGCGTGACCGTGGTTTGATGACAGCCTAAATCTCTGTGACAAATGACTGCAGAAGATCAGAAGTGCAGCAAACACAGCAAAGCCAATCTACTGCAGGAGGGCGACACCACTGCCATTACTTCCCAAAGAACTGCAAGCCAGAATGTCACAGAGATGGTCACATATGGAACACATGTATGCGTGTGTATGTATTGGGGTGGGGTGGGGTGGGGTGGATGCATCACATGACACTGATAAAAGATGTGCATCACTTAGCCTGAGAACCAAGAGTACACAGGAACGCAATAAGATGATAAACATACTGCAGATAAGCTAGTATCCTGTAACAATTTACTGGCACTAATACATGTTAATAAATGTATATTTTAAAAACAGTCATATCTTGTTATTAACAATTTACTAAGACTAATACATGTTAATACATTTATGTTAATACATTTCTGTTAATATCATTTTGCAGGTTTGACTGTTCTGTTTTACAATGCTGTAAAATGACTGTGCCGACGTAGACACTTGTGTTAGCCTATCTGAAGCAGCGTTTGCCATTCAGAAGCTGATGCACTGTGCTGTTTTAGGTCGCTCTCTGCATAATTAACAGCAGACTACTGACTATGGCACAATACTCAGTGCCCACTGTAGCACAGTACTCACCATGGCACAGTACTCAGTATGGCACAGTACTCACCATGGCACAGTACTCAGTATGGCACAGTACTCAGTATGGCACAACATTCAGTATGGCACAGTACTCGGTATGGCACAGTACTCAGTATGGTACAGTACTCAGTATGGCACAGTACTCACCATGGCACAGTACTCAGTATGGCACAGTACTCAGTATGGCACAGTACTCACCATGGCACAGTACTCACCATGGCACAGTACTCACCATGGCACAGTACTCAGTATGGCACAACATTCAGTATGGCACAGTACTCGGTATGGCACAGTACTCAGTATGGTACAGTACTCAGTATGGCACAGTACTCAGTGCCCACTATGGCACAACATTCAGTATGGCACAGTACTCGGTATGGCACAGTACTCAGTATGGTACAGTACTCAGTATGGCACAGTACTCAGTATGGTACAGTACTCAGTATGGCACAGTACTCAGTGCCCACTATGGCACAACATTCAGTATGGCACAGTACTCAGTATGGCACAGTACTCAGTATGGCACAGTACTCAGTATGGCACAGTACTCAGCCCACTATGGCATGCAGAGCCAAAGCTCTCTACAGCAGCGGCAGCTCTTGCACACTGTGTGCCAACGTGCCCATCTCGAGCCTTTCCAGCTACAGTCGAAACCCACTCTAATATTCAACGCCGCAGTTCAATAATGAAAAAATACCGTCTTACTTTCTCTCTCTCACTCTCCTCTTTCCCTCCCACCTCTTTTTCCATCTCTCTCCATCTCCCGCTCTTCATCTCCATCTCTCTCTCAGCCCCTCTCTCGTTTGAAAACTGTAAAGCCCTCATTGGAGCGAGAGTGATTCATCACGCTACCTTGCATATCCAATTTCTATTCATTCTGCCATGACTGTTAGTGTATGCCTGGAGAGAGAGGAATGGGGGAGAGGGGGGGCTTTTCACAGAGGAAGGGAGATGGAATTATGATCATTACCGTCCCTTCCCCCCTCCCTCTCTCTCTCTCTCCCTCTCTCTCTCCTTCCTTTCTTGTCCTCCTCCTCCTATCCACGTTGCCTCTTCACACTGAACGAAGCCCAGTCGGCCCGCTGTTCCCTCCTAAATATGCCTAATAATAATAATAATAATAATAATAATTCAATTCACAATTCATACATACAAGATGCAGCTCCAAGTGCTTTACAGTTTGACAAGGTCACCACAAGACAACATTCCTTGCAGGCCAGTGGCATCGGAGTGGATGAATACAGTAACAAAATGACGTAGTGACGCAATGCCCCGTTAATGCGGGCTCTTGCGTGACGCAATGATGTAATGTCATAGTGACGCAATGTTTAAGTCCCGCTGTTCCCTCCTGAATATGTCGTTTAAGGCCCGCTGTTCCTCACTTAAATATGTCGTTTAAGGCCCGCTGTTCCTCACTTAAATATGTCGTTTAAGGCCCATTCTGCTTCAGGGCCGGCCTGCACGCCGAGGCCTCTGCAATCCATTGGTCTCGCTCACGCCGCCATAAATCCTAATCGTTCCCGGGGTTCACTAGTGAATCGACATGCTCCCTCACACACACCCTCTCTTTCACTCTCTTTCTCTCTCTCTTTCTCTCTCTTTCTCTCTCTCCCCCACCTTCCTCCTGCCCTCACTGTCTGTCTAGCTGCCCCCCCCCCCAAAGCCCCCCCACCTCACCCCACCCCATCCCTCTTGTGTGGTAAATACAAATGATTAGGCCGCTGTCGATAGGCAGACATAAAGCCCTGATGGGGGGTGGGGCCCTGAGCAGCGAGCTGAGCGAGGCGATTTTTTCACCTCTGCCTCTGTGTGTGTTCATTACACAAACTGGTTCCGTTAGCAAAGCTGGTCTTAGTGTGTGTGCGTGAACTTGGGCATGGGACACATTAATACACATGTACTCCTGCTCCTGTGGAAAGAGCGACTACACCGGAGGTTCCACCCATGTCAGCTGGTGGGAATGTTTTGAACCGGAGCCGCTATATTTATTTGATGTATTGGGTTAAGCTAAACACTGAGCTGCATTAGCGCTACAGTAATCACTAACGCTACAGTAATACATTAGCGCTACAGTAATACATTAGCGCTACAGTAATACATTAGCGCTACAGTAATACATTAGCGCTACAGTAATCACTAACGCTACAGTAATACATTAGCGCTACAGTAATACATTAGCGCTACAGTAATCACTAACGCAAGCACTGGGACACACGGAGCAGCAGTGCTGTAGTGGGGCAGATGTGGCTGACTATTATCCAGGGGCGCCATTCAGGCCTCAGCTTTACGCCACAAAGCCTTTTCCTCCGGGGGGTGGGGGGCTCGTCAGGGGGCGGGTGGGGGTGTGCTTGTCAGGGGGGTGGGGTGTGCTTGCCAGGGGGCGGGTGGGGCGGTGGGTGTTTTAAGATGACAGACCAGTCACTAATAAAGCTGTGTGTGTGTGTGTGTGTGTGTGTGTGTGTGTGTGTGTGTGTGTGGGGCCGGTGGGTGTAGTGTATAAAGGGTGTGGTGTGTGTCTGGGGGGGGCAGTGGGTTTAGTGTATGGCGGGAGTGTATGTGTGTGTGTGGTCAGTGGGTCAATGTATGGAGGGTGTGTGTGTGTGTGTGTGTGTGTGTGTCCGATGGGTTAGTGTATGGAGGGAGAGTGTGTGTGTGTGTGTGTGTGTGTGTGTGTGTGTGTGTGTGTGTGTGTGTGTGTCTGGTGGGTTAGTATATGGAAGGTGTGGGTTGTGGTGGGCAGATGGGAAGGCTGTACTGGCTCATCCCAACCCCCTGCGGCCACCCCAAACTGGGGCCACCCCAAACTGGGGCCACCCCAAACTACACACACCCCAAACTACACACACCCCCACCCCAAACTACACACACCCCAAACTACACACACCCCCATCCAAACTACACACACCCCTCATCACACACCCCCCACCCCAAACTACACCCCCACCCCTCATCACACACCCCCCACCCCAAACTACACCCCAACCCCCTGGGCCCACCCCAAACTACACACACCCCAAACTACACACACCCCTACTCCTCATCATACACCCCCCACCCCAAACTACACCCCCACCCGAAACAACACACACCCCCCACACACACCAAACTATACACACACCCCCACCCCAAACTATACAAACCCCCCTCTCCTAATCACATACCACAGCACCCCAGACTACACACACACACACACCCCTGATCACACACCACCGCACCCCAGACTACACACACACACACCCCTGATCACACACCACAGCACACACATGGGAGCTCCTCTCCTTTTACCATCCCTCCCCTCCTCCTCTTTTCCCAGTCTCGGTGTGTGTGTGTGTGTGTGTGTGTGTGTGTGTGTGTGTGTGTGTGTGTGTGGGAGCCGCAGTGCTCGTCGGGCTGGTCTGGTTGTGGCAGTTGATGACACGTCCAGGAGAGGGGTGTGTGTGTGTGTGTGTGTGTGTGTGTGTGTGTGTGTGTGTGTGTGTGTGTGTGTGTGTGTGTGTGTAATGGCGTGCGGGGGCGGATAAGGACAAGGTGAGGCTGCGTCTGTGGACCTGTACGAGCCTGTGACTGAGACCGGCTCAGTCTCTTTGTGTCTGTGTGTGTGTGTGTGTGTGTCTGTGTGTGTGTGTGTCTCTGTGTGGTCCTGGGGGGGGCACAGGGGATTGTTTTACTTAAGGACAAGACATTGGTAGGGGAGGGTAGGGGGTAGGGGAGGGTAGGGTAGGGTAGGGGGTAGGGTAGGGTAGGGGGTAGGGGAGGGTAGGGGGTAGGGTAGGGGAGGGGAGGGTAGGGTAGGGGGTAGGGGAGGGTAGGGGGTAGGGGAGGGTAGGGTAGGGTAGGGTAGGGGGTAGGGTAGGGGGTAGGGGAGGGTAGGGTAGGGGGTAGGGGAGGGTAGGGGAGGGTAGGGTAGGGTAGGGTAGGGGGTAGGGGAGGGTAGGGTAGGGGGTAGGGTAGGGGGTAGGGGGTAGGGTAGGGGGTAGGGTAGGGGAGGGGAGGGTAGGGTAGGGGGTAGGGGAGGGTAGGGGGTAGGGGAGGGTAGGGTAGGGTAGGGGGTAGGGTAGGGTAGGGTAGGGTAGGGCGGTTATTAGTCATTACACTGACGCAGGGAGACTTAAGTGTTGACTAAAGCAGACTGGTGATTTGCTGGAAAGCTACTTGTGAAACTCAATCCAGAGACCAATGCCCTGGGGGGTAAACGTATGCTTGAGTATGAGTGTGAGTGTGTATGGCCAATGACTAGGTATATCTATGCCTGTGTGTGTGGGTGTCTGCAAGTATGCGTCTGGGTGAGACAGAAAGACAGAGAGAGAGAGAGAGAGAGAGAGAGAGAGAGAGAGAGAGAGAGAGAGAGAGCGAGCGAGTGTGTGTATTTGTGCACATACATGTGCGTGTGTGGGGGTGCAAAGCAGGAAGTGGTGTACAGAGCGTGACCCCGGGTTGTGTTCCCAAAGCGGTCGCCCCGTGTCACGCCGGAGCACAGCTGCTCTGACTGCGACTCTGATTGGCTGGTGTGGGGTTAGGCCGAGCACAGCTACTCTGACTGCGACTCTGATTGGCTGGTGGCACGCACAGCTGCCCAACTCCGACTGATTGGCTGTTGTGGGGTTAGCTCTGATTGGCTGGTGTGGGGCTAGGCATGCTCATGAACAAAGAGGAGACAAGACCAGGAAGCAGCCATTCCAATGCTACCGCTAACAGCTAGCACATCAGCCCCTCCACTGGGACAGCAGGCTGTAGTAGGCTAGTGAGAGGATAGGTGGGTACACTACCATAGACAGTAGAAGCCGTTGAAGCACGATTTTGAGATTTTTAATTGGTCACCAGGCAACTGCGCAAGCGCGGGGTGACGTGCGGTCACGTCGTCCAACGAACCCAAATACTATAAATTGAGTGGTAGATGCTCAATCACAAACCATACAGCGCACGATAATTTTCTTAATAAGTATTTTTCCACCATCATAGCTGTAATCATTAACTGGAGGGGGAGGCTAATATTGTACACGAGGACTTCATTCTTCGTCAACAAACTTTGGTTCCAGGCAGTCTTGCAAGCCAGCATGTCAAGGGAGCTAGCTAGTTAGCATGTACATACCAAGCTATAGCGTGTAGCTTAGCTTAGCCATCTTTCTCAATTCACTTGCATCGAATAGTAAAATCTATAAAGTTAGCGATTCCATTTACAAACAAATTCCAATTTCTACGCTTATTTTTCGAGATTACTGATGTAAATGTTTTCCCAACATGAATAGAAAAGTAAACGGGCATGGCTGTGGCTACAGCTTGTTATCCAAACAGTACTGTAAATTTTCTACTGTGCGACAGAAACTCACTAGCCGTCGCATGATTTATGGCGTCATTTTTAGCATAATTTCAGATAAACGTTTCTTACAAGGCAATAACATGACAGATTTACGATCGAAGCAAATATGTTTTGCTGTGTCCTCTCCGGTTTACAACAATGCCAATATCAAGGTATGGGTGGCTTCTCATGTAAAGTTATTTCATTTCAAAGTGACGCTAAAATGAATGGAAGTAAACGGAATGCTAAAGGCTATTGGTCCCTTTCCGGGTTGAGATTTCCCCATGGGTGCTTCAACTTCCGGATATGTTCCTACCCCCTTGTACACTACAGGCCCAGAGGTAACAAAGCTGGATTAGTTATTTATATCCTAATCACAAGTGATTATATAAAGCCAAGTAAGCAGGATTTTGTCATTTAAAAAGGTGCGTAAACCGTGTTGGTACCCTGCGACCTCCTTCTAAACCCTCCCATTAGGGTTCTCCTTCTAAACCCTCCCATTAGGGTTCTCCTTCTAAACCCTCCCATTAGGGTTCTCCTTCTAAACCCTCCCATTAGGGTTCTCCTTCTAAACCCTCCCATTAGGGTTCTCTTTATAAACCCCTCCATTAGGGTTCTCCTTATATAGTTTTTTTTTCCAGTTTCCTCATTTTGAAGCCAAGTCTGACGTAAGCCCCTTGACCACAGACATGCTGATCCAGGGTGTAGTAGATCAGCCATTATAAACAAACAAACAAACAAACAAACAAACAAACAAACAAACACACACACACACACATACATACATAAATAAATAAACTCCTGAACTAGAGCTCCCTCCCAGATTTCTGCTGTGGTTTCTTTGTGTCTGTTGAAAAGGCACGCGTAGGCCTGGGTGTACTCCACTGCACCGAACCCCCCCTTAAAGCAGCTCCAGCTCGTTATGAGCAATACTTATCTATTAATGTGAGCCTTAAGACCTCATCCATCAGCGCTGCAGTCCCAGGGCCTTGCCAGCGCCTCCCAAATAATGAGGATTGATTAGCCCTCCTCCCTCTCCCAGCGCCGGGACTGAGCCAGTACGAGGGGGAGGACAAAACACAATTTGCAGCTATCCCAAACCTGCACCTCTCAATACAGATCCCACCCCAAACACACACACACACACCCCCCGCACACACACACCCCCACCCGTGAGCGTCCCCCATAATCCCCCGCCCGCCTTGTTTGAGGAGCATATGGCGTGGTAGCGCGCCAGCGGGCCTGTGCTGGGCGTGTGCGTTAGAGGACCGCTCCCCCTGCCCACTCCTCCGTGGGACACTCCTGCGACGTGCGTCACACCGCCACACGGCGCCCGGCGAAATGCCCGGCGGAGCGCCCGGGCCCTGGACCAGGGGCGCCGGTAACTCCTCGCCATTTGGGCCGATGATGCAGGCGCTTTACGGGGCTCCGGTCCCGGGCCTTTTTATAGAACCCAATAACCCGCGGCCCCGCCGAGCTGCCTGATGCCCCAGTGCCCAGTGCCAGGGAAGAGCCAGAGACTGCCAGAGATGGGCAAAATAAAACCTGTGCCATCCACAACCCTACTGGAGCAAGGTAAGCCTGCCTGCCTGTCTACTTGTGCCATCCGCAGCACTACTGGACCAAGGTAAGCCTGCCTGCCTGCCTGTCTACTTGTGCCATCCACAGCCCTACTGGAGCAAGGTAAGCCTGCCTGCCTGCCCTGCCCCCTCTCTCCTGGCTGCTCCAGCTATCCCCCTACCCCCCGCACCCCCTCCCCGGTACCCTCGGTGAAGGTTAATGGCGCAGGGAGACGAGACAGCATACAGATCAGGCCAAGATGGATGGAGCGTCTGACGAAAACAATCCCACAGGTCTGGAGTCCAGAGATTAACTAAATATTAACTAAGAAAAACACACACACACACACACACACACACACACAGCTGTTAGCCCTAAGAGCAATTAAAGCACCCCCCTACCTCTCTGATTTACACACACATGTGTGCTTACACACATACATACAAACACACACACACACACAATAAAATTAGCTGAGGCCCATACTGCTGTACAGAGGTAATAAAGGGGAATGAGAATAAATGGGCCTTTCTGTCAGAGGGGTATGAAAAGGACCAGGGCCACAGAAACACACACACACACACACACACGTCTCTGCTCTCCTTCCCCTGTGTGTGGTTAAAACACATTTTAAGGGCAGAAGGCAAGGATCTCTTTCCTGTGCAGAGGTGGAATTCGGCTACATTCCATGAAGAGTCTGACACGGGGCTGGAAAATATCTCGCTCTGACGGCGCTCTGAGATCTGGAGGAATGACAGTGACACGCAGCGAGCCATCTCCACTCAGAACTCACTCAGAACAACCAGCGTCTGAGCAAAACCAAAACTCTACCCCAGAAATGTTTTCTTTTTTCCTGTTTAACTTTTAGCAAAATTCATGCCATAATACAGCTTCCCTAAGTGTCTAATTAGACCACGTGACCAGATGTGTTCACATGTACGCTGAGGGCAATGATTTAAACAAAAGCACATTAGCGTTTAAGCACGGCGCGCAGTAAAGAGCAGCGTTTGCCTGGTGTCTGCTGCCCTGCATGTGCCATGAGAATGCTTCGGAATATTTGCACAAACGCATTGATCCGGCAGAAAGTGCAGGCCAGATATCCAGGATTAATCGCCGTATAAATCGCGTGGGGGCCTCTGGGGCAGTGTGTGCTGACACAGCCTTCAGATTGTGCATCCACACACACACACACACACACACACACACACCAGCATGGATCAAACAAGCTCACTGTACACTGGCCAGTGGCCACGGCTTGTCGACTTCCACTTCCTGTGGTTGGCGGGCCAGGAGTGAAAATGCTGTATCAATGGCAAAATAACAGTGTGCGCAGTTGGGGTGCGGGTGGCCAGCAGGGATGCAGAGATCATTCTAGAACATTCCGTCAACAGTCCGCCCTTACCAACGGAGACCGCATGTAATGAACTTAACACTTGAGGGGAAATGATGAGGCTGTTTTGTGCTGAGTGTGGCATAAAGAGCCCGTCAGGACACCACGTGAGCAGGCTGACTACACACAACTAGTCTGTTGTTTCAGGAGCCTGTCTGAACTGCGAGCAGTGACAATAGGCAGAGGGCGATTACGTGACAGTAGACTTCTGGGACGTCTTTCGACACCTTTAGCATGGTGTGATTGCAGTCACGGCAAGTGTTACTGATTGACAGTGCCCTTTTATAAGCAAAAAAAAAAAAAACATACTGTTTTGTCTTTGCTTTGCGTGCAACCTCTCTTGAATACTCCATCACAAACATCTGGTGGCGCCTCTGGAAGGGTGAGGCATAGGAGCAATTTAGGCACACCTAATACAACTAACAAATGTAACAGCAATGAGCTCGCAATAGATAAATCACTGCAGTAGACAGGCAAATTTGTTTACCTCATAAAGGAAAATAAGCATGGGGGTGTGACTCACTGGCTTCAGCCATGTTAACCAGAGGACATCTTTGGTTGCAGCACGCAAACCTGGCTGTTTTGCCCGTGCACACACCAGACCAATCCATAGCGCACCCAAACCAGTATGGCAGCCGTAACATCAGTGCGGGGCATAGATGGAGACGTCAGTCATTCAGTGCTAGCTTTACGAGGGTGTCTGAGGGCTGTGTGTATGAGGGCTGTGTGTATGAGGGCTGTATATATGAGGGGTCTATGAGGGGTGTATGAGGGCCACTTGTATGGCAGTGTGTGGCATAGATGTCAGTAAAGTGTAGTGGTTGTATGAGGGTCTATGGTGGCTCTATGATGGTTTATGAGGGCTCTATGAGGGCTCTATGAGAGCTCTACGGGGGTCTATGAGGGTTTATAAAGGCTCTATGAGGGCTCTATAAGGGTCTATGAGGGTGTATGAGGGCTCTATGAGGGCTGTATGTACGGCTGTGTGTGGTGGTGATAGCAGCCAGGCTAAGCTAAAGGCCGTGAGGGGCGGGCACAGAGCTCTTCATGCCACTCTAGCAATGCCCTCTAGCTATGCGGCAGGGAACTGGACCACGCTCAACTATGTGCACGCCAGCCAGCCAGTTGCATTCCAGTCAATCAGGGTTCTCATCTAATCTTGCATTTCGGTTCCAAACACAGCCCTGCCCCGAAACACGAGACTCATTTCACACATTCAAGCAAAAAAAAGTAAGACAGAAAGAAAGAAAGAAAGTATTTGTGAATACTAAAAGAAGAGTTCAGCAAACAAACTCACGCCACTAAATGTCAGATGGGGATGACTTAAGCAGAGACCACAATGATAGACTAGGAAATCAACAAGGCAATAAATATGGCGTAGGCGCGAGGGCTTAGAGCGGTGGAACAGGGCTCCTAGGATCAGCCTGGATGTTCTGCTCCTCTTTAGAGAAATCCCTCTCAAAGATCACTCCTCAGCGGACGTATTAGACTTAATCAACATCTCTGCATCAAACGTACTCACAGAAAATTACCATTTCAAAGGCTACACACGAATCGGCAACGCCACTGCGTTCTTCCCAGAACACCACACAATTCATGGTCTGCAGGCAGTCACTCTTTATCATGCGTTTCAGATGCGTCATCTGGCCGCTATATGTTTGGACGAGAGGCCAGGATCCTGTGAAGAAGCCACAGCGGTACTTCCTGGAAGCGTCCAATGGGGCGTTTAAGTGCAGCGCTGCATGGGTTTTAAAGGGACACTGTACTCTGCCGATCCCCCGCACCCTTTTATTTGAGGGGAACCTGTTTAGCCGTGACACCCCCGTCCATGGAGCCTAAACTCACCACAGTTCTCTCTCTCTCTCTCCCTTTCCTCCCAAACCTCTCTTTCTCTCTCTCCCCCAGCCCTCTCCTTCTTTCCCTCACTTCAGACCTTTCTTCCTCTTCCTATCTCCACCCCAGTCCCCTCTTTTTCTTACTCTATATCCCTCTTTTCCACCAGTCGCCTCTACTTCTCTTTCTCTCCCCCTCTCCCCCCCAGCCCTCTCCCCCTCTCCTCCCCCCTTCTTGCAGCTGTGAGTGGATTGCACTTTACTCTGCGTGGAGATCAAAGGCCTCCAGAGGGGCTAGATTTCGATACATGGTGCAACTGGAGCAGCCCTCTGATGCACGAGGGCCCCGCGCTGGCCTGGCCCCCAAACATGCCAGCTCTTCCTTCTATATTCACCCTGAGTGCACGCACAGGCACACACACACACACACACACACACACACAGGCCCCCAAACATCCCAGCTCTTCCTTCTATATTCACTCTGAGTGCACACGCACACACACAGAGGCCCCAAAACATCCTAGCTCTTCCTTTTATATTCACCCTGAGTGCCCCACACGCACACACACACACACACACACACACACACTCCTCCCCACACCAGGGTTTATCTAAGGAAATGTGTTACAAGAGTCTGTCGCCTTAATAAGTGACTATGCAGCACTGCACCTCACGGTGTGGCCATCCATGCTGGAGCCTTGGGCCCAGATTCACGGGAGAGCGTGCGTCTAACTGTGTGTGCGTGTGTGTGAGCAAACTGACGGACGCATTCCTGTCGCTGTGGCACGGCACACTGGCTCAAAAGCAACATGGCCATGCAAAATGTGGGTTCCACATCTTAAATTCTGCACTTCTGCGTACGGCCGACAAAACATCCACGCCAGACCCCAGATGTGTCTTGCTGCGGCGTTCGAGCAGGGCTAGCTGTTTTCGCCTCACAGCCGAGTCACGCACGCACGCTTAGAATTATGCACCAACCTGCAGCCACAGCAACCCTAATATCAGCACTTTCAGTGGCCCAATAACTACAACACATCTTGCATGCACAGGGCACAATGAGATGGTTTAGCACTTTAATTCAAAGCGCTGTCTTTGTGAAGAGAATGGGCCAACAGGAGCTAAGGCAATGAGAGACAGGCTTCACACACACACACACACACACAGGCTTCAAACACACACACACACACACACAGACACACACGCAGCTCCTGCACAGTCATCTCCAGAAGCCTCTTAGCAGATAAAGTGATTTGGGTAAAACTAATCACCAAGTAGTTTGCATAAATCAGGGGTGGGGGCAGTGGGGGAGTTATGACAGATTAAATATGATGAGATGTGTCAGTGTAGAATGACCTTTAATTAGTATGCTGCGTGAACCCTGACCTTTGCCCTAATTGACCTGCATGAGCGCGACGCGTAGGGAACAAATGCGGCGTGATGTGGCGCTGGGGTCGGGGGGGAGGAGGGGGGTGAACTTGACCCTGGTGGCCGTGACAGACTCGCACATGACATAATGATTTACATGACACTGCAATGACTTGGCTGCTTACATCTTAGCATTTCATGGGGGGTGTACACAGCGACGCAACGCCATTGAGGAGACGGTGACAAGGGGCTGGTGTCGTCATACGCTACAGAACACTGGCATGCAACAGAAGTGTCCCCACCAGGTGAACGCGACCGTGCCTCCACAGGTGACGAGGGTGAAGTGCTGCGAGATAGCAACCCAAACAATGACAGGAGGAAGAGGAATGATATAATGGCAAAACTAGCCCAATCTGCAATGGTAGCTCATCTGCCTACGTGATGCTCTACAGTCTCTCCTAAATACACATATGGTTTGTTCACATCATTGATTACTGTTTGTTGAGAGCAGCTACTCAATAGGTGGCCAAATACAAATGTGAAGTGTGTCTTTAGAGCACATAGCCCTTAATACATGCCTACCCATAAGCCCTTGCTCCACTCTTCCTAGCTGTCCCCCTCAGCAAGGCTAAGCGCTCCTGGCCCCTGGTGCCAGAAGATTGCATCTTTTATTTATCATTTCTTGGCTTTATTTTTGCTGCAAATTCCAGACCAGGATGCAATCAGCCAAGACTCCCCTTCCCTGTCATTCCCCATTCCCCAGTACGTGGGATCAACCCCTCGCCCTCTTCACCCCCCAAAAACGGAGGGGTGGAAACAGCCCTCTGCTCTCGTGGCTCTTTCACTCTCTCGTAAAAAAAAAAGCTGAACTCATTCCACCTGAACCTCCTGCTCCAGCAGCGCCTCGTGCTCTTTGATGTATGATGAAACCGTTCTGTCAAATCCTGTCAGGAACAGCTGCGTAGAAACGCCAGAGAAAGATGCAGAGGGCCGAACAGCACCGTTGTGAGCCCGAGCCCCTATTCCAGGGCCGCGAGGAGGGCACGCTGCCCAGATGAAGCACTGCTGATCCAACAAGCCCACAGAGGAGGGGGAGAGGAATGGTCATGCAGAAAATTACGTTTGCAGATTGCATTACAATTCAAATTAACCGTAGAGAGTAATGAGATTAAAACCCTGAACCGCCTCCAAGGGCGGAGAGCCGCGATTGGGAAACTAATTGCAGAACTCCAAACAAAGGTGTTGAGAATGCTAATGCAGAGAACAGGTATGAAACGTTTAGAGCACGACTTATTTTGTGTTAAGGAGTGTGTGGCCTGGTGTGGTCAGACGCTTGAAGGACACTTTCATGCGGTGAGAATTCAAATCACGTTCTGACAAAAGAGCATTTCTAAAGCAATTAGCTGCCTGGAGATATCGCAAATGATCGGGTTCCATTAAAAATAGACGATCTGCAGCTTTAAAATGCCAGTCCTCCCACCCCTTTCCAAATCTCTTCTATTTAACAAGCACTGAAAAGAAATAAAAAGGCGCTTTTGTTTGCCTTCCTTTTGGAGGGTGACAGAAAGCTGAAAAGACACAAATGAACATGAAAATGGGAACAAAGTACTAGGCTCTCAATGGGAATGCCTGACGGCTATTTGATATGCGGACTGGCTAAATAAAACCGAAATACTGGGCGGTTGTGCCTGAAACAAAAATAGCAACCAGGCCATAATAAATAAACATCAGCTCCCAATGTTAAATTAATTGTTATGTCAAGATTGCGATGAAAAAACACGGATTTCAGTTGGCGTTCCTCTGGCTCATAGCTGGAACATCAGAGGGACGTTAGCTAAGCCAAAAACCTCCCCCATGCGCTTCACTTCGAAAAATAAACAGACAAGCGGCGCAAATCGTCCTTCTACCAAAGACTAACCCATGTAAAGCAACAGAAGCGCTATTGCTTCAGGTTAGCTGTGAATGTGAAAACAAACAGAATATTGTTTGAAAACCACAGAGAGGGTAGTCAGCCATTTATGTCTACTTCCGTGATGATTTTTTTCCTATGTGAGACGGTGCAAAAATGTATCGTCGACAGATCTTATAGCACATACACAGCACAATTATAACATTTGTTTGGGAGGGTAATCGATGTTTGGGAGAGTACTGTGAGTAAATATTGTTATCCAACATACAAATTCCGTGTAGTCTGTGAGCCTCGAGCTGGGCTATGTAGCGCTGCTTGGGTGATTTAAAGCCCGTAGTGTGAGAGTGTGTATGTGTGTGCGTGCATGTGTGTGTGTTGTGCCCTTTGTCGCTTCATTCCTCCCCCTTTGTTCATGGCAAACCCAAATGACTTCCTCCACATATACTGTTTTCTGCCTATAAACGACTGTACATCGCCTATCAGTGGTAAAGACCTGGTCGAATACGTCCTGGGCAGTATTAAATAGGACATTTTATCTCTGGATCCACACACTCACCGACTTGCAGTACGTTGTCTACACAACCACTCTCCAGTAGAGCGATGCCCCGGCGGAAAGGCAGCCGTGTCTCGTCGCTGTTCTCCCCGCTGGCCCCAGTCTCATCTCCGCCTGTATTAAATGAGGAATACATGCAGATCTCCCGTTCGCTCCTGGGGAAAGACCAGTAGACGATCCGTCTTTGAACAGGTTCTGGGATCCTTTCGAAACGCTCCTCCACCCTTTGAAACGGCCACTTCTCTGCTACTTTCCTTGCCGCGATGTCCAAGAGAGATTCTGGGCTCTGAGTCTTGCTGGATCCCCCTTGGCCAGCACCAGAACCACCACATACTGGTCCACCGGCCCGTTGGCCTTGTCTGCATGTTGTGTTATACCCGGGTCGGCAGCAGAGCCGTTTAGCTGGGGGCTGCTGAACGCGCTCCGCCATGATCGCACTGCTTTAGCAGCACCAGCGGAAGTCACCGTAGCATATAAACGGGATCAGGAAGGGAAAGAGGTTCCACTCAGATCGATTGTCTGCCGTGTTTGGGCAATTTGTCCTTATTTGGTTAAATGGGCGGTCGCTTGGAGTGTTGTCAACTTCTCTGTGTGGACAGACGAAGAAAGGGGCGGGCATTGTCGTCTGGGGTTGTGCTAAATAAGGAATGGAAGGCGGAATTCCTGCTCGTCGGCAAATCCTTTCTGAAGCCAAAACGATTTGGATAGGAGGGGTTGTGAGAGGATTGTGAGAGTCCTGCGTTTTCCCAGGCAACAATCATTATCTAAAACATAAAACATTTCAGCCAACAAACACCAGTTTCAGAGCTGGGCACAGTTAATTATTAGACCACAACAGTAACTGGAGCGCAACAATATTATGCATAAAGCCATTAAAGGGTGGAGCTGCTGGCGGGGACTGACACAGGCATTCCGTTCCCCCACCCCCAATCCCTCGCTATAGGGCGGGCTCAGGCCGGGGGAGTAACACTCTCCATGACGCTTTGTTATGAGAAGGATGTGGGCCGGCCTGGGATGTCCTGGCACGCAACTTTACCTTTAAACCCTTGTTCCATTTTTGGAGGCTGCTCGACTCGTGACGTCAGGTCTATCCCGCCCCAAAACAAAAGAAATTGAAGTGTGGGGTTCGTGCTTGGAGTCGTGATTTTAACTTAACCAGTGTTCAAGCCCGGGCCTCATGTTGGGCAGTGTTGAAAGATTTTGCTAACCCTCCATAAAATGTGTTATTGTAAGGTGTTGTGTAAATAACCATATGTACCATGGTCTGGATGTAGCCTATAACCTATGTGTCCCACCTATAGAAGTTGTTTATTTCACACAGACAGTTATGGATATCTTATGTGCGACAGGAATGTATTTCTTAAGTTAAGTAAGAGTTAAAATAGACTGTTCTACTCTGAAGTAGTCCTGCACCATAGTGTAGCCTTTTGTTATAAGTCTGGTCTCCCAGTGCAAGAGCTGTAGGCCTCGCCTTAGTCTGTATCTCCTTAGTCTTTGTGCTTCCTAGCTGTCTGCTGAGGATGGAGAAACAGAATTAGGGTGTTAAACACACTTACCAGACTGACTGAGTTTGTGTTTGAATGTGTTTTAGGGCCTTGAATGTATATGTTGCCTCATGGACGTCTTGGTAAAAGCCAACATTACTCAATATTACTGGTACAATCTTTGTCAGGCATTAGCTCTGGTCAGGTTGCTTCATGGTTGGGTAAAAGCATGGAGGAAATGGGCGCTTTAGAGGGAGTTCTTGGCAGACTCGATTACGGAGAAGCAAGCTGCTCGTCACTTTTGCTGTACTCACTTTCCCTGGCATTTCTGGTAGTATTGTCAAGTCTATATTTATTTCTTCCTCTTTATAATAACAACAACAACAACAACAACAAAAATTATTATTATTATTATTATTATTATTACTATAGTTGTAGTAGTAGTAGTAATAGTAGTAGTAGCCTACTAGTAGCCTAGTAATAGCAACAGTAGAACTAATAGCAGTGGCAGCAGCAACTTCTTAAAGTCATTAACTCAAACGCAGGCTGCTTATGTGCATATAATTATGTGTAGCAGGTTCCTCATTCATCTAATGAATCCAGTGTAAACATGGCACAAATCATTGCATAATTTATCACACTTTTTAATTTCAAGCTCGATTTTCATAATTTAAATGGCATTCCAATAGCTCTTTCAGCTGTGCTGCTGTTTTCCAGGTTTACTGCATGCTATCGTACAAATTTCTCATGCACGCACACACACACGCACACACACACACACACATACACACACACACACACACACACACACACACACACACACACACACACACACACACACACACACACACACACACACACACACACACACACATACACACACACAAGCACACACACACATACATACACACACATACACGCACACGCACATGCACACAGACAGACACACACACACACACACACACACACACACACACACACACACACACACACACACACACACACACACGCACGCACACACACACACAAATAAATGCAGTGTGAGCCCCCTCTAAGTGAGCAGACATTGGCCATGAGAGATAAGTAAGCACACATCCTGACTCCCCTGGACGGATCCTTTCATTCCCGCCTTATTTGCATCCTCATTAGTATGCATGAAATTTCTCACTGAACTTTAATACCCTAACTGCTGCATAATGCACTTTAATGAGCATAAAACTGGGCCTGACAATTAAAAGACATTAATCACTAAATGTTACATTCAAGACAGAGGCAGGAGTGGGAGTGTGGGGGTAGGGTGCGCATCCCCAGGAGAGAGGGAGAGAGAGAGGAACAAAAGGATGAGTTGAAAAAGGATGAGAAGAAAGGAGAGATGTGGTAGAGGAGGAGGGTGGTGTTGGACTGTTGATGATGATGTATGTGTGTGTGTGTTAGGGGTGTGTGTGATGTGTGTGGGTGTTGGGGGTGTCATGGCGAGGATGGTGAGTGATAATGAATGGATGGTAACTCCTTGAAGTGTTTCAACGATTCTTCACAATTACTGCTTCGTGCCACACACTCACCTGTTCACAAGCAAGCACACACACACACACTCAGAAACACGCGCACACACACACACACACACACACACACACACACACACACACACACACACACACACACACACACACACACACACACACACACACACACACACACACTCAGACACATGCACACACACACACACACACACACTCAGACACATGCACACACACACACACACACACACACACACACACACACACACACATACACACACACAAAGGTACACTCATGCATATGCATGTACACAAACACACACACACACACACACACACACACACACACACACTCAGACGCATACATACACTGACACACAAACATGCACACACTCACACTCTGGTAATAAGGTCAGCCATGCAAGGTGCCAGTCATGTTGATGGGAATGGTTTGGGCTGCAGTGTCAAAGACAGTTTGACATGAGCCATGGAGATGCCTGGCTGGAGCCCGTGGATCTCCTGGCTGGTGTAGTGTGCCTGCTCGTCTCGTCCTCTGGATGCCAACACCCCTCCCCCATGCATGAGCTGATGGATTACTTGTGGGGGGTGTAGACTGATAGAGGTTGTGTTATGGAGATACATGAGACTGAGAATCCATAGTGGTTCGGCACCATGGAAGCTGACTGTAAGCATGGGTGGCCTAGGGACTAGGGACTAGGGGACAAGGGACTAGGAGCAAGGGGCTAGGAGTAAGTGCATGGTGGCTAGCGGATAGGAGCAAAAGGCCAGGGACTAGGGGCTAGCAGCTAGGAGCAAGGGGCTAGGAGCAAGGGGCTAGGAACTGGTACAAGGAGCTACTGGCTAGGGGCTAGGAGCTATGGACTAGGGGCTAGTGGATAGGAGCCAAGGGATAGGGACTAGGAGCAAGGGGCTAGGGACTAGGGGCTAGTGGATAGGAGCCAGGGGATAGGGACTAGGAGCAAGGGGCTAGGGACTAGGGGCTAGTGGATAGGTGCTAGAGACTAGGGACCAGGGGTTAGCAGATAGGAGTATGGTCCTAGGAACAATCGGATAAGAACTGGGGGCTCAGGGTTGGGAGCTAGCAGGAGCTAGGAGCAAGGGGCTAGGAGCTAGTGGCTAGGGGCTACGACCTAGTAGCCAGGGACAAAGGGGCAAGCGACTACTGGCTAGGAGCTAGGGGCTAGGAGTTAGGAGCTAGGGGCCAGGAGCAAGGGGTTAGGGGCTAGAAGCTAGGGGCTAGGAGCTAGGGGCTAGGGACTAGGGGTTAGGAGCTAGGGGTAAGCGACTACTGGCTAGGGGCTAGGGGTTAGGAGCTAGGGGCTAGGAGTAAGGGGTTAGGGGCTAGGGGTTAGGGGCTAGGAGCTAGGGACTAGGGGGTAGGAGCTAGGGGATAGGGGTTAGGGGCTAGGAGCTAGGGACTAGGGGGTAGGACCTAGTAGCTAGGGACAAGGAGCAAGGGACTACTGGCTAGGAGCTAGGGGCTAGGAGTTAGGTGCTAGGGGCCAGGAGCAAGGGGTTAGGGGCTAGGAGCTAGGGGCTAGGGACTAGGGGGTAGGAGCTAGGGGTTAGGGGCTAGGAGCTAGGGACTAGGGGGTAGGAGCTAGGGGATAGGGGTTAGGGGCTAGGGGTTAGGGGCTAGGAGCTAGGGACTAGGGGGTAGGAGCTAGGAGATAAGGGTTAGGGGCTAGGAGCTAGGGGCTAGGGGGTAGGAGATAGGGGTTAGGGGCTTGTTCTTATGCTGCGGGCCATGAGGATGTTATCCATGTGGCAGGAGAGCAAAGTGCATGGTTGGCACGAGTGGATGTTGGGGAGATGCTGTGTGTGTGGGCTGAGGTACATAATCAAGCATAATAAAACTCTTCATTCAGGAGCGTACAGCAGCAGGGGTGTGTGCTGTGCACCGGGGGGTTGCTGACAATTCACAGTGTTTAGTGTGTCTGAAGCAGGAGGTCGGAGATGAGGAAGCTGAGAGGTGTCAGGTTATTGAACGCTAATCGCTAAACACCCGGGCTAATGGTAATAGGCACTGGGAGGTGATGATCAGTGACATTGCTAATCCCCAAAAGTGAAGATTAGCCATGTTTAGCCTCAGAGATGCAGCAAAGAGAGCTGATTATTTCCTGTGCAGAATGTCACGTATTATAAGCATCACCGAAAATTAGTAATGTTTAACACTGGTGACTAAAATGGCTGCCAACTACTGCGTCTTGAATAATGCTGTCTTCTGGTGGCTTCTTCAGCTCAGCACTGATGGTGAGAGGGTGAGATGTGGGGAGAGAGTGCTTAGGGTCAGTGCTTAGAGCCGTTGTGCTGTTGGTGAGAGGGTGTGATGTGGGGAGAGAGTGCTTAGGGTCAGTGGTTAGATCCGTTGATATTAGAGGGTAATGATAAGGCCCAGAGGTGTGTAGAGTGGGCATAGATGTTTGTCAGTGATGGATATCTGTGTTACTGTTGTTGCTAATGTATTAAGGGATAGGAGCCTACTCCTTATAGCCAGTGCAGAAGTCAAGGCTGATACTCATCTGCAGTGGGGGTGTTGAATAGCTGTGGCCAGCGTTGTGTTTTTGTGGAGGTTTTGTGCAGATCTATGTTGCAGGAGACCAGACAGGGGGATTTCATTGCTCATTGAGTCTCATTGTCCATTCTGTTCATTACAATTTGGATTAATTCCCAATTCTATTTCATGCATTTATATAGCATCATTAGGCTGAGAGTGAATATAGTTTGAGGGCATTATACACTATACTGAGCCCTGAATGCACTCGAGCACCCCCCATAAGGCCTCATACATACACTATGTGCACAGATTATGCTGCTCATAGCCAGTGCTGATGTGGCTACAGCTCACCAGAGCCAATCAAAAGCACTCCATGCATTTCAGTGTTTAATCAGTTTACTATAAGACAGCTTCATTTTTACATCTGGGTATTAATTTAACACTCTGTAATAATATGTGTGGTGCCGTATAGAATTGAATAGAATAGAATAGAGTAGAATAGACTAGAATAGAATAGAATAGAATAGAATAGAACAGAATAGAATAGAATAGAATAGAATAGAGTAGAATAGAATAGAATAGAGTAGAATAGACTAGACTAGAATAGAATAGAATAGAATAGAATAGAATAGAGTAGAATAGAATAGAATAGAATAGAATGTAATAGAATAGAATAGAGTAGAATAGAATAGAATAGAGTAGAATAGAATAGAATAGAATAGAATAGAATAGAATAGAGTAGAATAGAATAGAATAGAGTAGAATAGACTAGACTAGACTAGAATAGAATAGAGTAGAATAGAATAGAATAGAATAGAATGTAATAGAATAGAATAGAATAGAATAGAATAGAGTAGAATAGAATAGAATAGAAGAGAAGAGATTGTCATGTCAAGCACAAAGAAATGCATCCTAATGACACCAGTGTGATCTTTAGATGACTGGGCATTGGTAGGGCGTGTGCAGAGGTCCTGATGTAGAGGGGGAGTGAATGATGCTGTCAGTGATTGGCTTTAGCGCTGCTTACGGTGGTCAGTGCTGCTGGTGGGTCGCATTACTGATGGGCAGCGTTGCCATGGCGCTGTGATGCTGATGAGGGTTAGCTGACTGGGGGCGCTAGCAGCAGCGGGCGAAGCTGATGAACGCACTTTTCTTTTTTCCAGCCGCGCTCACTCAGGTGAGTCTGAGACAGACAGCTCTGCCCAAACTCTGATAGAGTCCCATAAATATTTATCCCTCTCTCTCTCCCTCGCTCCCTCCCTCCCTCCCTCTATCTCTCTCTCCCTCCCTCCCTCCCTCCCTCCCTCTCCCCCTCTCTCCCTCTCTCTCTCTCTCTCCTGATTAGTGGGAGAGGCAAGGTGGAGCTCTACTGTATCTATCTTTCATGTCCTTCCTCTATAATGCTCTATTCTCCTCTACACTGGCTATGTGTGAGAGGCTATAAAACAAAGCCCACAGCAAGCCACCGCGCTAACAAAGCAAATTTAGCCTTTCCAATTCTCTCCGCTTCTTAATTGTGCCTAAATGTAGCCACACAAATTAGGGCATTGTTTTTTTTTTTTTACTTAGACCCATAGCATATTTAATTTTGCCTTTAATCTTCATCAACATTTTAGCTTAAAAACGTAAATTCTATTGTATTTGTTCAGGTTATTTGTTTGTTTACATTGTTTTCATTTTTGTCTTTATTCTACTTCTGGGCAGCCACCATGATGTTGCATTTACATCAGAGAGGGTACAGTAACTTACAGGGAGGAGAGAGTAGAGAATACACACACACACACACACACACACACACACACACACACACACACACACACACACACACACACACACACACGCAGACACACGCAGGGAGGAGAGAGTAGAGGATACACACACACGCACGCACGCACGCACGCACGCACGCACGCACGCACGCACGCACGCACGCACACACGCACACACGCACGCACTCTTTCTCTCTCTGTCGCTCTCTTTCTCTGTCTGTCTGTCTGTCAGTCTCTCTTTCTCACTCACTCAGTCTCTCAGCTTCTTAATTGTGCCTAAATGTAGCCACACAAATTAGGGCATTGTTTTTTGTTTTACTTAGAACCATAGCATATTTAATTTTGCCTTTAATCTTCATCAACATTTTAGCTTAAAAACGTAAATTCTATTGTATTTGTTCAGGTTATTTGTTTGTTTACATTGTTTTCATTTTTGTCTTTATTCTACTTCTGGGCAGCCACCATGATGTTGCATTTGCATCAGAGAGGGTACAGTAACTTACAGGGAGGAGAGAGTAGAGAATACACACACACACACACACACACACACACACACACACACACACACACACACACACACACACACACACACACACACGCAGACACACGCAGGGAGGAGAGAGTAGAGGATACACACACACACACGCACGCACGCACGCACACACGCACACACGCACGCACTCTTTCTCTCTCTGTCGCTCTCTTTCTCTGTCTGTCTGTCTGTCTGTCAGTCTCTCTTTCTCACTCACTCAGTCTCTCAGCTTCTTAATTGTGCCTAAATGTAGCCACACAAATTAGGGCATTGTTTTTTGTTTTACTTAGAACCATAGCATATTTAATTTTGCCTTTAATCTTCATCAACATTTTAGCTTAAAAACAAAAAGTCTATTCTACTGGTTCACGTTATTTGTCTGTCAGTCTCTCTTTCTCACTCACAGCTTCCCCTCCCTCTTTCCACCCACACACCCAGTGTTAATGTGTTTATGTCTTAGTGTGTGCCCCTGTGTGTGTGTGTGTGTGTGTGTGTGTGTGTGCCCCTGTGTGTGTTAGTGTGTGCCCCTGTGTGTGTGTGTGTGTGTGTGTGTGTGCGCCCTTGTGTGTGTTAGGGTGTGCCCCTGTGTGTGTGTGTGTGTGTATGTGGGTGTTAGTGTGTGTGTGTTTGCGTCCTGGGGAAGGGGTGGTGGCAATGTTTAAAACATAAACTGCATGCAGAATTTATGATGATGCAGGTTGCCTCTGACAACACACAGCTTATTAGCCCCTGCCCCCCAGGCCTAGCTCCCAGAATCCTTTGCTGTAGGGGACAAATCTGAGCCCCACATTCATGCATGTAAATGTGTGTGTGTGTGTGTGTGTGTGTGTGTGTGTGTGTGTGTGAAGAAGGACAAAGGAGGGTCAAATATTGCAAGAAATGTGCTGAATATTGTGCATGGTTTATGCTAATTGCTGCCAGCACAGCCTCTCGCTGACAGACAAAGAGGAGGGCGCGTGCCCCCACTGTAAGCGGGGACTTGGTGACACACTAAGTGACAAACACACACATCACACTAACAAAGAGCAAACACACACACACACATCACACTAACAAAGAGCAATCACAGCCTGCCGCAAAGCCATCTTTTACGCCTTTCATATCATCATTAAGACAAATAAAATTACTCCCTGACCAGGGAAAAAAGCATTCCAGTGTGAAATCATGATTATGAAAATCAGCTGACACATTATCAGTATTGCTAGGTTTGCTCAATTAGAGTGAACGTGTGCGTTTGGGAGACTGGATAACGTTGGCAGGGCATATTTCATTGAAATTCAGCCGTAAAGCAGAATGACAGTAAGGTCATAGTTTAGCTGGAGGAGGGTCAGTTATTCAGTGTTGAAGGTCAGAATTCATCAGATTGGACAAGAAGGCATTCTTGTGCGATTAGCATAAGCATGCTATATCAGCAAACAGTCAAAGAGAGTGTGTGTGTATGCATGTGTGTCTTTTACACAATAATAACATAAAGGATTATTTTTCTCTGTTTGCTTTTTTGGATTCATTTGGGTAGTTAAACACGTCACGGGATAATCTCTGCCAGGGTTATGTGTAGCTATATTTATATAGTTTTATATATAGCATTAATCATATCAGAGATTGTGATGGCTTCAACTAATTGTACAATGTGAACATATTGCCATTTTTGGTCACGTATGATGGCACTAGTATCTGCTCACACTGGAGCTGCTGCTACGTATGTGTAGTCATGAGAGATCCCATATGTTTCTGCGTCTAGGTCATGAAATATTAATTATCTGAGTAGTATTCTCTTTGATACCGCACAGGTCTAGTGATGTGTTTTACACATCGCAAAGCTCTGGCCTACTCATGTGATACATTACATGAAATCACAGTTACACTTACAGAAACAGTTTAAGTATTACGCAGATGCTTTTCTCCAAAGCGACGTACAGCACTATAGGCATCAAATTATAATTTATAGAATAAAAAAAACTATTTCTGATCATCATAGGTGGTTAATTGGCCACTGACTGTCAAAGACTCCTTTACTTGTCCATCGCAGAAACCTAAAAAAAAAAAAAGATCTGTACAGTTTGTTGGAAAGTAAGCTTTTTAAGAACTTGTCCATCTGTTGTTTTGTAGAGTGTGGTGATGTGGTGCATGCTTTGAGGCTCTCTGCCCTTCAGTGAGTGGTGGTGGCGGTGGTGAGTGTGAGTCCCCCATCTGGACTGCGGGGTGGCCCGGCCTGCTGTGGGTCCTCAGCATGCTAATAGACAGCCTGATGAGGACAAACTAAGTGTGTGTGTGCCATCCTGCCCGCCATTGGCCGACGCAGACGCAGGGGCAGAGGCAGACGCAGGGGCAGAGGCAGAGGCAGAGGCAGAGAGACAGAGGCAGAGACAGAGATAGAGATAGAGGCTGAGGCAGAGACAGAGAGAGCCTGAGGCAGAGATAGAGACAGAGAGGCAGAGACAGAGATAGAGGCTGAGGCAAAGAGACAGAGGTAGACACAGAGACAGAGGCAGAGATAGAGGCAGAGATAGAGGCAGAGAGACAGAGGCAGAGACAGAGGCTGAGGCAGAGACAGAGGCAGAGATAGAGGCAGAGAGACAGAGGACGAGAGACAGGGGCTGAGGCAGAGATAGAGGCTGAGGCAGAGATAGAGGCAGAGACAGAGATAGAGACAGAGGCAAAGACAGAGGCAGAGACAGAGATAGAGACAGAGGCTGAGGCAGAGACAGAGTCTGAGGCAGAGAGACAGAGGCAGAGACAGAGAGGCTGAGGCAGAGGCAGAGATAGAGGCT
>CM050209.1:33090000-33137500 GCA_027475355.1 Coilia nasus | reverse complement strand
TCTGTGTCTGTGTCTGTGTCTGTGACTGGGCTCAGAGTTTGGGCTGCCTGTCCGTGTCCGTGTCCGTGTCCATGTGTGTGTCCGTGTCCGTGTCTGTGTCCGTGTCCATGTGTGTGTCCGTGTCTGTGTCCGCGCAGCAGCAGGCGTGCAGGAGAAGATTAACGGGGTGCGCAGCCGCAGAGGAGGTGTTGGGGTGTGGGGGCGCTATCATCCTACTTTTATCCCCTTTCCTCTCCTCTCCTCTCCTCTCTTCTTCTCTCCTCCTCTCCTCACACACTTCATCCCACACCTTATTACTTATCACTGCCACACCTGCATTAGCGCCATGACGGTCCTCTAGTGACGGGCCTCTTAGTGACGGGCCTCTTAGTGACGGGCCTCTCAGTGACGGGCCTCTTAGTGACGGGCCTCTCAGTGACGGGCCTCTTAGTGACGGGCCTCTTAGTGACGGGCCTCTCAGTGACGGGCCTCTTAGTGACGGGCCTCTCAGTGACGGGCCTCTCAGTGACGGGCCTCTCAGTGACGGGCCTCTAGTGACGGGCCTCTTAGTGACGGGCTTCTCAGTGCTGGGCCTCTAGTGCTGGACCTCTAGTGCTGGACCTCTAATGCTGGGCCTCTAGTGCTGGACCTCTAATGCTGGACCTCTAGTGCTGGACCTCTAGTGCTGGACCTCTAATGCTGGGCCTCTAGTGCTGGACCTCTAATGCTGGACCTCTAGTGCTGGACCTCTAATGCTGGACCTCTAGTGCTGGACCTCTAGTGCTGGGCCTCTAGTGCTGGGCTTCTCAGTGCTGGGCCTCTAGTGCTGGACCTCTAGTGCTGGGCTTCTCAGTGCTGGGCTGCTCCGCTCCGCTAGGCCTCCGCCAAGCACATTCACTGCCAGGAGAGTGTGTGTTTGTGTGTGTGTTTGTGTGTGTGTGGGTGTGTGTGTGTGTGTGTGTCTGTATATGTGTCTGTGTGTGTGTGTGTGTGTGTTGTGTGTGTGTGTGTGTGTGTGTGTATGTGTGTGTGTGTGTGTGTGTGTGTGTGTATGTGTGTGTGTATGTGTGTGTGTGTGTGTGTGTGTGTGTGTGTGTGTGTGTGTGTATGTGTGTGTGTGTGTGTGTGTGTGTGTGTGTGTGTGTGTGTGTGTGTGTGTGTGTGTATGTGTGTGTGTGTGTGTATGTGTGTGTATGTGTGTGTGTGTGTGTGTGTGTGTTTGTGTGTGTGTGTGTGTCTGCTCTCCGCATGGGGCTGCTGAGGTCGGTAGCCACATTCTTGCAGACTGCTTCAGCGAAGGGTACCATTTGACATGCGTGGCGGACTGTGTGTGGGGCTTAGCAACAAAAGCCCAATGACTCAAACATGCCATTTCCCCCTTAACTGTGTGCGGTACATCTCCAGCTCTTCAAGCAGTAGAACAAGGCTGCTGTGTGTGGGGTGTGCTGGGGTGTGCCAAACCCACTTGTGTTGTGACAAACCCACTTGCTCTGTGACAAACCCACTTGCATTGTGACAAACCCACTTGCGCTGGGTGCAGGTACACTTATGCTGTGACAAACCCACTTGCTCTGTGACAAACCCATAGGCTACTCAGACTCAGACCCAGGCCAGCTGCTTCAGCAGGGAGAGACTTTGAGCACAGTCTGGTCGCTACGGAAAGGAGAGTGGTTAAGGCGAGGCTACAGAACACACTGCTGCTCATGGACACACACACCTTTACAGAGCACACTGCTGCTCATTAATTTTATTTTTATTTTGTGTGTTTCTTATGCGTTTATATCTTTTATCTACCTGTGAGATGCGTGAGGAACACCTGAGTGTGTGAAGCGCATGGCTGCGCTTCCCGAAGGGGAAGGCAGTGTGATGGAGGGACCTTCACTAGAGTTGTGGGTGTGCTCTGACTGCCACCCCAACGAGCCTGGCTCTTTGGCGTTGCGGTCAGGGCCCCCGTTTAGTAACCCAGAGACCTGGGTTCGAGTCCCGGTGGGGTGCCCGGTGGGATGACTTCTCCTCCCCTTCGCTACAACTGGTGTCAGAATTGGGATGGCTTGCTATGAGGTCATCGGAGGTCCACCCACTGTGTGAGAAGTATGCTGGGAGATGCATGATAGACACCTGAGTGTATGTTGGTGTTGTGGTCACAGCCCCCGTTTAGTATCCTGGAGACCAGGGTTTGAATCCCGGTGGGGTGACTTCTCATACCACATATTGATTTAACTTGTTTGCTTTTACACTTGTTTTACCTTTTATGCTTCTACAATTACTTTTTCTTTTATGCCTTTATATATTGTCCTTCGCTTTTATTTTTGTGAAGCACATTGAATTGCCGTTGTGTATGAAATGCGCTATACAAATAAACTTGCCTTGCCTCATGGACACACACACCTTTACAGAGCACACTGCTGGTCATGGACACACACACACACACACACACACCTTTACAGAACACACTGCTGCTCATGGACACACACACCTTTACAGAGCACACTGCTGGTCATGGACACACACACACACACACACACACACACACCTTTACAGAGCACACTGCTGGTCATGGACACACACACACACACACACCTTTACAGAACACACTGCTGGTCATGGACACACACACCTTTACAGAGCATACTGCTGGTCATGGACACACACACACACACACACACACCTTTACAGAACACACTGCTGGTCATGGACACACACACCTTTACAGAGCACACTGCTGCTCATGGACACACACACACACCTTTACAGAGCACACTGCTGGTCATGGACACACACACACACACACACACACCTTTACAGAACACACTGCTGGTCATGGACACACACACCTTTACAGAGCACACTGCTGCTCATGGACACACACACAAACACACACATTTACAGAACACACTGCTGGTCATGGACACACACACACACACCTTTACAGAGCACACTGCTGCTCATGGACACACACACACACACACACACACACACACACATTTACAGAACACACTGCTGGTCATGGACACACACACATTTACAAACATGTTTACTGTTTTGAATAAGCCATTTTTTTTTCCCCCGATGTGACACGTCAGGAATTGCATCATTTAGAACCCAGCACACTGTGTGGCGCGCCAGATAAACAGGCTAATAAACACATGGGTGATTTATAGTTTATCATATGCATGTGTTTTATAATTATAGCTCTCCTGGCAGCCATGCAAATGCTGAATGTCCCTAATGTTACCCCAGGGGCGCTGGTGGCGGGCGGACCCAGCAATCTGGAGTCTATTTCTTCGCTTTATTTTCTCTCCATTTCAGCTTGGATTAGTCTGCAGTAGCGGCCATCTGCCGTCGTGTTATCATAAACTAGTCTTTTGCACGGGTAAGGTTCTGAGATACACAAAGAAAAAAACATTTTGTACAAAAGTGGGTAAATATATGTGTTGTTTTTTATGAGTAGATAGTAGTTTTTGTTCAGTGTAAACAAAATGAAAATTTTAACACATTTCTATCTATCTATCTATCTATCTATCTATCTATCTATCTATCTATCTATCTATCTATCTATCTATCTATCTATCTATCTATCTATCTATCTATCTATCTATCTATCTATCTATCTGAGTGACAGTGGTTGAACATGTGTGCTTGTAAGCATTCTGTTTAATCTGCTGAAATTATTTCAAGTGTTTGTTGTTTCATTATAATTACTGTCCTGACGTGGGGCTCTGACGGATCCTGTTGTCCAAACAGTGCTGGTAAATTTCCTAGCCATTGCTTAATTTGTGAAATTAATTTTAATTTGAGGCCATAACATGACACAGGGCATAATGAAGCAAATATGCATTGTTGTGTTTTGTCTGGTGTGCAACGCTGAAATCAAGGTACAGGGAGCTTCACATGTAAAGTTATTTGATTTCAAAGTGACGCTAAAATGAATGATCAACAGAATGCTAATGGCTAGGTGGCCAGCTGGGCCCTTTCACCATGGGTGCCTCAACTTCTGCCTGTATCCCTGCCACCCCTACTTCAGGCAAGGAAGCACAGCGCCACTTTGGGCAACACTGCCCCTAGTGGACAATCTCTCACTCACACATGAATACACATTATAGGCCCACAACGAACGCGTGTAAACGCATGGCAGTGCCAGAGGAACAGGAGACAGAGAAACAAATAAAGCAATATGCCATTCTAATATTTGTTTCCATGCGTTACCGGCAATCATGAGGACACATATTATAATCAAGACAGACACTTACACTTGCCCATTCACTAGACACCATCATCCCAGGCAGCCCAGTAGTGAGGCGTGCCTGTAGTCTACTAATGTGGTCTACTAATGTACACTTGCCCATTCACTAGACACCATCATCCCAGGCAGCCTAGTAGTGAGGCGTGCCTGCAGTCTACTAATGTGGTCTACTAATGTACACTTGCCCATTCACTAGACACCATCATCCCAGGCAGCCTAGTAGTGAGGCGTGCCTGCAGTCTACTAATGTGGTCTACTAATGTACACTTGCCCATTCACTAGACACCATCATCCCAGGCAGCCCAGTAGTGAGGCGTGCCTGCAGTCTACTAATGTGGTCTACTAATGTACACTCCCCAGGCATCAGGACTCAGTCCTCTCTGCTTCTTAGACCTGCTGCACACTGCCAGCACTACATGTGCCAACTTCACACTATACCCATGTCATGCGTGTGTGTGTGTGTATCTGTGTGGCACGTGTGTGTGTGTGTGGCATCTAATCAAACTATACCCATGTCACCTATGTGTGTGGTGTGTGTGTGTCATGTGTGTGCCGTCTGTCTGTCACCTATGTGTATGTGGTGTCTGTGTGTCGTGTGTGTGTGGCGTCTGTGTGTCACGGGTGTGTGGGTCGTGTGTGTGTGGCGTCTGTGTGTCACGGGTGTGCGGGTCTGTCACCTGTGTGTGTGTGTGGTGTCTGTGTGTCACGGGTGTGTGTGTGTGGCATCTGCAATCAAACTATACCCATGTCACCTGTGTGTGTGGTGTGTGTGTGTCATGCGTGTGCATGGCATCTGCATTCACACTATACATGTAGCTACCTGTGTCATGTGTGTTGCGTGTGTGTGTGGCGACTGTCGTGTGTGTGTGTGTGTATGTGTGTAACTGCGATCAAACTATACCCATGTTACCTGTGTGTGTGATTTGTGTGTGTGTGTCATGCGTATGTCATCTGCCTGTCACTTGTGTGTCACGTGTGTGTGGTGACTTTCTGTCACATCTGTGTGTGTGTGGCATCTGCATTCACACTATAGCTACCCGTGTCATGTGGGTTGCGTGTGTGTGTGGCGACTGTCATGTGTTTGTGCGTGTGTGCGTGTGTGTTTATGTGTGTGTGTGTGTGTGGTGTCTGCATTCACACTATAGCTACCCGTGTCATGTGGGTTGCGTGTGTGTGTGGCGACTGTCATGTGTGTGTGCGTGTGTGTGTGTGTTTATGTGCGTGTGTGTGTGTGGTGTCTGCATTCACACTACACCCGTGTCATGTGTGTTGAGTGTGTGTGTGGCGACTGTCATGTGTGTGTGCGTGTGTGTGTGTGTGTGTGTGTGTGTGTGGTGTCTGCATTCACACTACAGCCGTGTCATGTGTGCATGCTGTCGCGTGTGCGTGCTGTCTGCGTTTGGTGGCTGCAGTGGTGTGTGTTGTCTTTCTGTCCACATTTCTGCTACGGTTTCACTACAGTCTTCCTCTTCTGTACGTGTTCCTTTAGTGCTGGCCAAGCATGGCCACAATATACAGGCAGACAGATGCAATTTCATTATGATGTTTGTTTGTGCTTAGTTTAGATGTGTATGCAAATAATCTACCCATTTGACCTTTCTCAGTTCATCTGTTTCTACAAGTTTATGTATATTATATCTTTTACTGTGTTTCATGGTTGTGAAAAAAGCTTAGATGTCACCTGCAGTAAAAGTGATCTGACATGATACAATCTGATATCTGATATGTGTTGGCTGTTAATATGACGACGTATGTTATATGTTGCTAATATGACTAAGCGAAGTGTGTTATATGTTGCTAACATGACTAAGCAACGTATGTTATATGTTGCTAATATGACTAAGCAACGTATGTTATATGTTGCTAATATGACTAAGCAATTTATGTTATATGTTGCTAATATGACTAAGCGAAGTGTGTTATATGTTGCTAACATGACTAAGCAACGTATGTTATATGTTGCTAATATGACTAAGCAACGTATGTTATATGTTGCTAATATGACTAAGCGAAGTGTGTTATATGTTGCTAACATGACTAAGCAACGTATGTTATATGTGACTAAAACCGCCCTGGCCTGAACACGAGACTTCCCTGGCTGTGTTTCTCCTCTCTCTCCTCCTCAGGTCTTACATACACACAGTGGTTAAATTAGCTTTTGTAAGGACGGGGAGCCCTTCTTTATTTAGAGCTTAATATCTCACACTATTCTACTGTATTACTGTAAATACTGTAGCAGAGGGAGCTCAGCTCCGACTGGCTGTATTGCCGAGGTGAGGAGGCGGAGCTGAGCTGCGGAGGGCTCCGGCCCAATTTAAACTCTGTGTACGGCGTAGTTCTCCTCTTCATGGGAGCACTTCCTTCTCCATCTCCTTCTCCTTCTCCTCCCTCTTCACCCCTCCACTGGACGCCTGCTCTTATTCTAACCCTCCTTCCTTTCCACCCTCCCACTGGAGTCTGCTCTTACCCTCCTTCCTCTCCACCCTCCCACTGGAGTCTGCTCTCCTCCCACTCCCTCTCCACCCTCCCACTGGAGTCTGCTCTCCTCCCTCTCCCTCTCCACCCTCCCACTGGACGCCTGCTCTTATTCTAACTCTCTTCCCTCTCCACCCCCCCACTGGACGCCTGCTCTTATTTTAACCCTCCTTCCTCTCCACCCTCCCACTGGAGTCTGCTCTTATTCTAACTCTCCTCCCTCCCCCTCCCACTGGAGTCTGCTCTTATTCTAACCCCCCCCCCACTGGAGTCTGCTCTTACTCTAACCCTCCTTCCTCTCCACCCCCCCACTGGACGCCTGCTCTTATTCTAACTCTCCTTCCTCTCCACCCCCCCCACTGAATTCTGCTCTTATTCTACCCCCCCCCCCCCCCCCCCCGGAGTCTGCTCTTACTCTAACTGTCCTCCCTCCCCCCCCCCCCACTGGAGTCTGCTCTTACTCTAACCCTCCCACCGCACTGGAAGTCTGCTGTTACCCGAGCCCTCCCACAGCACTGGAAGTGGCCAGTGGTCTAGCTGAGAGTCTCTCATTACACTTACGGTAACATGCTGGCCTTATAAGTGCTGTCCACTGCCACCGAAGTATGGGTCATCTCTGGCCAGTCCTGCCATTGTGTCCTTGAATACTGTCACCGTGTGTGTGTGTGTGTGTGTGTGTGAGGACAGTAGCATATGTGCTTGACATGTCTCGATCTGTGCAATACTGGAGTAACACATGCAGCTTATTTCACAATAGTGTGGCCTGCTGCTGTCTCCCATCTCAGAGCTAAGATGACATATGCACAGATGAATTAAATGTGACAATAATCTCATTTTATTCTCATTTTGAATTTAATTGCTGATCTTAAACAGAGCCTGGTCTTTCCTAACCATGTTTTAACATCTTTGGCCCAAAATGAAAACTATTGCGTGTGAATGTCCCATCATGTGCATACTGTTTATTACAGTGAATCTGTACATTTTCCCAGGCATTCGGTTTTAATCCCAATATAAACACGGGGCTTTTCTTCAGGGAATTCTTGAATTTCAGCAAGCTCATAGTTTTACTTGCTGAGTTCTAATAATTCTTCTCCCTGTGGTTTCTCACTAAAAAAACATATATATTCCAGCTACATGCACTCAGCTGAGTTTTATGTTGATCAAAACAAACCACAACAAGATGTGGAAAACCGGAATAGTTCGTGTTAGTATTTGTTGGAAGACTTTTCCAAGGGAATACAGAATGGTGCCTAAAGCCAAATTATATGACTAGAAGAATTACATCCTGGTCTCACTCTTGATCTAAATCTGTCATGTAAGATAGGAAATATGAAATGTCCATCAGTGTGTACATTGGCCATTGACGTGTTATGTGATGCTGGGATCTAGAATTTAATAACCGTGTAGCGTGTTTTCATTTGCCTTTGTAATGGCCAAGGCTCTCTCTCTCTCTCTCTCTCTCTCTCTCTCTCTCCCTCTCTCGCTCTCTGTCTCTCTCTGTCTGTCTGTCTGTCTGTCTGTCTATCTCTCTGGGTAGCGGGAATTGGACACTGCAGATAACTATATCCATAGAATTGCGTAATGATGGCACCACATATAAACCTAATTCTCATGTCTTTTAGTATACTTTACATGCAGTTTTATTGAAATGCATTGAACATAATGCCGTTTTCACAGTTTTGAGGTATTTCAATAACAGTGTTTTGAAAGTACAGGGATAACCCTACCAAGCGTCTGCACTGAGGCTATAAGCAGCTATTATCCAATACTGTTGTTTCAGTGCGCCCTCTACTGGACAAGAAATGTAATGCGCAAACATAGAGTAAGTTGACATTAGTGTCTGGTCTGATTGTGGTAAGCACTGGACTTGTAGTTGTAGTTGTAGTTGTAAATTGTAGTTATTACGTAATTAATATACAGCCACTTTTTGTACTTTTCTTGAATCATCATTAACAAAACTGCCCGTGTTCTCAGAGTTGTGGCAAAGCATATCCATTTAAAATACTGTGAAACTGCTTTAATGCTGTGGTTAGGGAAGACCATAAAAAACAAGTTTTGATCTGAAAAATCAACCAAAGCGTTTGAGAAAAACAGAGTTCTGGAATTAAATCCCATTAGGGATATGTGGACAAAGTCTTACCTGATGACTTTGTTTCAAACCCTTACTGCATTTATTTTAGTAAAACTATATAGTACTGATCTTTGATAGCTGCACAATCCACTGAACTTCAGTGACAAAAAGGCTGATGTGTCAGGTGTGTGTAAGTTTAACATGGGAAACGCTGAACGGCACGCCCTCTAGTGGTGGGTAGGTTGTATGGCACGCTTGTGGAACACTGTTCAAAGACGGTCATTGTGCATTCACTATGAAAACCGGTAACGTTGGTTTACAGGAGTAGAAAAAATAACATCCAAGAGTTCTATCCATGTCAGAATACTTATTAACACGTGTGGCTTTCCACATCTTGAAAAACCTTCAGACACATGCCTGAATATTACTCCGAAAATGCTTTGTTAAATGTATCATGATAAAATTTGTGAGTAGCCTTGGAGTTCCGGGGGAAAGCAATACTAGAGCTACTTTACACTGTAGAAATCTGACGAATTGCACTTCCACTCTATTTACACCAAATTAAATTCTGTTGGTTTTTAAATGCAAGATTATGAATGTGTTAGATCCACCACGTAATAATCGCCCATTATTTTTTGTTTTAGGCTAAAGACCCCTGAAGATCGACACGGATTAGAAGAGTACAATCACACATTACCCCCTGGGCCTTGTTGTCGCTCTGTCACTGAGACTGCATCACTATGTACATGAGACTGCCTCACTATGTACATGATGACTCCTCCCTACCCCGGGTGAGAACACTTAGGAGTACTCTCACAACCCAGTTGAGCTGGACAGACAGGTTCTTTACTAAAGGAACACCCCCTCTGCATGTGTCAAACAGGAGCAGTGTTTACATTTTTATTTGCTTGTTTGGGTGCTCTATATTTTTTTAATTCAGGTCTTATGACACTGTGTTGTCTTTGGTCAAATATATATAGTTCAGTTTTAACAGAATCTTGTTTAAATTAAACTCCGTAAAGTTTATATATGTGGTACATGTACAACTGACCAACCTAGTGCTGTATGTACGTGTGTGTGTGTGTGTGTGTGTGTGTGTGTGTGTGTGTGTACGCATGTATGGAAGTATGTACAGTGTGTGTGTCTGTCTGTGTATCTGTGCCTGTGTGTCTCTGTGTGTGTATGTATTGAGGGACACAACTTCCTCCCAAAGTCTTACAACACTGTTGTGTGTGGCTCCAATGTGTAGATTTTAAACAATATAAAAACTACTTGTCTTGGTCATATTTTGTCAAGGTAAATGTGTATGCATACATTTACAACAACATAAAATAACTAATCTTGGGGAATTTGTGTATGCGCCCCAAACACAATGCCAAGGCCAATGTTGTTTGGAATTTTACAGTGACATCATCACATCCAACTTCCGCCATTCCCAGTATGGAAGTCGGAATAACTGGAACGCGATGAGCATGTGTCACCAGTCCGGTATGTGAGGCATTTACCCTGGAGTGTGGAGATGCTGACTGTCACACACAACCATGTGTGTTATGTTTGTAGTAAAGTTTTTATTCAGCAGAGTCAAACCCTTTACTGTAACTTCGCCTAATTATTAAGCAGGGGCCCTGTATCTTATAGTTTTTTTTTTTTTTTTTGTCCATCGTATCGTAATTTTGAAGAAGACCCATTTAGTATGATTATGTTTGTCTTCCATCTTCTCTAATTTCATGTGTTATACCTTTACAAGTCAAACAACAAACTGAGGTTGTCCAGGTGACAAAAATATCAAAATTGGTATGACAACTAGGTTTGGGTTGGTAAAAGAGCAGCAAAAGATGAGATAAGACGAGTTTCATCTATTTTTGTCATCGTGTAGACCTAGTCGTCACTAGCCCACAGGAAACTGTTTGGGTCCCCAGGTCACAAAGGCACCTGAGAGGGCTGACCACCTCCTAACTACACCCTAAGCTGGGCTATACGGCTTTCAATGAAAGTGGAGGGTTTCACCCTGGAGTCACCTCAGTCTCATCACAGGGTGACCATAGGTCGCATTGCAGAGGGTACTGGGGTGTGGTCAACACCGAGTACCCTGTAAAGACACCAAAATAACAAGGCTTGGAGGATTTAGGGTACCGAATATTACTGTGCTTAATGCTAAACGTAAACGGTAGTACACCCCAATTATGAACGAGTAATTCCCACTCTGAGGATGTTTCTCCTCCGGTTCTTGAACAGTCCTGGTCTTAGATGACATTATGAAATCAATGCAAATCCAGTTGGCACCGAAACAGGCAGTAATCTGAGCCAAAAGTCCTCAATTTCTCAGGCTGATTTCAGGGTGGGCCACTAAGCACTTGAGTCCAAGCTGTTTCTGAACCATTTGACCACTGATACACACAATTGAGAGACAGAGACAAATGAAGAGTTCATGTTTCAGTGTAAACACACCTAACAAAGAGGGGAGGACTTTAATTGTCATTAAAATTGTGGTTCCACAAAAATGATTCAGGTTTCAGATTTCAGGTTTCAGATTTAACCCTTAAATTGGGTATGGGTAATGTGTAAAATGCTAGCCTATAAAGAGACTGAATAGCCCAAAACGCGCGTGGTGGTGATTTGATAGTGGTAGTGATAAAATACAATATGTATGGAATATTTCAAGTTTCAAAGGAGACAGCGGAAGTTAATTGATTTCGGACCTGATGTACGCTGGAAACATGCAGGACAACATTCCCCTCATAACTTTCTTGCTGCGCTTGCAAACCAACAGCCAATGAGAAGCGGGGAAGAGTTTCGACAAGATGTGACGTAAGAGCACAGCGACACACCTCCTGGGAGGAGGCACCTGCCAAGGTGACCATAAGTAGAGCATATCAGCATCAGGTGAGTCATTCAGGAATCAGAAGCACAGCAGGAGTGGACGAAGCGCCAGGGAAGGAGATATTTAAATTCACGAACAACAAATCACAGGTAGGGGATGAAATATGCATTACCGTTAACTTGTGTGTGTGGTGTTAGTTTGCAGTCGAGTAGCTTGAGCCTAGTAAGCCTAGCCTATTTTGGCAATTTTGTTAGGCTATCTAAATCTTCACACCTAATTTCTCCTACTTGAATGAGGACCAGCCTTTAATGTTACTTAGTAGGCTACGCTAACATTGTTAGACGTATTTTCTGTCTAAAGGTAGGCCTAGGTTATAGATTTTTAAGTAGAGACTGTGAAACATTACATTAATACGAAGCTGATAGTGTTCTCCTTAACATACGTTGAAAGACGGAAATTGTTTAAAAGTTTGTGTACTTAATTGAGAGCTAGTAACAACTTATGCGCTTCACTTTTTGTTTCCCCAGAAATCAAACGCAATGGCAACTACTTATAACCTTACCTCCCGAGCTGTGCATTTTTACGATGACTGGCTGAAAGGAGCAGGTATGTTTTTCTATTTCACTTTGTCATGTCCTGCGAAATCATCACTACCCAGTTAAGAACTTGTTAGTCGATCAGCATTTGAACTCTTGGCACATGTCTCTGCATGTTCTGTGTAGATCCACGCGTTGGGGACTGGCTACTGATGGCGTCTCCTGTACCTCAGACCGTAATCATTGCTATGTACATCTATTTCGTCTCCTCTTTGGGCCCACGACTGATGGAGAACCGCAAGCCTTTTGAGCTGAAGAAAGCCATGATCGTCTATAACTTCAGCATAGTCGCTTTCTCCCTGTATATGATTTATGAGGTTGGTCAGAGCAGTGATTTGAGTTATCTATGGACTTAAACAGATGCACATGGAAAAAATAGCTGAATTATGGCTGTCTGACCTCAATATTATTATTTTTTTTTAGTTTTTAATGTCGGGCTGGGCCAATGGATATACCTACCGCTGTGACATCGTTGACTACTCCTATTCTCCCCTGGCTCTTCGGGTAAGAAGAGTTACCAGTGATTTTTGAGTTCAGACATGAGTTTCTACAGCATTTTGACTAGATGGGGAAGTCTGTTGTTAATGTTGCTTTTGCTTCCTTACCCACAGATGGCATGGACCTGCTGGCTCTATTACTTCTCCAAATTTATCGAGATGTTGGACACGGTATGTTATTACTGCCTTTGTCCCTTTGTAGCGCTGCACTATTCACCAGCACTGAATTCACTGTGTGTGACGTCTCACAAGCATTGGCCTATTTGTGATGCACTGAATTCACTGTGTGTGACGTCTCACAAGCATTGGCCTATTTGTGATGCACTATTGACCTGCACTGAATTCACTGTGTGTGACGTCTCACAAGCATTGGCCTATTTGTGATGCACTGAATTCACTGTGTGTGACGTCTCACAAGCATTGGCCTATTTGTGATGCACTGAATTCACTGTGTGTGACGTCTCACAAGCATTGGCCTATTTGTGATGCACTGAATTCACTGTGTGTGACGTCTCACAAGCATTGGCCTATTTGTCCTTCCTGCTGGACTGTAGTTGTTAATCATGCTCCATACAGCAGTGCTCACAGACTTCTCTTCTCCTCCAGGTTTTCTTCGTGCTTCGCAAAAAGAACAGCCAGGTCTCATTCCTTCATGTCTATCATCACTCCATCATGCCCTTCACCTGGTGGTTTGGCGTCAAGTTTGCCCCAGGTACGGTCTCATTCACGAAAATGTCACTAAATACAAACCCAGCTTTACTAAAATTCTTTCATTTATATGTTTGTTTCTGGCTGAAGCTTTCCCCCCAAAGAACACTACAAATGACAATGAAAATGCCGTTCTTAACAAAAATATTTTAAGTACATTTTCAAACTGTATAGCAAACATTAGTGTAACTTAGTTTGTTTACCTATCCTGTGCAGTTGGCTATGATGGAATTTTAGAAATGTCTGCTTTGGTCTTTAAATGGGTTGTCTTCAAATGTAATAACTTTTTAAAAATTATTACTTTGTAGGTGGCCTCGGGACCTTCCATGCGCTGGTGAACTGTGGCGTGCACGTCATCATGTATTCCTACTACGCTCTGGCGGCCATGGGACCGGCCTACCGGACGTACCTGTGGTGGAAGAAGTACTTGACCGCTATTCAGCTGGTACGCCCAGTTTACCATCAGTGACCTCTTACTAGCCTGCAGTCAAATACTGGAGCCTGTGTGACCTCTGTGTGTCTCTTGTCTCTGCTCACAGGTTCAGTTTGTGCTGGTGACCGCGCACATCGGCCAGTTCTTCCTGATGAAGGACTGCCCCTACCAGTTCCCAGTCTTCCTGTACGTCATCGGCCTGTACGGGCTCATCTTCCTGGTGCTGTTTCTCAACTTCTACTACCACGCCTACACCAAGGGCAAGAGGCTGCCGAAGGTGCTTTCGCATGACAAGAAGGAGCAGTGAGGAGCTGGCAACGTGCGTCCGTGGAGAGATTTATACTTTGTTTTGTCTTGGACCATTTCATCATGTTTCATGTTCCGACCAGCATTTTAATGTGTACATTATGTAGTGTCTTCAGCCCCTGTGTTTAAAAAGACTAATTTTAATTGGGTGAGTTTCACACGCTTGTCTCGGCATGACCAGAGTGCCGTCTTAAGGATGGGAGGGGTTGTGTGGGTGGCCGTAAGCTGGGCATGGAGCTACTTTGCCCCTTAGTCACTTGGTTGGATTCTTGTTTTGTTTATTTTTCTGGTAGTGACTGATTTCATTAACATTGCCCTGGAAGTACTTAATTTCTAAAGAGGAGCTTAGGTGATGGATTGGAGGATTTGGTGCTTCACGGCCAAGTGTAGCTAATGAAGGTGTTGCTGTTGTAACGTCCTGGGGAGGGGAGAGGTGGATGTGATGGCTGTCCCAATGTTACTTACATGCAGTGGGAGCCTGACTTGCCTTTCCTGCCACAAACTCATTCACAGACCTGCTGCATGCTGCTGAGACCCAGAGCCCAAGATGGCTGTGACCCCTAAAGTGATTCTACTTGAAATATTTATTTATTTAAAAGCGAGGAATTTATTTTAAAATGTGATTGATTACATTTGATGTTCGAAGTCTTTCTTATTGAGGGATTTTTGTTTTCTGGAGAGGGCTCGTCTAAGATGACATCTGCCCTTGGTGAAGGAGCTGAGTGCTAAATTTTTTTGGTTTACATGTTTTGTAATATGCTGTATGTCTTTATGATGGCAAGTGTGCTATTAAGATTTTAAAAAATGTAGTATGATTGTATCAAAAAATAAATTGGCCTATTTTATAAGCTTTGTTCCGTCTCTTGTGTTTGGCGTCCACCGTGAATTTATGCATTCTTTCCCTTCACTTCAAGGAAAGCCATTTATGGTCATTACGCGTCATGTGACCCACAGTGTGCTCCAATCATTTTGCCAACATGTTGTGTGTATCAACTTTTGAAACCAGCAGCTCGCTGGCTGGCATGGTTGTGTCGTTGCCTCTAGCGTGGATTTTTAAAGTTTAACTATGCAATAGCGCAAATAAGTGTGAGAACACTGAAAATATACGGATATGTTGGGAGACTGATCTAGTAAGAAATGGAGGGAAAAATAATTGGACCAGGACCTTACAGGGCTACGAAATTGGTAAGATTGTTCGATAACGCTGTTGGCTGCTAGGCTGTTAGCCAAGTAACTTGGTGTAATTTAAGACCAACTGATCTACATAACCGTTTCCTGACGTATCTCTGCCTTGTTTGGTAACCTGACTGAGGTTTTTGAGAATCTTTTGTCTCCGTCCTGTTTTGATGGTGGACTTATTTCTTTCCAGTGGAATGAAACAATCGGGCTCTTTCGCGGAGGAATGCCTTCACGGCGACACTGGCTACATTTTCGTAGTTATGACAACAGCTTCACTGGCTCCGAGGCTATCGACTGGCTCCACGAGCTTCTGAGACGGAACCACAACTTTGGACCCGAAGTGACTCGCCACCAGACCCTGCAGCTCCTGAGGAAATTCCTGAAGAACCACGTCATTGAGGACGTGAAAGGCCGGTTTGGCAAAGAAGACTTTGAGGATAATGGACATTTGTACAGGTGCTTTTTTCAGGTCACAGTCAGACTGTTTTCTCGTATGAAAGTGGAAGGGCATAGTGTTTGAAGTTCCGACTCTTGAATGAAACCAGAGAGTGTTGAGGAAATCTAAGATCTTTGATGAAACTAAAACGCAATAACTTGTATGTTGTACATACATTACATTATGGTGTGCTGAGTAGTGTCATTGTTTTGTAATGATTTAAAGTAACTCTACAAGTTTGGAATCTTACCACTAAAGCTGTATGACAGCTTGCTGTTCTGTAATAATATTACACAGAAAGTGTAATAATATTGTTTTATTAAAGAAATATATCTATGTTTTTGTAATAAACAGGGCACAGTTTATTGTGCTTATGTATGTGAAGTATATTTTATGGTCATATCGGTAGTTTATGATGATAAATCTTAGATGATTTTTCTTTCTTCTTGAGATCAGATTTCCCCCTGAATCTCCGTTGAAGCCGTTGCCTCAGAGGCCGCGAGAGATGAGCAGCGTGACCTTACCCAGGCTGCCCCAGTGGGACAACTACGAGGAAGTCTCCGCCCAGGGGACGGTCCCCCTGCGGCCACTTGTCCTGGTGAGACAACGTCCCAGCTTGAGATAGCGGGCACTCTGGGGAACACGCTTCTTATTAACAGAGTACACACAGTGCAAAACATATACATTGGCTTTAACTGCCACTTGAATTAAAGTAAAAATATTCAGCCAGTTATTTTTCTTCCATTGAGGATGGGGAGTCTCTGTAAACTGCTGTATAATACTCCTCACTCACCGTGATTTTAACGTTTTACAGAATTCCGAGACGTGGAATAAGAGGCACAGCATAGCTATCGGAGAGGTGCACGAATGCAAACTCATCCGAAGAAAAGAGATCACTGCCAAACACCTGGATCAGGTGTGGAGAGCTATGACGCTGGCAGAGTAAGTATACAGCCAGGCCCACACCTGGCCCACACACCTCTGCTCTGCAGTCAGGTCATTATGTTCATGCTCACTGCCAAACACCTGCACCAGGTGTGGAGGGCTATGACGCTGGCAGAGTAAGTACACAGCCAGGCCCTCACCTGGTCCACACACCTCTGCTCTGCAGTCAGGTCATCATGCTCATTACAACATGCCATCACTGCCAAACACCTGTGACCAGGTGTTGAGAGCTATGACGCTTGCAGAGTAAGTCAGGTCCACACCTCTGCTCTGCAGTCAGGTGCTGATGCTCATCAAAGCTTCATGGGCTCGTGGAGGTGCCACAACTCACCAGTTACTTTTACAATTAATATTCAATTAAACAACTAATAAATTAATCACCAGATTTTATAGTTGATCATTCAGTTTCAGTATTTTAGATGCTATCAAGTATGTTTTAAAGAAAAAGTTAAATATTTTCTGATATCTGCATCATAAATTTTAGTGTTTTCTGGTTTCTTTAGTCTTCAATGACTGCAAGCTGAATGTCCTTAGGACATAAATGAAGATAGTTGATGAAGTCATCTTGACCTTTATGAAAAATGAATCAAGAATTTTCACCAATCTTCTGACAGTTTTATAGACCAAACAACTAATCAGGTGATTGAGAACCTAATCACCAGATTAGGCTAATCGACTTTGAAAATCATGGTTTGTTTTAGTCCTAGTGTGAAGTTCTGGTCTGTCTGTTTCCAGGCTACAGCGTGTCCTGGGTCTTCAGTCATTGGATGGTGTGCTGGACTCCAAAGACATCAACCCCAAGCACATAATTCACAACGTCTACTGTGTCAACAAGCAAGGCATTGTGGTCCTGAAGAACAAAGCAGGTGACTGGTGTCTGCATAGTTTTGGTGACTGGTGTCTGCATAGTTTTGGTGAATGGTGTCTGCATAGTTTTGGTGATTGGTGTCTGCATAGTTTTGGTGATTGGTGTCTGCATAGTTTTGGTGATTGGTGTCTGCATAGTTTTGGTGATTGGTGTCTGCATAGTTTTGGTGACTGGTGTCTGCATAGTTTTGGTGATTGGTGTCTGCATAGTTTGTCTGCATCATGTTGTGCAGACAGCAGTAGATCTGGCACACCTATGTTTGGCCTGGTGGCTGATACTTAATGTCTTGCCAAAACTAATTTCCACATGTTTGGTATCTCTGGTGTGTGTGTGTGGTGAGTTATAATGCTGTGTGATTTGCTAATGTTGTCGCCATCTACACACAGATGACCTTCCACACTGGGTGCTGTCTGCCATGAAATGCTTGGCCAACTGTAAGTATGGCGCCGACACGCTACATGCTAACAAGCTTATGTAGACCGTTTCCGAGAGTTTGGTTTATAACATAAATAGTTCCCAAATGGTTTGTGGTTTTAATGCTCACCCTTTGTGAAATGTAGAGGTAGTAGTTTGGGAAACAGACCGTTCATTTATTTTGTTTTTACCATTGAAAGGCTGTACGAAAGTGTTATCATGGATTAATCCAGCCAAGTGTTCTCTGGTTAATCTATTTCCCATCCCATCTCTATGCTGCCCCATCCCATAACCACTTCCTGTTCCTATCTCTATGCTGCCCCATCCCATAACCACTTCCTGTTCCCATCTCTATGCTGCCCCATCCCATAACCACTTCCTGTTTCCATCTCTATGCTGCCCCATCCCATAACCACTTCCTGTTTCCTGCTCGCCAGGGCCCAACGGGTGCGACGGCAGGCAGCCCATGTACCCCGGCTTCGAGAGGGACGTCTTCAGGACGGTGGCCGAGCACTTCCAGAGGCTCAAGGAGCCCCTCCTCACCTTCCAACTCTACGAGGTGTTCGTCAACATTCTCGGTGAGTCACAGCCCTTTAATCGTGCAATGTTGCGTATAAGTAGTGTTTTTGTTGTGAAGATGTTTCTTGATGGGCTGAATGGTCAAATAGTGCCTTGTTGTTGGGGGTTGTGTAGTATTTTTATTTGGGGGAAAAAGCCTCTCTTCTTTCACAGTCCCTAATTGCCACAGATTTACTAATTGAAATACATGGTCAGTCAGTTCGATGGGTGGGATTGTGTCTGAACTGTATCTTAACTTCTTCTGTAATGCCATGAGTTTAAAGACTACATCTCTAAACTGTGGTAGAATCCTAAGAACTTGCCCTAATTGTGCATGTATGTAGCATCTAGGGGTGTAAATATTAATCGATTTGTATCGATGCATCGATTATACAGCCGACAATTCGATACGTTCGCAAGAGAATCGATTAATGTGTTTATTTTGCCACCTGTTTGGCTGTCTGTCTATTTTCAGCCATCTGCAAGTAGGCGTAATACCAACTCCTGAGCTGCGGGTGGCGCTAACCTCATTTTATCTTCACCTATACGCCTACTTAACTCGCATTACCTTAGTGCTCAGGAAGTGCGCCTTGCTCTCTGATAGTTCATTTTCAATTAAAAGAGATGGAACCGGAGCGAGCTGGCGAGGAAAACAGAGATGATTTACACACTCCAGTCGGAGTTAAGTCATGGGTGTGGAAGTATTTTGGCTTTCGCAAAAACGAAGTGAAGTAGTAAGGGATGTTGCCGTTTTTAAAGACTGTCGTTGTGAGTTAAGATACTGTGGCAATACGTCGAACCTATCCGCACACCTCAAAAGGCGCCATGGTATCGATGGCGACTGTCAAGAAAAAACACAAGCTTCCAAGCCCACCACATCACTGACAACATTTTTCCCCCAGACGTTGTCAAACACTTCAAAGAGAGCAAAAAACATCACCAAAGCTATCGCCTATTTTATATGCAAAGACATAAGACCCTATTGTGTCGTGGAGAACGAAGGGTTTAGATACCTGCTCGAAGTTCTTTGACATTGTGCATTCAGAGCGTAGTGTTTTGTCTTCTGAGCATGTAGACTTAAAAAAAAATCTGACAAGGAGCACCGCTGAAAGAATGGAAGTATGAACTGTACTTTTCATTTTGTTTACTGACTGTTCTCTTTTCAAAGCTCCTTCAGTATCTGTGATGCATTGTGATGCAGATGCATTGTTATTACTTTTTAGTGAATGAGGTATAGGCCTAGGTTTTTGTTACTTTTTATTATTTTTGCACTTTTGCACTCATTTTGTGGAGTATTTACTTTTATTTTTTTACAAGTCATCTGATTGCTCTCATGCAGTAACTGACTGTAATAACAGAATATTGTTAAAATAAAATGCAGGTGTTACAATTTGTGTTAATTTATTCAAAAGTTCATAAATACTTATGATTTAAAAATATAACACATTGAATCGAATCGGATCGAATCGTATCGAATCGTGGAAAATTTGTAAGTATCGAAAATAATCGAATCGTTGGCTTAAGAAATCGATATTGAATCGCATCGGCATGAGGGCTCTGATTTACACCCCTAGTAGCATCTATTGAACATGTATTTAACAGGTGAATATGTGAAGGTCACAGTAACAGGCCAAGGTAACAGCTAGCTGCTGTGAGGTCACCGGTTTGAGCCTGGGGCTGGACTGCACAGGAAGACCTCAGTTACATGTGCATGTGTGTATGTATGTGTGTGTGTACATATGTATGTGCATGTGTGTATGTATGTGTGTGTGCACATATGTTTGTGTGTGTTTGTGCACATATGTATGTGTGTGTGTGTGTGCACATATTTTTGTGTGTGTGTTTGTGCACATATGTATGTGTGTGTGTGTGTGTGTTTGTGTGTGCACATATGTATGTGTGTGTGTGTTTGTGTGTGCACATATGTATGTGCATGTGTGTATGTATGTGTGTGTGCACATATGTATGTCTTTGTTAGGGCTGGGCGATATGGACCTAAACTAATATCACGATATTTCTATGTTGACTGGTGATATACGATACATATCGATATTTCAAAAACAGGATGAGCAAAGTGTTTCATGTTAAGGTAAGATTGCTCTAAAAGAGTTGTGCAAATGAAAAAGTAAACAGTAACATACGCAGGGGTACAGCTGAGTGACCCGAGAAAGCCCCGGCTGTCTGAACAGTGTGAACACATTAGGATAAGTGGTTTTGATAAAGTGGTATTGTATCATTGAAAATATATCGATATGGCGATATAGTGTCAAATACATATTTTCTTTAAAAATATATCACAGGGCTGATAGTATTCAGGCACCGTGCCTGATTTCAGGCTTGGCTGTGTTTGTCTGTGAGAAAAAAAGTATAGGTCTACACCAAGAATATCCAATAGCAAAAGTTTGTCAATGCTGAGATGTTTTCACCCAGAGAGGTCTAATAAGTGGAACCCAGCTTTTACTGTCAACCAAAGTTAGGTAGGTTTATCTTATTCCAAAAAGTACTTAGTTAGACCGAGTGTAGTAAAAGTTCAGGCTCAGGATTTTTTTGTACTATCAGCCCTGATATCGATATTATGATAATATCGATATATCGCCCAGCCCTAGTCTGTGTGCACATATGTTTGTGTGTGTGTGTGTTTGTGCACATATGTATGTGTGTGTGTGTGTGTGTGTGTGTTTGTGTGTGCACATATGTTTGTGTGTGTGTGTGTGTGTTTGTGCACATATGTATGTGTGTGTGTGTGTGTTTGTGTGTGCACATATGTACATGTATCTGCGTCCACATATGTATGTATATATGTGTGTGTGTGTGTGTGTCTCCCCCAGGCCTCCTGCAGAAGCAGCAGGTCGCGGCGGAGGCGTTGCAGGTGTGCTGTGTGTGTCCACATATGTATGTATATATGTGTGTGTGTGTGTGTGTGTTTGTGTGTCCACATATGTATGTGTGTGTGTGTGTCCCAGGCCTCCTGCGTGCAGAAGCAGCAGGTTGCGGCAGAGGCATTACAGGTGTGCTGTGTGTGTGTCCACATATGTATATGTGTGTCCACATATGAATGTGTGTGTGTGTGTGTGTGTGTGTGTGTTTCCCCAGGCCTCCTGCAGAAGCAGCAGGTCGCGGCGGAGGCGTTGCAGGTGTGCTGTGTGCTGCTGCCCCCCGCCAACCGCCGCAAGCTGCAGCTGCTCCTGCGCCTGATGTCCCGCGTGTGTCACAACCCCACACTGCCACCCCTCAACGACGCCATCGCCACACGCACCCTGGTACACACACACACACACACACACACACACACAGACACATACACACACACACACACACACACACACACACACACACACACACACACACAACCCCACACTGCCACCCCTCAACGATGCCATCGCCACACGCACCCTGGTACACACACACACACACATACACACACAGTTGCTGCTGCGCCTGATGTCCCGCGCCTGTCACAACCCCACACTGCCACCCCTCAACGACGCCATCACCACACGCACCCTGGTAGACACACACACACACACACTCAGGTCACAGAAGTGTGATCCTAGTGACCCTACTGTGCTGTGTGTCGCTGTGCAGATGGCTCAGACCTTCTCCCGCTGCATCCTGTCCTCGGCTGACGAGGTAGACCTTGACGAGCTGCTGGCCACCAAGCTGGTGACCTTCATGATGGACCACCAGGAGGTGGCGCTGCAGGTCCCTGCCGGCCTCCAGAAGTCCGTGGAGGAGCACATCAGCCAGCTACGCAGAGTTCAGGTGAGTAGCTGTGCAGGTGAAGAGCTGTCAAGGTGAGGAGCTTTACAGGTGAGGAGCAGAGCACAGGTGAGGAGCTGTGCAGGTGAAGAGCTGTACAGGTGAGTAGCTGTGCAGGTGGGGAGCTTTACAGGTGAGGAGCAGAGCACAGGTGGGGAGCTTTACAGGTGAGTAGCTGTGCAGGTGAAGAGCTGTACAGGTGGGGAGCTTTACAGGTGAGGAGCAGAGCACAGGTGAGGAGCTGTACACTCAGCTGCTATTTCCTCTGTAAACCAGCAACTTTACATTCATCTACCACCAGCTCTGCATAACAGACAGCGCTTTTTTAATCTCATATGGGTACTCCAGGGGAAAAACGGGCATAGTCACAAAATCACATTTTACTCCCCCTATCAGTAGTTGCACTGCAACCCCAGCTTTTTCAGAAGTAATCCTGTGAATAAACAACCATCTCGAGCTAAAAGCATTTTAAAATAGCAGTTACCCATACATTTAAATGAAATGTCAAACTATAAGTGACATTTTCGCAGTTTCTGCATTTTGTGACCATGCCCGTTTTCCCCTGGCTCCCTCCCGTCCGTCTGCCGTGCAGATAAAGTATGCGGGCGCAGACACGGACACCTCTGTGATGTCGCCGCGAGAGCCGCCCACGTTCTGCCGGCAGATCAGCCGCGAGGAGTTTGAGGAGCAGCGCGTGCTGGCCTCGCGGAGCGCCATGGTGGAGCTGCTGGAGGGCATCGTGCAGGACGGGAACATGTCCACCAAGGACAAGAGGAAGAAAATGAAGCAGGTAGCCGCCCCTGACCTGGCCCTAAGCGTCGAGCCCAGCGCACTGGTCACATACAGGAGGCCCCTTACCCCTACTAAACCTATGAAGCAGGTAGCCGCCCCTGACCTGGCCCTAAGCGTCGAGCCCAGTGCACTGGTCACATACAGGAGGCCCCTTACCCCTACTAAACCTATGAAGCAGGTAGCTGTCCCTGCCCTGGCCCTAAGGCCTCATTTCCACCAACTTGAGCGTGTACAGCGTGTATCCATATACAATAGGTTTGTATAGGGACAGAATACGCTCAGATCACGCGTGCGGTGGAAATGGTCTAATCTGTTAACGTGCATTCTGAATGAATACGGACAGAAAATGGGCACGCGCTGTACACGCAGAGTGTTTGGTGGAAATGAGCCCTAATGGTAAAGCCCAGTGCACTGGTCACAAACAGTTGAGGACGATATTATTAGCCCCCCTCCTGAAATTAGACATCTCTCTTGATTTCTCAGTGAGAATGACAATTATTAACAAGTTTATGTTATTCTGGAAAACAAGTACACTATGGAGATAATGTCCAATAAGTTGAAATTTGACTTTTTTAATTGTTGCAATGATTTTAAACAAACAAGGGCAAAAATGACAAGGACAAAATTATTAGCCCCCTGATCATTAATCATCAGTACGGTGCCCTTTATGACCCAAATCTGACAAAAGGCTCTTTGATTAGTTGTTAACTAGGTTGGCACCTGTCCCCCTATGGATTTTGGCTCATTTCTCCATTGCAAATTGTTTTAGCTGGTCCAAATTGCATGGATGTTGAGCATGGGCATTCATTTTCAACTAATTTGGATGTACGCTTTTGGTTATTATCTTATTGGAAGACCTAGCAAAGATCTTAGCTTAATCTATAACCATATTTCTGCATGGTCTCCTTCCATATTCTATCACAGTCTTTTTATTTACATGGTGCCGTACACCCAAACAAGGCTTCCTGTGCCTGAGGCTGCCACAGAATGATGCTACCATCACCATGTTTAACTGTGAAAACCGTGTTACCAAGGTTTAAGGCCTACCCCTTTCTTCACCTAACAGAAGCAGCATTCATGCGTCCAAGCAGGTCCAATTAAATATCATCAGACCAAAGAACAGACTTCCAAAACTCATTTTTGACTTTCAAATGTTCACAGGAAAACCTCAATCGGACTCTGATGTATATCACCTTTAGTAAAGGGCACTACTGTGATGATGGCGCCAATATGATGACAAGCCCTCCCACCCGTCTTTCTTGAAAAGAAAACTCTAGATGAGGCCAGGTCAACAGCAATCATCTAGGCAGGTGTCCAGGGCTTCTTTGCTCTAATGAGACTAAGCACAGTTCCCACAGTTACACATGGTGGTGGGAGCATTAAGGTGTTTGGCTGTTTTACAGCCTCAGACACAGGGAGCATGGGTCTGGGTTTGGATTCCTGGGTCTTCCAGCAACATAATAACCCAAAGTACATCTAAATTAGGTCTAATCTAAGTTCTTCAAGGATACTAAAACCATGATACTGAAATGGCCTGCTCAGAGTCCAGTCCACAATCCTATTGAGAGTCTGTGGCAAATGTCTATGCTCACCATCCATGCAATTTGGACGAGCTAGAACAATTTGCAATGGAGGAATGGGCCAAAATCCCTAGGAAGACATGTGTCAACCTATTTAACAACTAATCAAAGAGCTTTTTGTCAGTTTTGATTCAGAAAGGGTACCGCATTGACTATTAATGATCAGGGGGCTAATAATTTTGTCCTTGTCATTTTTTGCCTTTTTTGTTTAAACTGCTTATAACAATACCAAATTCAAAATTCAACTTATTGAACATTATCTCCATAGTATACTTGTTTCCAGAATAACATTACATTACATTACACTTAGCTGACGCTCTTATCCAGAGCGACTTACAGATATTTACAAGGTTCCAGTTACAGTCCCTGGAGAAGTGTGGGGTTAGATGCCTTGCTCAAGGGCATCTCAACCATGGGTAGGGCGGGATTTGAACCAGCAACCTTCCGATTGCAAGACCATATCCCTAACCACTAGGCCACAGCTGCCCCACATAAACTTGTTAATAATTGTCATTCTCACCAAGAAATCAAGAGAGATGTCTAAATTCAGAAGGGGGGGTAATAATATCGTCCTCGACTGTACAGGAGGCTCCTTACCCCTACTAAACCTATGAAGCAGGTACCCACCCCTGACCTGACCTGACCGTAGGGGTCGAGCCCAGCGCACTGGTCACTTACAGGAGGCCCCTTACCCCTACTAAACCTATTAAGCAGGTACCTGCCCCTGGCCTGACCGTAGGGGTCGAGCCCAGCGCATTGGTCACTTACAGGAGGGCCCTTACCCCTACTAAACCTATGAAGCAGGTACCCACCCCTGGCCTGACCGTAGGGGTCGAGCCCAGCGCATTGGTCACTTACAGGAGGCCCCTTACCCCTACTAAACCTATGAAGCAGGTACCTGCCCCTGGCCTGACCGTAGGGGTCGAGCCCAGCGCATTGGTCACTTACAGGAGGCCCCTTACCCCTGCTAAACCTATGAAGCAGGTATCCGCCCCTTGCCTGACCGTAGGGGTCGAGCCCAGCGCACTGGTCACTTACAGGAGGCTCCATTATCAGTTCAGCTCTGTTTACGTAGAGTGCCGCTGAAACAAACACGCTGGGCACATACAGGAGGCCATGAGCTGCTTCATGAGGAGTTACCAGACTTCTTCTGCACAAAACCTGTGTCAGCATATCACTGTGTGAATTTGCATGAAGTTTGCCTGTTATTAGCAATCTGTGTTTGTTGAACTGGATGGCTGCTGCTGGCTTCCTATATGCTTCTGAAGCTGTGCTAGAAACTGACTAACCCCTTACCCCTACTAACTAACCGCTTACCTCTACTGACTAACCCCTCACTCCTACTAACTAACCCCTTACCTCTACTGACTAACCCTTTACCCCACTAACTAACCCCTCACCCCTACTAACTAACCCCTTACCTGTACTGACTAACCCTTTACCCCACTAACTAACCCCTTACCCCTACTAACTAACCCTTTACCCCACTAACTAACCCCTTATCCCTACTGACTAACCTCTTACCCCTACTGACTAACCCCTGTGTCTGTCCTCAGTTCCAGAGGTCGTACCCCGAGATCTACGCGCGACGCTTCCCGACGGCCGAGAGCGAGGCAGCGGTGCTGCCGGAGAAGTCGGCGAGGCTGAAGCCCCAGCTCATGCTCCGCACCCTCAAGAAGCCCTTCCAGCCCTTCCAGCGCAGCTGGAGCTTCCGCGCCTGACCTGTAGGGGGCGCCAGCTACACGGGTACGCGCCAGGGCGACAGGTACACATCAGGACGACAGCTACACACCAGAACAGCAGCTTCACATCAGCACGATAGCTACTCGCCAGGACGACAGGTACAGGTACATATCAGGACGACCAGTACACACCAGGACGACAGGTACAGGTATACACCAGGACGACAGGTACACCAGGGCACACGCCACCTCTCCTCATACAAAGCTACATTGCCGGAAAGCAACTTTGGGCTAAGACTAGACTGAGACTTTTAAAGCAGATGGTTTCATCAGTTAAGCACCGTGTCTGCTTGTAAAGGTAATGCTGTTAATAATGACAGAGAGGATGGATAGCAACAAAGCCACACAAAGCCACACAAAGCCCTTGCAGCACAGCCATGGTCTGCTCTCCACTTCCCTGTTGGCCCAGTGCATAGCTCCTTTTCTATAGGAAGACATGGGGTGCAGTTTTTGTGGACGACAATGGAGTGTATTTACACATATCAAAAAGGTATTTCTAAAGGAAAGATGGAATGATGTTTATTTATATTTCTATATCTTTATCTCTGTGTGTCTTGTTGGTTTTTTATGGGTGTTCAAGATATATTTGTGTTCTTCACAGTCCATCACTTCGCACTTGTAAAATGTGTCTCCAACAAAAACTACACACTGTAACTAAACGTTGAGGAGGAATGCAGACAGAGCATTTTCAGGCATTTCAAATGTGGAGTTACATTAAGTATTGTTGAGGCAGTATGGATGTGGATGCACAGCCTGGCTTGTGGAGGGCTTATGAGTGGGCTAAGTATTATGATCTGGTGTGAGAATAGTGACATATCAAGGTACATATCAGGAGCCACAGTGTAACCCAGAAAAGATGCATATCGAGATGCATATCAAGAGCCACAGTGTGGTCCAGAAAAGATGCATATCGAGATACATATCAGGAGCCACAGTGTGGTCCAGACATATTTCTGCGGAGATGCAGCTCGACATGGACTGGACATCTTCAGAGACAATGTGAAAAACATACATATTTCAAATATTGTCTTTAAGAACATTTTTGTCTATTTGTCAGACCTTGCTTGAAAGTATGAGTCTGTATTGTTTGAGAGGCATTTCATAACTTAAAACCAAGTTTTAATGTCTATTTTTAATCTATCTTTATGGTTAACTTGGGGAATAACTTAACTAGTTTATTACTGTAACAGACTGGATCAACACTGGAAATCTCAGTACTGTAGGTTACAATTATGACCAGATAATAGGAATAATATTAATAATAATATATGTTGCATAACATACAGGACATCATAGTGCTAATCTGGCCTGGTCTGTGCCAGTATAGTTTGGTTTGACATCCTGACAATATGACTTTCAAACAGCTGCTTTCCAGTGTGTTCATATTGTCTGTACGTCTAAAAGTCTTAATGCTGTATGTGATGTTTAGGATTGTATGGATGGTAATGATCAACTCCTTTTACAGGTTAAAAGGGTTGTATGAGTGTCTGAACAAAGATTTTTTTAATCCAACCTTTATTTCAACATCATGCCGGGCAGCTATTGCTAAACATTCCACAGATTGTAGTCAATGTAAGTTTTTTAGTTTCAAAATATTCACATTGTCAGTTAATCATGGCATAACATGTACATCTGTTTCTGCAAGGCAGCACCCATGACTGTATATAGCACTGATAGATCCTAAGTTTGTCATCTTTTTTTCTTTCCATGTTTTAGCTGAATAGAAAATAGTTTTAAAAAACATTTTAGTTGTGTTTGAGTTCAGTGTAAAGATGTGTTTTTCATGTAGGATTTAGCTAACTTTCAGTTAGGAATACATAGTGTTCATCCGTGCTGTGCCTGAGCAGGGCAAAGTTAAGCCGTTTCATTCAAAAGCAAGCTTTGCATTGGACATGTCCTGAGTATAAGAGAGCGTGCATGTGTGTGTGTAGAATCATGGGTTTTGTTTTGAGTGGGTGAAATGTTTCTCCCCACTAAGGGGTTTCAGTTAGTGGTACGTTTGAAAGAAAACTGGCACAAACACTTGATTACTGAAGCAATTCTGCCTTTTGACTTTTAATCTGTAATGCATTCTAGAGTTGTAGCTAGAGAACTGTTTTTGTATACTCACACATGCTGGAACCCATAAACTGTTACATTTTGCACTCAACTGTTTGCTGGAATAAACACTTGCAAAAATCCCAACGATTATTTCTGAATGACCCTTCTGATGTCAATGTTTTTAAACCAACATGTCCATATAATCTCTCCCATGTTCTGCGACATGCGTCTTGACAAGCCATCAGGATTATAGCTGAGAATTTCTAGTGTGGATTTTCAGAACACCAGTGACATGAACACAGGCCATTGAGAGATTGCCTCTCCAGGGACAAGTCAGTGGAACCATACCCTGCTATTTACAGGGTGGGAGTTTCCCCCAAATCATTACAGAAAAGGGGACCAGGTTATAGCACCTAGCACACATTTCAGTGATTAGAGAGAGAGGAGTCTGCATGTCCTTAAATGGGAAAAGGAAAAGCACATTTAAGGTTATTTAGGGTTCATGAGAGGCTCTTTAAACATTTGACTCCATGTGTCAGAACTGTTAACAAGAGATGAGTGGGATCGGCCTCAATTTCTGAATTTTCATATGAAGATTAAACTTTGCAACACAATGAAATTGTTGCCTGGACTCCAAAACCACAATAGACTTTAGAAGCTAGGACTGCATAGAGTAAGACCACAGGTTTAAAACAAATCAACTTTAAAGGCCAGTTTTAGACCAAGACTCCCCAAGCTAAACCACCAAAACTCCAATTTCAGTTTTGCGAACTACATCCCCAATCTTGGCTGCATGAAAAAGGCAACATTTTGAACAATTGTAGAAATATTTTATTAATTTAAAACGCATACATTTAGTGTGGGGCCTTGGCCTCAGCGACCTGCATCTCCCCACTGGATACAGTGGATCCATCCGCCTCCTTATGCAATCCAGGAGCAGCTCTCCCTGCAATGGTACATTAAAGCAGAGCATCAGTACTCTAGGAGAGGACCCATTACATTGACACACACACACACACACACACACACACACACACACACACACACCTTATAGATACAAAGTCGTCCAAACTGGCCACTTAACATACTAGTGAAATACTAGTTCAGTGAACCAAATCACATTTTCCCCTCATTCATTCATGTCTACATAGAGAATGTGCCGTTTGACTGTATGGGCACACATTATACTCAGACAAGGCCAACGAAGGCGCCCAGAGGTCCAACTCACGTCGCCTGCTGCAAGTCTGCTCACACGACCCCGTGGCAGTGGGGAGGCAGACTGCTGTGCTGCAGTGGATGTAGACCTGGGGGGGACAACGCAACACAGGTCACTGAGTGACTTTGGGCTCGTTTGACAAGGCTGGATCAGTGGCTGGCTTAAACCAATGCATTCTGGACAATCTCGTCTGAACGTCACCATACCACATGGGTGGGTACTTGTGTGGCAAGGAGACGTTTGGAGGACGTCACTATTTGAAGTCCAGAATGCATCAGTTTAAGCCAGACACTTGTAACCAGAGAGTTATTTCAAACAAGTCCATTGACACTGTACAGCACAGAGGTTCTCAGACTACCTTCTCTTTGAGTGGAAGCATGGAGTCGTTGTCCACAAAGGTGAACATCCTCATGACGAAGCGCTTGTGGTGGGACGGATACTGAAGGCCAGAGGCAGCGGTTACCGGGAGCAACTTTGTCTGGTACCAATCCGCTTCGTAGGGACACCTGGGGAAGGCAGGTCAGAATCAAGTCTCTAGCCCAGTAGACCCATTCACCTGGTTCCCACACACACACACACACACACACACACGAGCGAGCATTGACACCTCAGTCATCAGTTTACAGGTGAGTACACATGGTGATATGTACTGCAAATGTTTCTTAATGTTGGCAGGTGACATGCTAGGCTTCTAGTATTCCACATTAATGACATCAAGTTGCACACTGGCTTTAAGTTGCCTTAAAAATTGCCCAATCAGTAGGAAGGTGCCCCAACAGTATGCACTGGTAATGCTGCCTGGTAATATTGCTCAGAAAGTTGCCCTGTGTAACAACCTTCAGAATGATAGCAACTTGTGAACATAATCTAACTGTAAATGCACCAGGGACTACATGTACCATGTGTGGCCATTATACATGCGAGTGTTCCCAGAGAGCAAAAGCAGCGGACTGAGCAAGGTAAGGCATTGGTAGCGTTTTATACCCGTCGACCAGCAGGTCCCACTGAGGCTCACTAAGTGGGTCAGGGCTGGAGGTGGCCCAGCAGTTCCCCAACTGCAGAACCAGGTGCGGGTCCGTCCGTTCCAAAACACGGACCTCAACGTACACTGGCTCTCTGATCACTTTGGTCACTGGGTAGTCCGCCTCCGTGTAGAATGAGCTGTATGCCGCCTCATCTGAAGATCAAGGAGCAATCAAGACATTAAGATAGTCACCTCAAAACAATGTTAAAGCACCACTGCATACGTATGCAATCTCAGGAATAGAATCTGCACTTCAGCTATGGCTCCTAACCTCATCTACAAATTCAACCCTTCATTGTTAGGCATTCGCCTCCATCTCATCTTAAACCAGACAGAAGCTTTAGTCAGCTTTAAAAAGGTTACAGATCTTTACTTTGACTAGTGCCTTTGGGTAGACCAGTGATGGGCAACCTCAATTCAGAAGCTAAAGTCCAGGACCATATATTCTAAATCACCTGGCCCTACCTGTGTACTGTGATTCTAATGGCAATTCTACCTGGTCAAAGAGCTGTGTCAGCCGCAATTAGCAGATTAAATTAAACTTTAGCCTCACCTTCATCGCACCCTTTGGTGGAGCAGTGTCCGCTGGCCAGCCTGAGCTCCACCCTCAGTGGCCCAGGGACAACCAGAGGTGCTGGGGAAGGGACAGGGTTCACCTCCACAACTACCGCCTTCACCGCAGTCCCGCTATACCTGCACTGGAACAGCAGCCTGCCGAAACGAGAGACATACACCTGACCACCGTGTGTTCAAGAGAAAAACTGGCATATGTGGACTAGACAAGAGGCCAGGCACTCACTCATAGCTACTGTCCCTTGTGATGGAGCCACGAGGTCCAATTGCCACCTCATATGATGAAGACATGCGGTTTTCGTAGATCACAAAACCCTCTTCTTCCTACAGGAGGTCAGGGAACAGATTAAAAATCAGTACTCAAAGCTGTGTCAGACTGCTGGACAAAGTCGGGGGGGGGGGGGGAAGAGAAACATAAACCCACCATCACAGTGGTTCCACAAGCACTGACAAGAAACTGGAAGATGATGAAGGTCTCTGTTGAGTCAACAGGGCCACAGGAGCCTTCGTTGCCCTCCAGCAGGGCAATCGAGTCCAGACTGAGTTGGGGGACTGTCGCATCCTTTGCCACAACCACCACAAACTGCCCGTCCCGAGTACACTGCACAGTCACTGAAAGGCAACACACATGCTACGGTCGATCGGTTGGCAGATGGCATTTGGCAGCAGGGGTGTTGAAATGGGGGCAAAAGTGTGACCAACTACCCAGGGCTCAATGGCAGTAGGGGCCCAATAGCAGCAGGGGCCCCATGGCAGTAGGGGCCACATGGCAAGTGCATGAGAAATATGAAAAGGAATGGGGCCCCACAGAGGCTACTTGTGTATAGGGCCCAGAGGTAAGTGCTGCAGTGCTGTTTGGCAGTATGTATACTGTTGCTGCAGTTCGCCTTCATCCATATCTGTGGACGAGTGTAACAATAGCAAAATAACACGTCACAGAGCACACTGGGTGGTGTAGTTTCTCTACACCGCGAAGTTTTACCGTCCGACCGACCAACTTCAAGGTGTAAGAGAAACCACACCACCCAGTGTGGTCTTGACATGTTCATTTGCTAGTGCTACTCATTCACAGACACGGATAGAAGAGAACTGGTGCAAGAGTATAGACATGCTGCCAAATGCCATCTGCTGCAATGTCCCACTTTAGCCTTTGCTCATGTCATTCAGCACAAGCCAGGTGATCCACACCAATCAAGTCTTTGAAGTCAGTGTTTTCCTACCTGCTTTCCCATAGTAGCACTGTCCTCCCTGGAAGCAGCAGTCGATGGCTTTGCATTGGGCAGCAGTGACCTTTGGCTCCCCACAAGGCACTCTGTCAGACTCCTCCACACTGCACTGAGTGGAGACATCAGTATCTGATAACTTCTGCTCCTGCTGTGCTGGCCACTGCAGTGACTCTTCCTGCTGTGCTGGCCACTGAAGTAATGGTTTCTGCTGCAGTGGCCACTGAAGTAATGGTTTCTGCTGTACTGGCCACTGAAGTAATGGTTTCTGCTGCAGTGGCCACTGTAGTCCACTGAAATCCTCCGAAATCTCAGGTGACTGGTGTTGGGAGATGTTTGGAATCTGGGCTGACTGGCGTTGAGGAGTCTGCGAGACTCGCAGTGCCCATGTAGAAAACACCAAACACGTCAGCAAAACCAGTCCAAAGACGCTGCAGCTGCCGCTCCTTTCCCTGTTCCTCCAGCCAGCCATGACCTCAAGATGGACAACAATTACCTGCACCGCTCTGGAGAAGAGGTCTTTTTTAAAATCTAACTGTGCCTAAGGCAGATCCCTCCCCTGTTACCAGCCGGAGTTAATCAGAGCACCCTACAGCTGATAGACATTTTGCCCAATCATCCAATCTCAGTCTCACACACTCTGTTTAATTGAACATGGGATAAGAAGCCAACTCATTTTGTGTGTTGAACATTAATACAGGTCTAGTTGTCAGTCAAATATGGTCTTTGGTTATGTTCTGCAAACATACTGTATATTTAAATATGGGCAATTTGGCTTCAGAAGCTACAATGTGATGGCACATATTTGTTCCAGCCTTTCACTAAATCAGCTTTTTAAAATGATCACAACTCCCCAGGTAGAACAGGTAATTAGTGGCCTCACCTGTCTTAACTGCACGAGTAGAACAAGGTGATGTGGAATATAGTCCTGGATTGCAGCCTCCTAAATCCATTTGCCATTCACCACATGTATTCTCTAGTTATGGGCTGTTTAAACTGGATCTTGTTAAATGATCTGCATCAGTGTCACTAGGGGTCAACAGCATAGTCTTGCAGAGGCAAAAACAACACTGACATTCATATTATTTTTATTTTTTACTGCTTCCAAATACAACTCAATAAATGTCAAGTGCTTTGTGTGATACTGTGACTTCATCTGGTGGGACCTTGTTAAAGAAATAAACATGCCTCAGATCATTAAATAAAACAAATAAAAAGACAAATATGTTCCTCAAACTCTGAGGTTATTTCAGGCATTCACTTTCCCTCACAATCTCCACTGAATGTATAAACATTAATGTAAATACTTTGAGGCCATTTGATTTGACTATGACTTTGACTTTGATAACCAGTCATACAGACGTTTCTGGGCTTCTCCGGGGGATTCATATTCACCATACATATACATATTTTTAAAGGGGAAGTCACCACACAGCAACTCTCACATGTGAATACACAGCTTTCATAAATATCTGATATACCTATTCCGTAAATGCCATTGGTGGAGAGGATTATTCCAGACGTTTCTGCAGTTGACAACTGACTACAGGAAGCTGAGAATGACAGCAACCTACAGTTTTAAGGATATGATTCCTAACACCTTTGCTAAGCATGTGAATAAAAAAAGGAAAACAGAAACCAAAATAAAGACAACAATTTTTCCCAATTAAGGCTGAGAATGTAATTTCAATGTCACCTTCAGAGCATTGCTCTCTCATGTGTTATTCAGTCCCCCACCCCCCTTCCTTTGAGTGAATGTCAGTACATCAACAGCCTGCATCAAGACAGAAGAACCTAGACGAGCTCCACCAGCAGTTCCCAAGTTGGCCTCAAGGGGGCAGAAACGTGGTCAGTTGAATCAGTTCCACAGTTGCCTCAGTGTTTGGCCAGACAGGATTGTTGCTGCAGTTCTGTGTGTTTGAGTCACAGTCACAGCGAGCGTTTGGTGGTGACTGGCGCCCTCTACTGTGGGGGGGGCGGTGGTGCACCCTGGGCTGTGTCCTCCGGTGATGTGGTCTCTGTGGCGTCTGACATAGATGCAGGTAAAGCTGCACTCTGGTTCTGTTTGGACAGCGTGCCGTAGATACTCATGGCCTGGGAGTAAAAAAGAAGGAATGAGAGAAAAGAGAGAGAGAAGAGAGGAGACACAGCAGAAGGGAAGTATTAAACGAGTAAATTATGGGAAGCATGCAGAAGAAACCCATATCTGGACATTATGTTTAGCACACACTTTTATACACATCAACTTCAAATTAAGGAAAACAAGCAGGCTATTGGACCATTCCACCTGACACACTGGACTTGCTCTGCTCATGCTTCAGTCCCCTTTGCAAAGACGTGTGTTACTCAATTGAAAGACAAAAGAGAATCACTCAGAGACTGATGTGGAGGATGATTTAGTGACTGCGTGAGTGAGATGCTGTGCTACCTGTGTGACCACGCTATAATTAATTATAATAATAAAATATACAGTACAGGCCAAAAGTTTGCACACACCTCATTCAATGCGTTTTCCTTATTTTCATGACTATTTATATTGTCCCACTGAAAGCATCAAAACTGTGAATGTGAATGAAATGTGAATGAAATACATGTTTGATGGGTAAACAAGCATTCTGAGCATTATTTGTAGAGTTATGAGCAAAAATGTCCAAATTGGCTCTCTCTCACAATGGTGAAGAATCCTTTAAAAAATCCTGGATCCAAATGGTGATCCGGATCACCACCAAAAACAAATCAGTTGTAAGTCAGCCAACTTCTGATCTAGCCTGAAAATTTTGTCTAAATCCTTTCTGAGTTACGCTATTAACAAACAAAAAAAACAAACAATCAAACTAACTAACGGACAGACAAACAAATAAACAATGAAACTAACTAACGGACAGACAAACAAACAATGAAACTAACTAACGGACAGACAAACAAACAATGAAACTAACTAACGGACAGACAAACAAACAATGAAACTAACTAACGGACAGACAAACAGACGCCGGCAAAAACATAACCTCCTTGGAGGTAATTATGTACTTAACAAAAAAGTGTGAAATAACTTAAAACATGTCTTATATTCTAGTCATGAAAATAAAGAAAACACATTGAATGAGAGGGTGTGTCCAAACATTTGGCCTGTACTGTAACTATGGCCAACCTCTTCAGCAGTTTAACTGCATGTCCTACTCTACCCAGTATGTCTATGCATGTGACAAATAAATATCCTTGTAATTTGGTGACCGTGTGGGTGGGATGGTGTGATACCTGTGTGACTGATTATCCTATAATTCACTGACTGCGTGAGTGAGAAGCTGTGTTACCTGTGTGACCATGCTATAATTTGGTGACAGTAAGTGGGATGGCGACGTGTGTTACCTGAGTGACCGACCATGCTATAATTTGGTCTCTGTGAGTGGGATGGCGTGCTACCTGTGTGATCCTGCTATAATTGGGTCTCTGTGAGTGGGAAGGCGTGCTACCTGTGTGACCCTGCTATAATTCAGTCTCTGTGAGTGGGATGGCGTGCTACCTGTGTGACCCTGCTATAATTCGGTGACTGCGTGAGTGGGAAGGCGTGCTACCTGTGTGACCCTGCTATAATTGGGTCTCTGTGAGTGGGAAGGCGTGCTACCTGTGTGATCCTGCTATAATTGGGTCTCTGTGAGTGGGATGGCGTGCTACCTGTGTGATCCTGCTGTAATTGGGTCTCTGTGAGTGGGATGGCGTGCTACCTGTGTGATCCTGCTATAATTGGGTCTCTGTGAGTGGGATGGCGTGCTACCTGTGTGACCCTGCTATAATTCGGTCTCTGTGAGTGGGATGGCGTGCTACCTGTGTGACCATGCTGCTGATGTCCCCGGTGTTGGAGGGGAGGAGGATGGTGTTGGACTGCTTGGCCAGGTTGGAGAAGGCGGAGACGTACTGTTCGGCCACGCTGTAGGACGCAGCCGCGTTTCCATTCTGAGGAGAGAGGACAGGAGATCGTCAGCTCATCAGATGAACCAATCAGTATTTGACACAGCTAGTTAACTACGTGCACATCAGTGAAACCCTATAAGGCAAGACCCTCAGGCTGTGATGTGTGGAGTGGGGTCAATATCCTGTTAAAGCTCAAAGCCAATCAGTGACATCTGGCTGTGAAATGGGATTCACATTGATTGGTGCTCTCAGGCACAAGAAAGAATACATTTTGTTGATGTGTTTAAAAACACGCACGACCTTTGCCCCCATTCGAACTCTAATGGTCACACAAAGGGGTCGTGCCCTTCAGCCTGACTTCACAGAAACATTAAATTCCTGCCTCACAGAATCCCTCAAAGTGCACCGCCACACTGTGGCATGCACAGTTTACATTCGTTTGCAGGACAATACATGAAAATGGAGCCTGATGCTACAGTGGCCAGTATTTAACAATAAACTCTGAGCTGAACTCAGCATTAAAATGATATGAATCAGGGTGATAATCTGACATTCAGTACAATTATTAGTTTTATTGTTATTATTGTGATTATAGTTATTATTAGTGTCACCTGTCCTGCAAAGGCATCGGAGAGCACCCTGATGGCTTTAGCTTTGGCTTCTGCTTTGGCAAGGACACCATTGGCTTCACCTGTGCACACACACCACATAGATAAGCATTGGCTTCACCTGTGCATGCACACACACACACACACACACACACACACACACACACACACACACGCACACACACACCACATAGATAAGCATTGGCTTCACCTGTGCACGTACACACACACACACACACACACACACCACATAGATAAGCATTGGCTTCACCTGTGCACGCACACACACACACACACACACACACACACCACATAGATAAGTATTGGCTTCACCTGTGCACGCACACACACACACACACACACAGACACACACCACATAGATAAGCATTGGCTTCACCTGTGCCCGCACACACATAGATGAGCACTGGCTTCACTGCATACACACACACACGCATACACACACACACTCATACACACACACACGCATACACACACACACACACACGCATACACACACATAGATGAGCACTGGCTTCACTGCATACACACACACACACACACACACATCACAAAACATCACCACCATCACCATCATCACCATCATCCTAACCATCCTCATCACCACCACCATCATGCTCATCACCGTACCAGCGGCTCTGTTGATCTGCTCGGTCTTCTCTGCCTCGGAGGCGAGGATCTGCGCCTGCTTACGCCCCTCGGCCACGTTAATGGCCGCCTCTCTGTGTCCCTCAGACTCCAGCACGGTCGCCCTCTTCTTTCGCTCGGCTTCCACCTAACACAGAGAGAGAGAGAGAGAGAGAGAGAGAGAGAGAGAAAGAGAGGAGGGACTTTATGTGAAGGTCCTCTGAACTTTGGAGAGTACAACAAACTGAATGAGAAGTGTTATGGGTGTCCACCATTTAGGGGGGCCAGAAATTATGGGTCCCCTGAAAGATAATAACTTTGTGCCCCCACCCCAACCATATCTCAGTCCTCTGTGGGCCCCTGTAAAGCTCTGGGCCCCCTGAATAATCCTGGGCTGGGCCACACTCACCAATCAGGAGCTGGGCTGGGCCGCATGCATCAATCAGGAGCTGGGCCCCACTGACCAATCAGGAGCTGGGCTGGGCCACACTCACCTGCAGCTGCATAGAGTCTTTGACGCGCTGCGGCACATGGATGTCTTTGATCTCGTAACGCAGGCAGCGGATGCCCCAATCGTCAGACGCCTGGTTGATGGAGTGCACGATGTTGGAGTTCAGACACTCTCTCTCCTACAGGATCAAACAGAAAAAGAAGTCACATTTGAGAGAAAATAGTAATATCCATTTACTCTATTATTATTATTATTATTATTATTAAAATCAACAACAATAATAATAATAATAATAATAATAATAATAATAATAATAATAATAATAATAATAATAATAATAATAATAATAATAATACTACATGTTATATACATTGCTTTTCAGTTACCCAAGAGCACTGTACAAATAAAGTAAGACAGTCAAAACAACACAAAAACAATACGTAGGGACATCGAACAGCTTAAACAAGACAAGTGGTTCAAACACTGAGTGTGGCAATGATAATCCAGTGCAGGTTCACACTCATCAATGAGCGGGTGTTATTCCCCACTGGAGTGAAACGGGCAATGAGCGGGTGTTATTCCCAATAGGAGTGAAACAGGGACGATGAGCGGGTGTTATTCCCACTGGAGTGAAACAGGAGCAATGAGCGGGTGTTATTCCCAATAGGAGTGAAACTGGCAATGAGCGGGTGTTATTTCCAATAGAGGTGAAACAGGGGCGATGAGCGGGTGTTATTCCCACTGGAGTGAAACAGGGGCGATGAGCGGGTGTTATTCCCAATGGGAGTGAAACAGGGGCGATGAGCTGGTGTTATTGCCACTGGGAGTGAAACAGCAGGGGCATCTTAGGAGGAGGAGGAGCATCTTACCCGGAACACTTTGTCTAGGGTGAGCTTCCCCAGCTCGGACCTCATGGTGGTCTGTGCCAGCTGGGTGACCGCATACTCTGGGTCCTCCACACCATAGCTGGCCTACCGCACAACACAAGGACAGATTACAGTAGGAAATACACCCATGCCACATCTCCACACCATAGCTGGCCTACCGCACAACACAAGGACAGATTACAGTAGGAAATACACCCATGCCACATCTCCACACCATAGCTGGCCTACCGCACAACACAAGGACAGATTACAGTAGGAAATACCCCGATGCCACATAAACTACTTGATGATATGTTGTGATCAAAGCATGCATGTTTTATGTGCATAGTCTACATACACACTGCATAACCCTAAAAGCCTCTTGGAGAAGGGGGCATTTGACTAAATGTACTCACCTTAAAGGGGTCCAGTATCCTTAGGTACAAAACACCATCGATCTGTAGAGTCACATTATCTGGAGGGGAAATGATGCTTATCTTAACAGGATGAATATGCTTTAATTGTAACTTTGTTTCCGTAAGCCAAAGAAACACAACTAACCTAGAGAAACAGCAGACTGCTCTGGCACATCAATCACGATCTCTTTCAGGCTCTGGACATACCGCACTTTATCCAGGACTGGAATTAAGAAGTTTAACCCCTGCAGAAATACAAGTGTTACTGCACAAACTATATGACAACTATGTTCATTTACCATTTCTATTTATAAAATGGAAAAACATAACCAATATGCAAAAGTAGGTAAGTGTGTGCTGGGGGGAATTAAAGATGTGAAGAAAAGATTTAGAGGGGAAGAGTGAGTGACTTGTGAAAAAAGACTACAATGGCCGGTGGACTAAAAGAAAAGAAAAGTGAAAGCAAGGCGTTTGGGCATTTAATCACGTAATTACACACTGCCAGTGAAACTGACAGTAGTTTGGGGAACTCCACAGATCCCCAACTGACAGTTTCACTCATCGCATGTAATCTGTTGAAGCAACACAGGACGGGAGGCAACACTACCGGCTCTAGGATCCTGTGGAAGCGGCCCATGCGCTCCACCACCCAGGCCTCCTGCTGGGGGACGAAGAGCACCACGGTGTTCATGGGAAGGCTGGAGGCCCATCGCTGCTGCGCCGGAGTCCACACGCCTGGTACACTCCTGCCAGAGTGCTGTGAACACAACACACACACACACACACACCGGGTTAGATGTCTCACACAACTGCTGCCCTATCCTGGCTCAGTCTTGGGTTCCCCTCACTAAAGATGCTCACATGCGAGGGGGGGATATACCATAAATGGCATAGTGGGCTTGATTTTTAAACTAAAATAAATAAGTACATAAATAAATAATCTGCTTCACTTCATAAAGCAAGCAATGCTTCAGCAAATAACTTGTCACGATCCACTAGGCTATTCATATTGTGTGTGTACACTGAATCATAATTTGGTCTTTGTATACTGCCTTGGCTGTGCAAGCTGGACTGAAAGCAAACACAGCATTCTAGCAGGACAGCTTGCTTGGAGGTGAGGAGGGGTGGGCTGTTGAGTTCAAACAAGCATCTTTTACTCTTCAGTCAATCACTAACACATATTAATGACAAATAAAAATACTAAATGTTTCATCTTCTTAACTCCACAAGTCATCACAAGTTAAGACAAATTAAGACATAACAAACGAAGCTCCAAGGAGCAATGTGGATAAAGTTAAAAGTCTGGATATAATCCAGTCATAAATCAATAACAATGCAACTTGTTATGCAACATTAATAATATTGAACAAGGGGGTTCGACTGTCGTCTGACAGGTTAGACTAGAGTTGCTTCCCTGGCTGACTCCATCACTTGCAATCTCAACACAACGGCAGTCATGTGAAAGACCGGCCACACGAATGCAAATACATGACTTTACTGTAACACCAGGTCAGCAGCTTCAAGTTCTGCAAAAAGAGGCAACGTGAACCCTGACAAATGCATGTAGCCTACAGCATAGAATAAAGGCAGGAGTGGGTTTCCACTGTCATCCGGCAAAACTTTTACAAGAAATGAGAAAGAGAAACGAGAAAGAAACTAGAAAGAGAAATACTCCTGAAATTCTGCTGACATTTTTAGACCCCAGCTGTCCACTATATGTTGGAACGTAAGTCTCTGGTCAGCTATGTTTCTCCTTCGAAGCTAATGTCCAAAGCAAATTAAAAAAAGGTAAAGTGATCGTTATGCATTGTGTTCGAATTTCAGATTCTTAAGTAATAATAAAAAAATAACAATTAAAGGTTATATCAACAGACAAATCATATATAATATATGAATATTACTATTATTCATATACTTTTAATTTATAATGTACAATTTCAGTCCTGTTTTTCATTAAGTAAATTTGGACAATGAGGACACAACATTGCATGACACGAATCAAGCAGGACCATATCCAGACCTTTTCAACAAACCATAGAGTCAATTGACTTTGACCATTGCAGACTAGAAAAGACAAACCTCTGAATCCTGGTGTCACAGCAGTTATCACTGACCAGGTTACCCAGCTAACGTACATTGTAACACAAAGTTACAAAAATAAGTTAGCCGGCTAGCAATGCTTAAACATACAATGGGGGACGAAACAGACGAAAAGCTTCAAGTCTTACCCTTAAAAGTGCCCCGCCAGTTCGTAAAACAGTTCTAATCATACTAATGGACAATATTTCTGGACTATATCAGAGAGAATGAATGGCCCTATAACACCTTCTCTAAAGCGTGACCCTCGACTGGTCCGGAAGTCCAAGTTACAACTTATGTATTTCCGTCCGTCGCTGAAATACCTCCTCTAGGCAAACGGGAAACAAGTCCTCCAAAGACTAGTGTTCCCGATGTATTGTAAACCTACCCAAACTAAATAATTATAAAGCAAATATAAAATAATTAAATGATGCTAGGCCTACTTTGAGTTACAAAAGTAGGTTATATCTCTGAATGATATTTAGGGTAATTTCATGTCTTTTATGTGCATTATTCAACCACCAGATGTCACTTTATTTCACAATTCAGTCACCCCTACATTGTAGCTAATTATTATGTGCCCATGATCTTACCATGTTAAAAGATGTATAATGGAAAGCACGTGGCATGGTTTATTCACATCTTCGAATTAATAACTGTCACAGAGATTTTCTATTTGGCAGTCTAAGTGTACTTGGCTGTTCAGTGAACTGCAGTCAATGCACTGTTTCGTAACTTTTGTGCATCTTTCATATTGTTTAGTAAGCGGTTAGTGATGTTATGAGTATGTCAAGTAGGTAATCTCAGATTTTTTTTTATTTATGTAGCCTGATAATGTCAGTATTGATGGTCTTTAGCTGCATCATATTTGCGCCACTTATCCCGGGCCAAAGTGCAGGTGGATGCGAGTAATATGATGGTGTCATTTTCAGCTGTTTTCTGTCCAAAAATATATCTCTGAAGTTAATCAAACCGCCAAGGGTGTACACACTGACAGTGGATACACAGCCCCATATCAACTTGACAGTCGCTCTGCGTCACCACCTGTTCCTTCAACCTGTTTACCCTGGGCGGAGCAGAGAGGGTAACGCCTTCTCTACAACCATTGGTCACGGATTAGAGCATCCCGCCTCTGTCGCCAAAAGACCAATTTTACTGGATATGACCAACGTCACTAAAACAAACTCTATCCCACCCACTTCTACTCTGTCCTGAGGATAGAGAAATAAAAAGTGATCATGGCGAGAGGAGACATCGAACCAATGCACTTTAGTACCAGCCTCAAGTTAGTGGCAGCATCTCTTTTTCGAAATCATATAATTTAAACAGTTGTTCAGAGTGCTGCTGACTAAAATTGGTCTGTGAGAGGCCAACGGACGGGATTCATCATTAATATGTCGTTTTAAATCTCAGAGGGAGACTTAAGCAGGCTTTTTCTCCATAGAGTTACAGCCATGTCTCTGCTTTGTGTTAGAGGTGAGTTTTGACAACTTTTTATTTGAAAATTTCGTTGGTGTTATCTCTCATCTGAGCCTACTGTTGTGGAGCTCCAGGAAGAGATTTGTGGTTTGACAGCAGTCGGTCAACATACCTGGAGAACTTTTTCCCGGCTACGTTTCCGCGCGCACTGCTACAGGTTGATGTTGGCAAGGAGTTACCTTGGATGTTGGTGATGGATAGGGTACATGTGCCCTTAGACATTGTAGAAATTTCGACAACTGATGTGGTGGAGCAGCAGTGGGTAATAATTACATAATTTGTCGTGTGAACCGACCTGATCCTACCAGCTGTTTCCACTGACTAGGCTACCTCCTCTCCCTCTTTCCCAGTGCAAAACGCTCGGTACATTACCAGGATATGCTTGTCAGCTGGCAGTCTGTGCACACCACGTAATAATAACTGTTGAAATTGGCCATAATAAATATTTGCTCAGCTACTCAATGATGTTTATATAGTCAAGGCATTAATATTTTAAAATGTAACAGTAGACAGGTCATATTATTCTGTCAATATTACAAATATTTTTCCAAAGGTGTTTTAGTGTTGTAATGCATTTTCTCTGCGTGTCTTGCTTATCCTACATGAAGAGTCTGACCCTGCAGCCATGCAGAGTCAAACCCAATCAGTTTTTATTTGTGTTTCACCTGTGTGTCGTTCTGAAGGAATATGCTCACCCAAAGGAAGTGTTTGCCTTAGTCCTGTGTCCTGTGTGCTAAGTTCATCTACAGTCTTGTAGACATTCTACAGTGATGAATTGTTCAAAGCAAATGCAACCAAGACTCATGGTACGTTGTAGTATTAGTAGTAAATATGTGTTGCACAAGTGTTTAGTTCTAATAGAAGAAAGCAAGTTGCTAAAGTAAAGCATCATGTAGAGCTATCCCATCACAGATTTGTGTTCCCTGACTTGTGGACCATGACCATGTGTGCGCCTGTGCATATGGAAGGAAATAGTTGATCTTATCTCATGTGTGGATTCTTGGTGTATCTCTTTCTTTATGTCTCTCTTTACCTTTCTCCTTTCTCTCTCCCTGTTTCTCTCTCTCTCTCTCTCTCTCTCTCTGCCCCCGTCTCTTTCACACACACACACACACACACACACACACACACACACACACACACACACACACACACACACACACACACACACACACACACACAAACACACCCATACCGAGCATAAATGCCTGTTCTAATTGTCTGGTACTGTAGAGTGTCAGATTATCATCTCCTCCATAATTTCTTTGTGGTATCTAATTCGCCACTAGTTGGTTTTTAGCAGTTGGTTCAACTATGAGAAGGTGTTGCCACCCATTGTTGAAATGGGACAAAGATCCCTAAACTTCAATATGCTGCACATCAGTATACCACACATTAGTGGGCTACCACACATGTTTGTCACATGTGTATCACACCTCAGTGTGACATGGTGACATCTGCCAGAAGTTCACAAGAGCATTGTTTTGTTATAATTGCAAACTAGTTCAAATCAGAACTTTAGCTACATCCTTTGTTCAAAAGATCCATGCTCGAATAGATATTCAAATGCAGAGATGGTAGTATATTCTCAGACTTATTCACAGGCAGTGGAGTCACTGCAAATACTGTACAGAGGAAATACTGGAAATCAGTCCTTGGTTTTTAGGGGATGTTGGCACGGCATTTATTCTGTTTAATTCTGCGTAGCCTAAATAATCCAACATTAAAATGCTGTGCCTCTGTAAACATTCTGAAATACTTTTATCATTATTGTTAGACAAATTGTTTTGTCCATTTTAAACACTGCACATAATTGTTGTGCCGTCTCAGCACATGTATGTATATGTGTAGGTTTGGATTGGTTGGGTTGGTGCATGGCCAGCTCCGCTTGTTTTCATTTCTGATAAGCTGCGTTCCGCTGTTGTCACGGTGAAGGTCCTGCGTCTGAGTTCTGCCCTTTCCTGCTGGAAAATGCTAAAGACTGGAGGTCAGGGCTGCAGCCGGAAACTGCTTCTGTCTGCCACAGCCTGAGCTACAGTTCTTTGACCCTGTGAATGTTTTGCTTTTCTGCCGTACCCAGGAGAAGCAGACCACCCCACAGCCCCCCCCAATAGGCTCGCCAAGTGTCATGCTTCTGTCAAGACATATCTACCGCTGTCACCAATCAAGCTTCACACTTGAATAGCCTCACACATTTGTTGACAGAAATGTTCTCAGGCTGCTTTTTACCTTAATTACATGTTCTTCCTCACCCCATGCCTGAAAGTCACTCATGAGACAGCATAGGCCCTGCCCTTTACCCCAACCTCTCACTCTCTCTTTTTCAGCCCAACCTCTCACTCTCTCTTTTTCCACGGCAGCAGCGTTACCCCTTTACCCCTTTACCCCTTCACTTGCCCTGTCCATCCTTTTCTTTCCTCTCTTTCCACACTTACCCACCCACACACACACACACACACACACACACACATACACACACACACACACACACACACACACACACACTTACCCAAGCACCTCCCCCCCCCCGCCCCCCTTCCCACACACTTACCCACTCACCCCTTGTAGCTGTGTGTCTGCCAAGCTCATGCCCCCAGCAGGGCTCAGGGCTGACAGCGGTGACGTGACTGGAATTATGCAACCTATGCATTAACTATCACTTGTGCAGCCTGACAACAACAGGAGGAAGGAAATCATGCCCGTTAGGGTCTCAAAGCAAGTCAATTATTTACGCAGGCAACTGACTAGTGCACCCAGCAAACCTTGCTGAGAACCACTTTTAATCCCAGTGTGGCTCACAGACCTCGCATGCTTTGCCTAAATGTCCTCGCATGCTTTGCCTAAATGTCTGCCAACTTATGGTCAGTGCACAAGAGTGCGTGCTCTATTCCTGTAAAGATATAGTCTGCAATTCTGTCAAAATGCTAATGATTTTTGAGCTATATTCAGTCATATCCACTTTTAATGCAGTTACACTAATGATAACACTTTTTAACACATCTGTTGGAGTGTGTTGACTGGCTGGAATTGTTTATTGGGTTGGTCTGTGATTGGTCAGGCTGTGTTTGACTTGAGATCTTTGTGCACACACTTGCAGACCTGGAGGACTGTGGGAAGTTGTTTGGTAAATATGGCAGAAGGTGTTTTGTTGGGCTGCCAGACTGTACCTGGAGCTGGGTAACTAAGGCACAATGGCCAGCGAATATAACAGTAAACCAGATACCTACTGAAGTCTGAGCTGAATGGATAAACGTTGGTGCAGTTTTGTGAATAGGCACCAAAGAATGCAGACGTCCAGGAAAGTAGGATTACTTCATTCTTGGGGAACTTCCTGCTTGGCCGGTACTTCCTGTAGGTGCCCTACAGACTTCCTTGATGGTAATAGCTGATGAGCCATGTGCTGGCACAAAAATAACTATCACAATTCACCTCATTTGGTGTTATTATTGTGTTCACATGGATATCCTCTGAATTTATCACACAGGTGACTGTGGTCTTTTGGGTGAAATCTCTTGTAAGGAACCTGGAGTTATAGATGAAAGTTATCTTCAACAGTTATTAGCAGTACTGTTGGTACTGAAAAAAAGAAATTTCACTTGAACTCTGGCTTAAACAAACCAGCAGGATACACTTTGTTGCTAATTTACTGTTTGTGCCAAATGGCCAAGCAACTTAAAACAGGATCATTCAGAGGATCATGTGGTTAAATTAAGACGACCAAGATGAGATGTTGTGTACAGACATTCATTAATGCACATCTCAAAAATTCAAAAGTAATAAACAACAATATATACTCCTGTTCCACAGTAATAGCCAACAATATATGCTTCTTTCCCACAGTAGTGGCCAACAATATATGCTCCTGTTCCACAGTAATAAACAACAATATATGCTTCTGTTCCACATTAGTAAACAACAATATATGCTCCTGTTCCACAGTAATAAACAACAATATATGCTTCTGTTCCACATTAGTAAACAACAATATATGCTTCTCTTCCACATTAGTAAACAACAACATATGCTTCTGTTCCACATTAATAAACAACAATATATACTCCTGTTCCACAGTAATGAACAACAATACATACTCCTGTTCCACAGTAATAAACAACAATATATGCTTCTGTTCCACATTAGTAAACAACAATATATGCTTCTGTTCCACATTAGTAAACATTTTCATCATGGCGGCGATGAGAAACTACAGCAAGGTACTGCTTGTCAAAACTGCTTTATTAATAAATGTTGTGTACACTTACAAAGTTCTCAGTGCCTCGTTTTTAATGTCAGGGCATTTGTTGTACTACCGATGGAGTGTGGAGTTTCTTCGAGCTGTTTTAATGGTTTAAAAATAGCGTAGTCATCATGCTTCGTCTATGGCACCTACTACTTCCATTGTAAGCCTTCTGGGACAAACGATAAAAAATAGTTAAACTCCGAATGCAACAGGCTAAATCAATTTTGCTCCTCAGTACACATACCAACTCGGTATGATGTTTTAACATGCCAATTTTCATTTTACACCGAAGTTCTCCTTTAAGTGGTAGTAATACATTATAATTT
>CM050209.1:33070000-33082500 GCA_027475355.1 Coilia nasus | reverse complement strand
CTGTTCCCACACACACACACACACCCACACACACACTGAGGTGCCCTGAGCATGGCCCTGTTCCCACACACACACACACACCCACACACACACTGAGGTGCCCTGAGCATGGCCCTGCCATGAGCCCGCATAAACGGGGCAGGGCGATGGCACCGATGGGTAATGTTATGATGAGGGGGATGGATGGGTAATGTTATGATGGGAGTGATGAGGAGGAATATCCCTCTGTTGTTAGTAGTGAATTTGAGGCAGAGGGGGATGGATGGGTAATGTTATGATGAGGGGGATGGATGGGTAATGTTATGATGAGGGGGATGGATGGGTAATGTTATGACGGGAGTGATGAGGAGGAATATCCCTCTGTTGTTAGTAGTGAACCTGAGGCAGAGGGGGGTGGATGGTCTGCTCTTTTCTGCACAGTGCATTGCAGACATGACTGGCTTTTAGGCACACCTAAACTGTTTAAATATAAGATCTGATGTAGGATCTCAGTTTGCTGAGATATGACTTTCCTTGTTAACTCACATCTTTGTAAGTTTTATAGTTAGTCATAAACACATGATTCAGTGTGAAAGTTTCATCTGCATATATTAGCAAGTGCCCAGATCCAAAAGCATTATGCTGGTTGACCAATGTGATTCATTAATATGCTGTTAAAATGTAACCAGTGTAAGACCTGCATATCAGGGTGATTCATTAACATGTTTCTCATAATACAGTATGTTGGAATTTTTGTACCTTGAAATGCTCACCACTAACTGTTTTCTCTCTCTCTCTCTTGTTCCCTCTCTGTCTCTCTCCTGCAGTAAAGAAAGCTGTTCTCCATGGACCTCGAGGTAAGAGCTGAGTGTTGTTTTAACTCTACTAAATCTCTGCTTTAGTAAACACTAGTACAGCCCTGTGCGAGCCATGCCAAATGGCTAAATATATACCTGTCTCTGAAATATTGTATTTGTGCCAGGCAGATGCAGGGATCTGCATTAAATGTGTAGTGCATGTGTCGGGCCACTTTTGTCATTCTAGAATGTGTCATTCCATCAAAATTGTCCATCTCCACACCAGCCTACACACACATCTACGCAGAGCACAGATTAATAGCTACACACACATCTACGCAGAGCACAGATTAATAGCATATCAGCGCTTCATGCTTCAGGCAAGTGGTAGTTTGGATCTCTGTGCTACATCCCAGGTGAAGGGTAGTGTGGAGGACACTCTTGGAAGAAGTCATCACCAATTGAAAGTCTTAGTTTCTGGAGCACTTCATATCTGCACATTTACTGGTGACAGCTGGCCCTTGTGACTTGGAAGGGGGACTCTCTCTGCATTGGTTTTGAAGATTACTTCCCTGATTCTTACGTCAGCTGCTGATGCAGGAAATGTAGCAGATTATTTAATCTGTATGTGGACATGACAAGGGGTGTGTGTGTGCATGGCGAGGGGTGTGTGCCTGGCGAGGGGTGTGTGTGGGCATGGCGAGGGGTGTATGTGTGCCTGGCGAGGGGTGTATGTGGGCATGGCGAGGGGTGTGGGCATGGCGAGGGGTGTATGTGGGCATGGCGAGGGCTGTATGTGGGCATGGCGAGGGCTGTATGTGGGCATGGCGAGGGGTGTGTGTGGGCATGGCGAGGGGTGTGGGCATGACAAGGGGTGTGTGTGTGCATGGCGAGGGGTGTGGGCATGGCGAGGGGTGTATGTGGGCATGGCGAGGGCTGTATGTGGGCATGGCGAGGGGTGTGTGTGGGCATGGCGAGGGGTGTGGGCATGGCGAGGGGTGTGGGCATGGCGAGGGCTGTATGTGGGCATGGCGAGGGGTGTGTGCATGGCGAGGGGTGTGTGCATGGCGAGGGGTGTATGTGGGCATGGCGAGGGCTGTATGTGGGCATGGCGAGGGGTGTGTGTGGGCATGGCGAGGGGTGTGGGCATGGCGAGGGGTGTGGGCATGGCGAGGGGTGTATGTGGGCGTGGCGAGGGGTGTATGTGGGCGTGGCGAGGTGTGTATGTGGGCGTGGCGAGGGGTGTGTGCATGGCGAGGGGTGTGTGTGGCTACTGTGGAGCAGTGAGGGCACAAGGGTATGGACCTCAACCACGGCAGTCTGTGCTGACCTGTGTGGTCTGTGCTACACTAGTCAGTTTCCCTGCAAACCCCCTCCTCTCTCCTCCTCTGTCCTCCTCTGTCCTCCTCTGTCCTGCGCTGGCCTCACGCGGTCCTGTGAGACTGGAGTTGTAAGCAAGAGATCAGCATGAGGAGGTTAAGCCTTATCACCACTCCACTCCACTCCACCACCCCCAACCCCCCCCCCCCCCCCACCCATCGCACACCTAGCCTATCCCATCAACCTTCCGACCGTCTTCCTGTGGACGTAGTGGCTGTGGGTCGGCGAAGCCCAGTGCACTGGCCAGGAGAGGCCCCTGAGTCAGTACTGCGATTGCTGCATTATTATACAACACTGTAAAGTGCCTACCAAAACACAACCAGTTCCTCCAACACTGCACAAGGGCTGTGATTGCTGGTCCTTTTGTGTTTTGCTCCAAAAAAGGTCCTTGTATGTAATGGTTATGGGATTGAATTGAATGTTGGACACAAGGGTTGTTAGGGTTGTGTGAAAAAGTGTTATTTTCCTTCTAACTGAGTTTAGAGGCTAAGACCATCATCTTGAGCGCCTATGACCTTGTCTGACATGGGGTTTAGCACAACAGCTCAAGTCTTGAAATTATTAATAACCTTTGAGATTTTTTGTGACCATTTTTTTGATAACCTGCCAGTACATTAGAGATGTGCACATCACTGGAACATTGCCTCACCGCTAGCCATACTATCGAAGTGGCACTGGTAGCTTTACAGTGCAGTGCAGTCCGTTTCGTCATCCCAAAATCTCATGTGGTAATCAGAATACCGTAGCACCTGCCACGGCTGAGGGAGTGAAAGGAACGCTCATCTCTGGAGCCAGGCCAAAGCCAAAGCAGCCATGACAGCTGTCTAGTCGAGAGGCTTGCAGACCGTAGGCTAATTCTGGCCCTAATTTAGTTTCCGAAAATCCCTCAGGAAGTGACAAAACAGGAGAGCAAATTTCCCTCTCTGAGCCATTTACTGCCCTAACCCCATAACCCGTGACCCCGTGACCTCTAACACAGTGCACACACACAGACAAAGAGGTGAACATAAGAGAGCTTGTCCAAGGGTTTGTTTTAGTCATTTAAGGCTCACCTCAGGGGACACAGGAAACCAATGAAGTCCCTCCTACAGCAGCAGCTACATGAAACGTTTGTGGAAGGTTTGTGGAAGGTTTTTCTTTGAACCAAAATGTCACTCTCACAATAGCAGCTAGATGGGATGAAACTGTTCCTTTTTTGGTATGTCTGTGGAAGTTTTTTCTTTGAACCAAAATGTAATTGTCTGAGGTGGCTCAGTGGAAGAGTGTTTGGAGGGACACACACGCGTTGTTAAGGCCTTGCATGCATCCCCTGTTTGCATAGCTGATTTTAATAATCTGCGCAATTCAGACCCGCTCACCCAGGACTCCTATTGCGTGTCAAGCCATAGCTCCTGTGTGACACATTCAGACAATTTGAGATGACCTCAAATATTTACACTGACCTCGACTGGCATAATACAGTAGGTGGCGAAATGTCAATATTAAATGTGTTTACATCAGGAAATGAGCTTGCAAATGTGATTTTCCAGTAGACGGCACTATTGCTTGGGGGGCTGGTTTACAGTTAAAACTTTCTGCAAATGCATATTCCAGGCACACCTGATTACAACCAGGTGTACTTCCTGAGCAAATTAAAATACTCTATATTGGTTAATTTTAGGGGAGTTTTCAAGGTGTGAGGTTTAATGTCTGTCCTGGATGATGTCAGCTTACAGTAAGTGGACAGATGCTTGCAGAAGAGCCTTCATAGGGTTGTTGTCCTGCCACAGTACAATAAGCTTTATTCTTTTGGGAGGAGCAGTTACTCTCTCTGTGAGTTAACCCATGTGTGTTAGTTACTAAACCACTTCATTAAAATGTATGTAATATATTAATATATATTATTGTTAGTTACTAAACCACTTCATTATAAATTATATATTATATTATTATATACTATTGTTAGTTACTTAACCATGTCATTATAAATTATATATTATATTATTATATATTATTGTTAGTTACTAAACCACTTCATTATAAATTATATATTATATTATTATATATTATTGTTAGTTACTTAACCACTTCATTATAAATTATATATTAGATTATTATATATTATTGTTAGTTACTAAACCACTTCATTATAAATTATATATTATATTATTATATATTATTGTTAGTTACTTAACCATGTCATTATAAATTATATATTATATTATTATATATTATTGTTAGTTACTTAACCATGTCATTATAAATTATATATTATATTATTATATATTATTGTTAGTTACTAACCATGTCATTATAAATTATATATTATATTATTATATATTATTGTTAGTTACTAAACCACTTCATTATAAATTATATATTATATTATTATATATTATTGTTAGTTACTTAACCACTTCATTATAAATTATATATTAGATTATTATATATTATTGTTAGTTACTAAACCACTTCATTATAAATTATATATTATATTATTATATATTATTGTTAGTTACTTAACCATGTCATTATAAATTATATATTATATTATTATATATTATTGTTAGTTACTTAACCATGTCATTATAAATTATATATTATATTATTATATATTATTGTTAGTTACTAACCATGTCATTATAAATTATATATTATATTATTATATATTATTGTTAGTTACTAACCATGTCATAATAAATTATATATTATATTATTATATATTATTGTTAGTTACTAAACCACTTCATTATAAATTATATATTATATTATTATATATTATTGTTAGTTACTAAACCATGTCATTATAAATTATATATTATATTATTATATATTATTGTTAGTTACTAAACCACTTAATTATAAATTATATATTATATTATTATATATTATTGTTAGTTACTAAACCACTTAATTATAAACCCCGGGCATGTTTAGCTCATCAGATGTGTCTCTGTTGAGCACAGTTAGATGCCCAAACAGAGCGGAGTCTTAATGTAGAGTAGAGTAGAGTAGAGAGTAGAGTAACTTTATTGATCCCGAAGGAAATTAAGGTGTCCAGTAGCATACACATAATACACACTGCAAAAACAGATCAAACCTATTGCACACATCTGCATAATAAAACATTCACTGAACTGAGGGGAGGGAGAAAAAAAAATTATAATAATAATAAGTAAAGGTAATAAGAATTCCACGAGGTAAAGAATTCCACAAGGTAATGTGTCACTTTACGGTCATTTTCTGTATTAATAATGTGCCATGTCAGTTCACAGCTACTTCTGAAATAGTTTTCACAGTTCACCTTTAGACAACGTAAACCTTATGAAGTTTATGCATGTGTAAGAAGCGAAGGTTTGGACACACGAGCGAAGAGAATAAATCCTTCTGTGTATTAAGACCTTACTCAGTGCTGTTATCTTGCCTTGCTTTGCTGCTCTGCTCAGTGAGTGTGTTTCCGGTGCAGTGGGGGGGGCAGTTGGGCTTGTCTGGGTCAAATTGAGTTTGTGGAAGTGGCCTGGCCACCTGTGAGAGTTGACACATTAGGCCTCTAATAGCCAGTACCCGGACACACACACACACACACACACACACACACACAGACGTTATCTTACGACCACAGTGGTGGGTTCTTTACCCCCTTGAGAGCCAGACTCGGCAGCTGTGTGTCACAGAGATAACCGTCTTGGAAACAGACCCTCCGCAACACAGGCTTCTCTGGCCCCACCCCCTCATCTGGCTCCACCCCCCTCTGTGACCCATGTGGCAGAGCCAACACACACACACACACACACACACACACACACATCCCACCCGGCCTCCCCCACCCGAGCAACACAGCAAACACTTAGTCCACTTGTGGCGACCGCCTAAAGCCTTACCGGCAATCCCACCCCACACACACAGACACACACACACACACACACACATACTCACACACTCTCACACGCACACATACCCCATCCAGCCTCCCCCACCCCAGTGTAAACAGTAGACTCATGAAAGGGAGCAGGCTTACGGCTCCTAATCTTTTACTGCAGTCAGCTGCCTCTATTGTGATTGCATTGCTGTATTGCAGTGTGCAGCACTGAGTGAAACAAGTGGAGGTGAGTTTGGGTTGGCCTCTTTTAGCTTCTTCACATAATAGGCAGTCAGGTTGTCTGGGCTTGGAGATGCATTTAAATGCAAAGAGAGAGGCATAAAGCTGATTCTGATAGTTGCAGGTATATTGGGGAATGAATCATCTAAGTCTAGTGTTCATCTGTTACGCCACTTAAACCATATTACTGCACATCACAGACTTTTTCTGGTGCTACACGACCTCTAATATCAGTAATAGCACTATCATCAGTAATATTACCTCTAATATCAATATTATTACATGTAATAGCTGTAATATCCCCTTAATTATCAATGACATTACATGTAATATTAGTAATATTGGCTTAAAAATATCAGTTATATTGCCTCTAATGTCCATACCATGAATACCGTGTGTATAACTGTCGGTAAGTAACATTGTACTTCAAAAGTCAAATGTAATGACTCATCATTTATAATTGCCATAGAATAACCACATATTGGGCCGCACCATGAACATGAGGGACATACATGTTAATGATGCTGTTACTTCAGTCACATGACAGGAAGTTAGGGTGACGCCTGTCACGAGCGAGTACTGTTACTTCAGTCACAGGACAGGACGTTAGAGTGACGCCTGTCACGAGTGAGTAGTGTTACTTCAGTCACAGGACAGCAATTTAGGGTGACGCCTGTCACGAGCAAGTACTGTTACTTCAGTCACAGGACAGCAAGTTAGAGTGACGCCTGTCACGAGCGAGTACTGTTACTTCAGTCACAGGACAGCAAGTTAGAGTGACGCCTGTCACGAGCGAGTACTGTTACTTCAGTCACATGACAGGAAGTTAGGGTGACGCCTGTCACGAGCGAGTACTGTTACTTCAGTCACAAGACAGCAAGTTAGAGTGACGCCTGTCACGAGCGAGTACTGTTACTTCAGTCACAGGACAGGAAGTTAGAGTGACTCCTGTCACGAGCGAGTACTGTTACTTCAGTCACAGGACAGCAAGTTAGGGGGATGCCTGTCACGAGCGAGTAGTGTTACTTCAGTCACAGGACAGGAAGTTAGGGGGATGCCTGTCACGAGTGAGTACTGTTACTTCAGTCACAGGACAGGAAGTTAGAGTGACTCCTGTCACGAGCGAGTACTGTTACTTCAGTCACAGGACAGCAAGTTAGGGGGACGCCTTACACGAGCGAGTACTGTTAATTCAGTCACTGGACAGGAAGTTAGGGGGATGCCTGTCACGAGCGAGTACTGGCTTCCCAGGAGTCTTTGATGTTAAAAATAACACAAGGGTCAACATCACCAGAGAGTATGAAGAGTTTGGGAAGTAGCTACGACTGTGTTTAATCACATATGAATTTAATCACATCTGAATCTCAGACCATGGAACTTTGTTACATAGCAGTCATAGGTTGATATAGATACATATCAAGTGACTTGTTGGTTTGTAAAATGTTGTAAAACTAGTAAAAAATGTAATTTCAAAGTCAGTTACAACAACATGGCACAACAAAGCCACCGAGATGTGTGTATGTGCAAAGAGTTGAGTTATCGTTCCCATCTCTTGTTCATAATAGATGAGGGACAGAACGCGGAGATGTCGTGTTTTGCTCCTCAGCGTGCCTCCTCGATATGGAGAGAACACAGCAGCAATAATGCATTACACACCTGGAACTTGGAGGGGGTGGGAGTTACTAACAGTGCAGGCACACACACACACACACACACACACACATTCACACACATACACACACACACACACACACACACACACACACACACACACACACACACACACACACTCACACACACACACACATACACACACATGCACACACACACACACACACACACACACACTCACACACACACACACATACACACACATGCACACACACACACACACACACATACACACACACACACACACACACACACACACACACACACACACACACACTCACACACATACACACACACGCACACACATACACACACACACACACACACACAGAACAAACCTCTCGGGACCAGAAAATCTGAGTCATTCTAATGCCCCCTACTATGTTTTTTCTGTCTAGCTCTGCCCCCCTTTCTTTGTCTCCATCTCTCTTTCACGGTCCGTCTCTCTCTCCCCCTCTTTTTCCCTTTCTCTCTCTCTCTTTCTGCTGGCTCTCTCTTTCGTTCTCTCTCTACACCTCGGTTTCTCCCTCTCTTCCTTTGTCTTTCCTTTTCTCTTTCAGCCTCTTCTTGTCTGTTTCTCTCTCTCCCCCTCTCTGCTGGTTCTTCTGCCTCTTTCTCCCCCGTGCTCCATTTCTCCTCCACTCAGGGGGAGAGCTGGGCTGAGCTGGGCTGAGCTGAGCTGAGCTGAGCTGGGCTGGGCTGAGCTGAGCTGAGCTGAGCTGGGCTGGGCTGGGCTGAGCTGGGCTGGGCTGGGCTGAGCTGAGCTGAGCTGGGCTGAGCTGGGCTGTACTTCCTGACCAAAACATCCTGTGCCACAAGCACCTGTTCTTCTGCTCCCTGTGCCACAAGCACCTGTTCTTCTGCTCCCTGTGCCACAAGCACCTGTTCTTCTGCTCCCTGTGCCACGAGCACCTGTTCCTCTGCTCCCTGTGCCACGAGCACCTGTTCCTCTGCTCCCTGTGCCACGAGCACCTGTTCCTCTGTACCCTGTGCCACGAGCACCTGTTCTTCTGTTCCCTGCCTCTTCTGTTCTGTGTCCTTTTGTGTCTGATCTTATCCACATATCGGACTGAGTCGATTCACCAGCTGTTTCGCTAAACAAACTGATCATGTGTCTCAACACAAACAAACAAACAAACAAACCAATAACCACTGAGCAGGGCTCTCAGAGATGAACCTAGAGGACACCTATCCCACCCCCTGGACTGGCTGCGCAGGGTGGTGCTGCCTGTGCTGGACTGGCTGTGCAGGGTGGTGCTGCCTGTGCTGGACTGGCTGCGCAGGGTGGTGCTGCCTGTGCTGGACTGGCTGCGCAGGGTGGTGCTGCCTGTGCTGGACTGGCTGTGCAGGGTGGTGCTGCCTGTGCTGGACTGGCTGCGCAGGGTGGTGCTGCCTGTGCTAGAGCCAGTAGGTGACTGGTGGTGGTAGAGAGGGCCGGGGGCCACGTTTGGTGCTATAATACAGTATATCGGGGCACACACTTCACGGGATGGGTTGTAGGGCAGCAAACTCATGATTAATGTTTTTATGTAGTCACACTCATCAGTGAGCATACTAGGAGGGGTTGGGTACTTTGTCCTTCATGAAATTGGAGATTGGAAAAGACATCTGCTGTACTTACTGCTCTTTGTGTGTGCGCGCGTGTGTGTGTGTGTGTGCGTGTGTGTGTTTGCAGCTAACAGAGTTATATATAATATTGCATTATTCTCATCACTATTGCATTAACCTTTAAGCACACACACACTCAGGTGCAATTTGTGGTGGCATTAGGGCCTGTGCTGTAGTCACAAAGGACCCGACACGTCTGGGTACTGTCCCTGTCATATTGACACAATACTAGACCTTTCACACACACACACACACACACACACACACACACACACACACACACACACACACACACACACACACACACACACACACACAGGTTAATTGGCAGGCCCTGGGGTGTAAGACGGAGCTGAGTGTCTGGGGAGAGATGATGCCGTAGAGCATTGTCATGGCGACATATTTACACAACACAGACTACCCTCTTATTTAATTACAGACTTCCTCTTGCTTCTGCCGCTTGTTGGAAAGTGTCTCTAATTGCACCTAATGGAGGAACATTTCTCAATGCAGTTTTGATTACTGAGTTGGCCTGTGTTAATTTAGCACAGCGCTTTCAAAACATAATGTTACTGTGCTCTCTCTTTTCCACTCAGGGGCCTGTTGTGCCTGTTCGCCTCGTGAAATAAGCCCTGACAGAGTGGTGCATCATTTTTAAGGGGCTTATTACACAAGAGCGATGGCCTCGCTGAACATTACCCTGCATATTTTACAGCTACTTTACAAAAAAAAAAACAATAATAGAGAGTTAGACACTTCTAAGTGTCATTTTTTAAATATTTAGCTGCCACTGCATGGCCTCCGATGCAAAAAATAATTCGAGGAAATAGAACGTTTAAGTGTGGCATAGCAACGTGTCCAGATGCTAAGCAGCTTATTGTTGATATTCTGTTATGATAAGTGAACGCACTACTTGCGGAGTTGTCTGAAGGAAGCACAAACCCTGTTGCCCTTGACAAATTATATTTTTTTAGCATTCATCATTAGGGGTGCTACGGTTTCGGATTGTATTCGAATCCGTTCGGTTCGTTTAGCATGGTTTGGTTCATTCAGTAGATCAGATCGGATTTCGGATACGCGAGATATTAAACTTGTTTGTTTAATAGAAAGTCGTTGCTTATGCATTCTGTGTAGCGTACGACGCGCAAGGGTGTTTAGGACCCGGGGGAATGGTTTCTCTTCAGTACCGCCTTCAAAGACGCAAGAGCCAATGAGAATTTTCCCGAGCTTGCCTTCAACCTATCAGCGCTCCGACACAGACGCTGGGGAAGAGACACCTGTATGCGAGACAAACTTTTGAGCGCAGAAAACATGGCAAGTGTAGGAGAAGACACGAGACCCAAGTTTGAAGAGGCACCATCGTCTCTGAAATCCGCGGTGTGGGAACATTTTGGTTTCAGCGTAGAATATGATGACCAAGGAAACAAGACTGTAAACAAGCAACACACGGTCTGCAAACACTGCTCCGCATCGTTATGATCCATGTGTTGGATCCATATTCCAAGTGTTCCACGTTTATAATAAAACTCTTTTGATTTCATCAGTGCCTTGTATTTCAAATTTTTATACTTAATGGTGCACCATGTTTTCAAATAGATAGAATAAAGAACCTACTGTTTGTTAGAGCACAGACAATTTAACTGATATTTTCCCAACTGTGGGGTGTACAGCCTGCCAGAAGGGGGTGCGTGAGTCATGCCGGATGTATGACCCTTCCAGTATAGTATTTTATTTACTATAGTGAACGTGTTTGAGCACAGCACTAATCGAATTATTTAATGTTTATTAACACTGTAGTAAAAACACATGTATCTGCCCTTGCTCTTTTCACTTTGCACACCCCCAGTGGTGCACACACCACAGTTTGGAAAACCCTGCTGCATCCGAACCGTATCCGAAACCGTGGCCCACAAATCGTGGACCGAACCGAACCGTGGACACACTGATCCGTTGCACCCCTAGTCATCATACAAAAATGTTTGACCTTCGAATGTTGGAGTGGCCCATTCAAAGTCAAAGGGGCATTCGTCAGCATTCTAAAGAGCCGTGTAATAACTTTAATTAAGCATACTCTTCTACTGACGTTGTTGTTACCATGATGAAAGGTGTTTTGTTTGTGTTCGTCTCCATGGCAACTCAAATAGAGAGGAGGCTTCCCGCACTTAAGCTTCGAACAGCAGGGGAGGAAGAGCCATTTTATGATTGTACCTTTGGGCTGGGTAGCTGTGACTGTGCCTTTGGGCTGTGCAGCTGTGACTGTGATTGGGTGACTGTGCCTTTGGGCTGTGCAGCTGTGACTGTGATTGGGTGACTGTGCCTTTGGACTGTGCAGCTGTGACTGTGATTGGGTGACTGTGCCTTTGGGCTGGGTAGCTGTGACTGTGATTGGGTGACTGTGCCTTTGGGCTGTGCAGCTGTGACTGTGATTGGGTGACTGTGCCTCTGGACTGTGCAGCTGTGACTGTGCCTTTGGACTGTGCAGCTGTGACTGTGCCTTTGGGCTGTGCAGCTGTGACTGTGCCTTTGGACTGTGCAGCTGTGACTGTGATTGGGTGACTGTGCCTTTGGACTGTGCAGCTGTGACTGTGCCTTTGGACTGTGCAGCTGTGACTGTGATTGGGTGACTGTGCCTCTGAGCTGTGCCTGTGTGACTGTGCCTTTGGGATGAGCAGCTGTGACGTTAGTGGCACGTAGGATGTGTGTGTGGCGTGTTGTCGGTGGGATGGCATCAGCGATCTGATTTGTTTGGATGACTTTTAATCTCCAGGGGGGTCTGAGGGTAAAGCCAGTGGTCAGGGTGGGGGGAGGGGGGGAGGTGTGTGTGTGAGTGTGTGTGTGTGTGTGTGTGTCTGAAGGCAGGGCAAGTGGGCAGGGCATGTCTGCTGGCACGTGTCGATCTCTTCTGCCTCAGCTCTGCTCCAGCCAAGCCTGCTTCCCCCTCTGGCCTCTACATGAGAATCAATGTGTGTGTGTGTGTGTGTGTGTGT
>CM050209.1:33057500-33067500 GCA_027475355.1 Coilia nasus | reverse complement strand
GGGGTAACAGTAGTTGTAAGACTCACTCTGGGGTAACAGTAGTTGTAAGTCTCACTCTGGGGTAACAGTAGTTGTAAGTCTCACTCTGGGGTAACAGTAGTTGTAAGACTCACTCTGGGGTAACAGTAGTTGTAAGACTCACTCTGAGGTAACAGTAGTTGTAAGACTCACTCTGGGGTAACAGTAGTTGTAAGACTCACTCTGGGGTAACAGTAGTTGTAAGTCTCACTCTGCAGTAACTGTAGTTGTAAGACTCACTCTGAGGTAACAGTAGTTGTAAGACTCACTCTGAGGTAACAGTAGTTGTAAGTCTCACTCTGGGGTAACAGTAGTTGTAAGTCTCACTCTGGGGTAACAGTAGTTGTAAGTCTCACTCTGGGGTAACAGTAGTTGTAAGACTCACTCTGGGGTAACAGAAGTTGTAAGTCTCACTCTGGGGTAACAGTAGTTGTAAGTCTCACTCTGGGGTAACAGTAGTTGTAAGACTCACTCTGGGGTAACAGTAGTTGTAAGACTCACTCTGGGGTAACAGTAGTTGTAAGTCTCACTCTGGGGTAACAGTAGTTGTAAGTCTCACTCTGGGGTAACAGTAGTTGTAAGACTCACTCTGGGGTAACAGTAGTTGTAAGTCTCACTCTGGGGTAACAGTAGTTGTAAGTCTCACTCTGGGGTAACAGTAGTTGTAAGTCTCACTCTGGGGTAACAGTAGTTGTAAGACTCACTCTGGGGTAACAGTATTTGTAAGACTCACTCTGAGGTAACAGTATTTGTAAGACTCACTCTGGGGTAACAGTAGTTGTAAGTCTCACTCTGCAGTAACAGTAGTTGTAAGACTCACTCTGAGGTAACAGTAGTTGTAAGACTCACTCTGGGGTAACAGTAGTTGTAAGACTCACTCTGAGGTAACAGTAGTTGTAAGACTCACTCTGGGGTAACAGTAGTTGTAAGACTCACTCTGAGGTAACAGTAGTTGTAAGACTCACTCTGAGGTAACAGTAGTTGTAAGTCTCACTCTGGGGTAACAGTAGTTGTAAGACTCACTCTGGGGTAACAGTAGTTGTAAGACTCACTCTGGGGTAACAGTAGTTGTAAGTCTCACTCTGGGGTAACAGTAGTTGTAAGTCTCACTCTGGGGTAACAGTAGTTGTAAGACTCACTCTGGGGTAACAGTAGTTGTAAGTCTCACTCTGGGGTAACAGTAGTTGTAAGTCTCACTCTGGGGTAACAGTAGTTGTAAGTCTCACTCTGGGGTAACAGTAGTTGTAAGACTCACTCTGGGGTAACAGTAGTTGTAAGACTCACTCTGAGGTAACAGTAGTTGTAAGACTCACTCTGGGGTAACAGTAGTTGTAAGACTCACTCTGAGGTAACAGTAGTTGTAAGACTCACTCTGGGGTAACAGTAGTTGTAAGACTCACTCTGAGGTAACAGTAGTTGTAAGACTCACTCTGGGGTAACAGTAGTTGTAAGACTCACTCTGAGGTAACAGTAGTTGTAAGACTCACTCCAGGTTAACTTGTGTTGTAAGTGGTTGTGTCTGTGTGTGTGTTTACTTGTGTGTTTCATGTGTCTTCAAAATAGACGTATGAGTACTTCCATAAGTGTAGTGGCTAATAACAAGCACCAGTGGGGTAATGAGTGAGTAATTACCAGTGAACTACTATTTGCTATGGCCTCCCAATACCCTGTATGTCATGGTTATTGACATTCTGGGATGCTGTCATTTGGGAGAAGGTCTTAGGGCCATTAGAGTACTGCTCGAGGAAGTAAATTAAATAAAGCACAGTGGAAGGTTTTCTTTTTATAGATGATAAGATTATGGAAATATTTTTTTGTTTCTGGAAAGAAAGAAGGGATCTTTTGTATTTGTTGATTCCCTGGGCTGATGCCCTGCAAACCTTAAGCCTTTTGTCTCTGAGAGTCAATATGTGACAATGGTATAGAATAGATCAACATTGGCTACATGCATATTCTGTGTACCAAAGTGCCTTTGACTTTTGTCAGAGAATATCCCTTTTGTGCGTGTGTGTTCTTTCTAAAATGAGTTTTCCTTGGATCCATGTCCCACAGCAGATGTAGTCTACATGAGTTGTAGATGACCCAGCATAGCTGCCATCTTAGGGGAGTGGGGATGGGCGAAAATGGGTGTTCTCAATCCTCATAGACACTCCTCAGCATACTGCAGCTAATAGGATCCTTCTGCAGTAGGGGTGGGGAGGTAGGAATGGGCGTTTCCAATCCTCATAGATGCTCCTAAGCATGCTGTGGCTAATGGGATCCATCTACACTGACCTGAGGGCTGAGGACATGAGGAGGTGTACGCCACTGTAGCTGCATGGGGGTCAAATCAGATCCCAAGACATAGTCCAGATTATGGGCCAAAGGCATAAACAGCAACTCAGAGCCCTATGACTGGTTATTATTGTGTCAGAGCTAGAGGTAAGATCGGGCCTAAAAAATCCAGCCCGACCCGACCCAGGCCGGCGGGTATTAAAGCCCGACCCAGCCCGAGCCCGACCAATTAACTTGATTTGCAGGCCCGAGCCCGAAGCAAACCCGAAATTTCATATTTTATTTGTGAGGACTCGGGAGGAGGAGGGGTGATTTATGATAACAAATTAAAGCCTGTCTTTTGTAACGAAATCGAAGTTAAACAAGACTGTATAAACATTTACATCTTTTATATTTCTGTGTCTGCAGAGGTTACATTAACCGAACATTTTCCATCATTGACGGATTTTTGTAAGAGTTGACGGGAAAAATTTAAGGCCGTCCGTCATTTTGACGGGTTGAAAATTGGGCCATAAACCACAGCAGTAGTACGTCCTTAAGAATCTAGCGCGGCACTTTAAGAGAGAGAGAGGCAGAGAGACAAAGAAGAACAATGACGGGTGGATAATAGACAGAGACAGGAAGGAGTTCTTTGAATTGTCATTGCAAGAGTTTAGTACAGTACGTGTTGTGATGAGGCGACTTCTGTTTTTTTGCGGACCACGGTCTCTCGTGGCCAAAACTACTCACGGCCTCGAAACGCCTCAGCGCACTGTGATGTTAGCGTAGCAACATCACAGTGAGTTGTGACAAGTTGGGCCAGACTTTTGAAACCTTCGCCACTAACTACTGAAAATGGTCTAAGGTCCTGACAGCAAAAGTCCACGCACTTGTCTGTGATGGCCTGCTTAGTGCGAAGAGGGGGGGCGGTCTTTGGGACAAATGATAATATAGATGTTTGACGATCATCACTTTTGCCAGTACAGCTGTTTAAATGCCTACTCAGCGTCGAGGTGCCAGTCTTTTTGCTCTCGTATGAAAGCAAAGCGCCACATTGACTACACTCAGCGAAGCCAACGCAAGTTTCTGTAGCATTTTCAACAATCAATTTGAAGCTTTTCCACACCTCACTCTTACCGGTGCGTGTTTGCCTTTTCAGTTCCCCTGTCTTTAGTTTATCCTTGACTTCTTGCTGCTCCATATCGGGGATACCAGGTCAAAATAGATGCGGACTTGCGGAGGAGAAGATTATTAAGAGGGCGGCCTTCACGTGTGCAGAGCATGCTCTGGCTCTGCGGCTCCTGTTTAGTAGTTAAATAGCAATTACCTTACAGCGCCTTCTCTGTTTTATCCAAATTATTTATTTTATAACAAGTATTCCTTAGTTTAGTATCCACACATCGTTTTAGTATACATTTTTATAAACATATATATATATTTTTTTAAAAGTCAGCGAGAGAGAAGCCCGGCCCGACCCGACCCGAACGTAATGATTGACATTTTAGGCCCGACCCAGACCGAAATTCGGGTCGGGTCTAGCTCGGATTCGGGCTTGGGCTTAAGATCTTACCTCTAGTCAGAGCCCTATGACTGGTGCCCTAAGCCCTATGACCTATGTCAGGGAAAAATCTACCATCTTTCACCACTGCAATATATTATTTAAAAATTATGATTGCTATAATGCTTTACTAAAAAAACATCACCTGTCCTTACTGCAATGCATTATTTAAAATTGATTGCTATAATACGAGCAAGATAAAAAGCTACATTGCTGGCACACTAACAAATGCACTTTTATATTCAGAAATCTGTTAGTCAGTCTGCTGCATTTATCATTCACCAAATATTTCATGAGCAACTTTTCATACAGTAGTATGCTTCATAAATTATTTACCTCATTTCTCAGAAATGAAAACATTTTTGTTGCTGACGCAAACTTGCAGAGATGCGTGTCAGTCACAGTGTACACAGGCCTATTGTACTTGTACAGTGTACACAGTCCCATAGACTATGTTGTTGCGTCTGTCGCCCATAGACTACATTGTTGCGTTCGTTGACCTGGTTTCTTATTTGCTTTTAAGAACACAATTATGCTGAACAGGTTTCTTATTTAATTTTTTGAAACTGTTGTGTTAAACAGGTCCTTGTTGTCTTTTTGAACACTGTTTACAGTCTGTTCCCTTTCTGCAGCCAGGTACAAGCTGAAGCGTCAGAGTGGCGGCCATTTTGAGTCTTTACTTCCTGGAATGTTGCTGCTGTGGGTGTTTGTGCTGCTGCACCCCTCTGGCAGACGGGATGGGGATGTGTCTGCAGGCGGACATTAACTCACCACTGGGCTGTTGTTCCAGGGTGTTTGTTTGTGGGGTAAATGGATGATTGATCCACCATCTGCCCATTAAAAGAATAGGCGCATGTGTGTGTGTGTGTGTGTATGTGTGTGGGTTCGCTTGTGTGTGAGAGTTTTTGGGCACATGTGTGTGTACACATATACTTGCAGGTGTGTGTGTGTGTTGCAAATGTGTGTGTGTGTGTGTGTGTGTGTGTGCTGCTTTATATACAGTGCTTTCAGTGGTATTAGGTAGCTAGAATTAGGAACATTACACCATAGCTGTATTCAGTTCACTCTGAGGTCTCAAACTCAAACTCAGACTGGTCCATCAGGCCTGTTATGTAGTGGGTGTGTGTACGTGTGTGTGTGTGTGTGTGTGTGTGTGTGTGTGTGACAGACTCAGACTGGTCTATCAGGCCTGTAGTGGTGACTCAGACAGGTGTGTGTGTGTGTGTGTGTGTGTGTGTGTGTGTGTGTGTGTGGGTACTTGGAGAGATATCTCCTTGCTACCAACCATCTACAAGGTCTTTATGAAATGTATTCTTTGTCGCATCCTTCCCTGGCTGGTTGATGAGTATATCCTGTCGACTAAGCAAAAGGCCTATATAGACAGACAAGGGATGCATGAACATGTTTTTTGTTTAAAGGCGGCGATCGACGATTTCAAACATGAGTCGACAAAAATCTTTTCAGTGTTCCTGGACTTCCGTGATGCATTTGGGACTCTCCCCCACAATATTATGTTGCGAGCCTTAAATGAAATACATCTGCCGGAATTATACACTGACATAATAAAGGACGTTTATAGAAACTCCTTCATACAGGTCATTTGTGGAACAAAACTCACAGAGCAAATACCACTGCGCCTCGGTATTAAGACCGGCTGCCCATGGAGCGCAGTTAACTTTATCCTGGCAATTAACCAGTGGCTGAAGTGGATGAGCCAGTGCGCCTTACCTGATACCATCTCCCCGAACCCTGTGCAGGCATTCGCCAATGTTCGCGATGTACAGGTGGCGTCACGCCAGGAGAACATTACACATGACATGCTAAGCAGGACAGATGCCTTTTTGGAGTGGTCAAGCCTTGAGGTGAAGGAATCCAAATGCGCTGTGCTGTACGAACGGAGGAGTGGTGGAAATAGGTGGTATCGGTCAAGGTCGGACCTAGGACCACAGTTTAAAATTGGTGGCAAGCGGATAAGAGTTTATTCAAGAAAAGAAACATACATGTATCTGGGACACCGATTTAATGTTGCAGGGGATTGGGATGAACAAGTGCAAGAAATTATTTCTGAATACACTGAAAGGCTGCAGAAAATAGACAAATCCCCCCTACCGCTTGCTATGAAAATAGAGGCCATTAGACAGATAGCCCTAGCGAAAGTGCAACACCTATTCGCTAATGTACACATTCCTAAGAAAGTTTTGCGGGATATGAACAACAACACAGTATTGACAGTGAGACGGTGGCTTAATCTGAACAGCCACACAACTCGAGACATCATTCATCTTAGACGTGAAGGAAGGCTGGGCGTTCCGGACTTTGAATGGACGTACATCTCCACTAGGTTGGCCCATCTAGTTAATATGTTGAATAATGACGATAATATAGTTAGAGAAATGGCCAGAGCATCCCTTTTTCTCGACATGAAAAAGCGTAAAGTCCCTCTTGCCAGTCAATCGGAACCTAGTTTTCTTGGTTTCCGAAAGAAGCCAAATGGAAAGTTGGCAACACGAGCAGTTGGCTTCGGAGTTAGATCTGATTGGCCTGATCTCAACGATCTTTGTAATTGGACTGGTGTTAACCTACAGTGGTCGCAAGCAGGAGTAACCGACGTTGCTCCCTCGGAGACTATGATAAAGGATAGCAGCATCACCGTGAGCGCGGCTATACTGGAGGACGGCCTACAACGCGCGCTCATTCCAGCATGCATGCGCGCTTCCCTGTTATCAGTCAAAAATCATCAGCGCCAGATACACTGGACTGGACTTAAACTTCAGGGAAAGCTAGCTTGTATTTCGTCAGCAGATCACTCTGTTTCCCATACTGTACTTCAAAACGTTTCAATTGATGAGGATATCCAGATTTTTACAGTTAAGAGTAGACTCCAAGTATTACCAACTCGGTTTAATTTGTCAGTGTGGTATTCTAACTCATTCACACCCTTTTGTATTCACCATGGGCAAGACCAGGTTGTTGAATCTATGTCACATGTACTGAATGGCTGTAGTTTTTATAAGGAGATGTATATATCCAGGCATGATAGAATTGTGAACATCTTATTAGAACAACTACCATCTGTTTGTCTTCCCTTAGTTACAATTCATGCAAGTTGTGTTGTTAAACCTCAGATGTTTGCTCTGCATCAGACCATGACTGTGTTTTCTGATATAAATGCCACTAAACCAGATATTACCATCATTGATGAGACTAATAGAAATGTCTTTATTCTGGAAGTAGGCTGCTGTTTTGATCCTTATCTGGAAGAGACTTACTTAGAAAAACGTGTTAAGTATCAACCGCTTGTGCAAAAAATCTGTGATCTTGGTTACAACTGCCAGTATTTCGTGTTTATATTTGGCAGCCTTGGCCATGTGCACAGGCTGGTCACCAGGGGGCTTAGGATGGTTGGCTTTTCAAAAGCAAATGCAAAACATCTAGCCAAATACTGTTCAGTGTCATCAATAATCGGAAGTCGCCATATTTGGCGTAGAAGGTGCTGTGTGTATCCATAAGATCCCATGAACTCTGTTATGGACTGCTACTTTTATCAGTGTCGTGGTCACTAAACTGAATCACGCCTGAGCAACTTTCGCAACTGCCAAATTTGTGTCTTTGTGTATTTTATTATGAATTGTGGACACAAATAAAGAAGCAAAATGTGTGTGTGAGAGAGAGAGAGGGAGGGAGAGAGAGAGAGAAAGAGAGAGAGAGAGAGAGAGAGAGAGAGAGGGAGAGAGAGAGAGCATATTAAGGTGATATATTGATGTTTAATAACAGATGAAAGACATGTATGTAATATGTAATGGCAGATGTGATTCTGGACCTAAACTTGTCTTTATGTTGTTTTCTATCATTTTATAACTAGAAGTGTTTGCTCAACTAAGGCGGACGAGTGATGAGGGGTGTGTATGTGTGTGCGGGTGTGTGGTGGTGTGGGTGTCTGTGGACCTTGTGTGTGTGTGTGTGTGTGTGTGTGTGTGTGTGTGTGTGTGTGCTGGGGGCTGGAGGCTGGAGGGAGCCTGAAGTGGAGGGCCTTGATGTTGCTGCTCCACAAAGAACACCATCTGTCCCCATAGCAACCTATCATGTAGTAATTACTCCATGCCAGCATGTCTTTCGTGCGTGTGTGTGTGTGTGTGTGTGTGCGTGTGTGTGTTTGTCTTTTTAGAGCCCAAGTCAAATAAATAAATAAAAAGCAGGAAACAGAAAGTGTTTTTCCTCTGAGCTGCGTGGCGTGCTGTCAGTAGCCGGTGGGCAGTGCTGTTTGGCGTCTCCTCATGTTGTGGCCACGCTGGGCTTTAATGAATAATGAATAGCTTTCCCAACGCAGCGTTGCTGTTGTTGCGCCCTGTCGCCAGAGTGTGTGTGCAGAGAGTGTGTGTATATGTGTAGAGTGTGTAGAGTGTGTGTGTAGTGTGTGTATATGTGCGTTGCTGTTGTTGTGCCCTGTCGCCAGAGTGTGTGTGCAGAGAGTGTGTGTATATGTGTAGAGTGTGTAGAGTGTGTGTGTAGAGTGTGTATATGTGTAAAGTGTGTGTGTATATGTGCGTTGCTGCTGTGCCTATTGTTGTGCCCTTGAGCGTGTGTGTATGTGTGTAAAGTGTGTGTGTAGAGTGTGTGTGTAGTGTGTGTATATGTGTGTAGAGTGTGTGTATATGTGTAAAGTGTGTGTGTAGTGTGTGTATATGTGTAAAGTGTGTGTGTAGTGTGTGTATATGTGTGTAGTGTGTGTGTATATGTGTAAAGTGTGTGTGTAGTTTGTGTATATGTGTAAAGTGTGTGTGTAGTGTGTGTATATGTGTGTAGTGTGTGTGTATATGTGCGTTGCTGTTGTTACTGTGTGCTGCTGTGCCTGCTGCCCCTATTGTTGTGCCCTATCGCCAGCTTTAATGCAGCCGGGAGGGTGATTGATGCCTGTCACAGGGAGGGTGATTGATGCCTGTCACAGGGAGGGTGATTGATGCCTGTCACATTTGTTTGTCTCTGACCCAGACCTCTGCTGTGGGTGTGTAGAGGTGTTAGAGTGGGTTTTGGTGTGTTGGGTGGGTGTGTGTTTTAGAGTGGGTTTTGGTGTGTTGGGTGGGTGTGTGTTTTAGAGTGGGTTTTGATGTGTTGGGTGGGTGTGTGTTTTAGAGTGGATTTTGGTGGATGCGTATTTTAGAGTAGGTTTTCATGTGTTGGGTGGGTGTGTAGTTTAGAGTGGGGTTTGGTGTGTTGGGTGGGTGTGTAGTTTAAAGTGGGTTTTGGTGTGTTGGGTGGGTGTGTAGTTTAGAGTAGGTTTTGATGTATGTGTAGTTTAGAGTGGGGTTTGGTGGGTATGAAGTTTAAAGTGGGTTTTGGTGTGTTGGGTGGGTGTGTAGTTTAGAGTGGGTTTCGGTGTGTTGGGAGGGTGTGTATTTTAGAGTGGGTTTTGGTGTGTGGTATTTTAGAGTGGGTTTTGATGTGTTTGGTGGGTGTGTATTTTAGAGTGGGTTTGGTGGGTGTGTAGTTTAGAGTGGGTTTTGGTGTGTTGGGAGGGTGTGTAGTTTAGAGTGGGTTTTGGTGTGTTGGGTGGGTGTGTAGTTTAGAGTGGGTTTGGTGGGTGTGTATTTTAGAGTGGGTTTTGGTGTGTTGGGTGGGTGTGTAGTTTAGAGTGGGTTTTGGTGTGTGGTATTTTAGAGTGGGTTTGGAGGGTGTGTATTTTAGAGTGGGTTTGGTGGGTGTGTAGTTTAGAGTGGGTTTTGGTGTGTTGGTGGGTGTGTATTTTAGAGTGGGTTTGGTGGGTGTGTATTTTAGAGTGGGTTTTGGTGTGTTGGTGGGTGTGTATTTTAGAGTGGGTTTGGTGGGTGTGTATTTTAGAGTGGGTTTTGATGCGTTTGGTGGGTTTTGCGTTTCCTCCTCACTCTTTCTCAGTCTTGCTGATTGCACCGTGACACATGTTCTTTGTCCTTTCTGTATAAAATGGCCACCCATTTGAGAATTACATAAGTTTTACATCTTTCTTTGAAATGGTGTTCTCACAACAAGCAAACACATTACCCAAACAGACAAAAACATCTAAGGTCATCACAGCCGTCATGATGGGTCTCTGTGATTTTTGACAGCTGCTGGTCTTTAGTTTGTGTCTTTTTCAATCGTGAAGGCAGAATGCAGATACTGCACACGCACATTATTTTAAAACTAGCGAGTTTTGTC
>CM050209.1:32992500-33052500 GCA_027475355.1 Coilia nasus | reverse complement strand
AGAGCAAGTACTAAACACATTTCTCGTGGAAGTACACCTTTAAAATAACGACCAGTATACATTTAGCAATCATGCATGAAACAAGCAACATCTTAAAAGAATAACAATTATTTTACATATTGCAAAAAGAATGCAAAACAAACTATTTAAACTGGTCCAGCTCTGGTCCATGTACAAATCCCACTGATTCATTCTGTCATTGAGCAATACTGAGCTTTCTGAGAGAGAGAGACAGAGAGAGACAGAGAGAGAGAAAGAGAGACAGAGAGAAACAGAGAGAGAGAGAGAGGCAGAGAGAGAGAAAGAGAGACAGAGACAGAGAGAGACAGAGAGAGAGAGAGACAGAGAGAGAGAGAGAGAGAGGCAGAGAGAGAAAGAGAGACAGAGAGAGAGAGAGGCAGAGAGAGAGAAAGAGAGAGAGAGAGAGACAGACAGACAGAGAGAGAGACAGACAGAGAGAGAGAGAGACAGAGAGAGAGAGAGACAGAGAGAGAGAGAGAGGCAGAGAGAGAGAGAGACAGAGAGAGAAAGAGAGAGAGAGAGGCAGAGAGAGAGAAAGAGAGAGAAAGAGAGAGACAGAGAGAAAGAGAGACAGAGAGAGAGAGAGACAGAGAGAGAGAGAGACAGAGAGAGAGAGAGAGAGAGAGAGAGAGAGAGAGAGCAGAGAGAGAGAAAGAGAGACAGAGAGAGAGAGGGAGACAGAGAGAGAGAGACAGAGAGAGAGAGAGACAGAGAGAGAGAAAGAGAGAGAGAGAGAGAGAGTCCTTTTGTTATTTGTATTGTTATTATTTGTACAACATTTCTTTGGCAGCACTGTAAGTAAACAGCCATGCTTATGAAACACCCTTCGAACTTGGATTTGAATTTGAGGAAGAGAGAGAGAGAATGTGTGTGTGTCTGTGTGCGTGTGTGTGTGTGTGTGTGATTACGTTTTCAGTAGTACTCTCCTTGCCTTGATCTCTCCTGCAAACGTTATGGTCCTTAGGCAGTCAGAGCCGGTGTCCTTTGTGAAAGGTATGGCGTGAGGGTGACAGGTGTGTGTAAGGTCGACTGCTTCATGATGGTGTGTGTGGAGCTGAACTCCCCCTGTCATGCCCACCATTAATTCTATCTGGGAAGTGTGTGTGCTTCATGGCAGCCAAGGGGCTTTGAAGCTCCGGCTCTTTACGCAGTCGCTTTAATGTCCAGTGTGGCCTTCAAGGGATCAGAGACACCATGGGACAGCTGTGGGGATGGCTCCTCTCTACTGACCTGCACAAAGGCAGAGTGTGTGTGTGTGTGTGTGTGTGTGTGTGTGTGTGTGTGTGACTGCCCTATGTGTGTGTGGGGCTGTGGTTTGTGCTATGGCACACACAGACACCTGCAGAAACTCATTTCAGGGAGGTCAGCAACACAGAGCAGCAGGTCAGCAATGCTAAAGGGGGCCGAAGTGCCTCTGCTGTCCCAGGCTTCCTGCTGTGGTGGGGGGGTGGGGGGGGGGTAAGGGGGTGAGGGGTAAGGGGGTGGTAAGGGGGTGAGGGGTAAGGGGGTGGTGGATGGGGGGGTGAAGGGTAAGGGGGTGAGGGGTAAGTGTGTGGTGGATGGGGGGGTGAGGGGTAAGGGGGTGGTGGATGGGGGGGGTGAAGAGTAAGGGGGCGAGGGGTAAGGGGGTGTCACAGGTAAGGGGGCGAATGGTAGGGGGGTGGTGGGTAGAGGGGGTGAGGGGTGAGGTGTAAGGGGGTGAGGGGTAAGGGCGTGGTGGATAGAGGAGGTGAGGGGTAAGGGGGTGAGGGGTAAGGGGGTGGTGGATGGGGGGGTGAGAGGTAAGGGGGTGTTAGGTAGAGGGGGGGTGAAGGGTAAGGGGGTGGTGGGGGAGACTAGCTGAGGGCTTGACTGTGCTAATGCTAATGGGTTTGCAGGTGTAGCTGTCTTGAGTCCGGTCTTCATTACATTAAGGTGTTTAGAAAATCCCTGGAGCTCTCCACTCTACCAGTGTCTGACTGTACCCCTCTACTGTACTCTACCAGTGTCTGACTGTACCCCTCTCTACTCTACCAGTGTCTGACTGTACCCCTCTCTACTCTACCAGTGTCTGACTGTACGCCTCTCACTCTACTCTACCAGTGTCTGACTGTACCCCTCTCTACTCTACCAGTGTCTGACTGTACCCTTCTCTACTCTACCAGTGTCTGACTGTACCCCTCTCTACTCTACCAGTGTCTGACTGTACCCCTCTCTACTCTACCAGTGTCTGACTGTACCCCTCTCTACTCTACCAGTGTCTGACTGTACCCCTCTCTCTCCACTCTACCAGTGTCTGACTGTACCCCTCTCTACTCTACCAGTGTCTGACTGTACCCCTCTCTACTCTACCAGTGTCTGACTGTACCCCTCTCTACTCTACCAGTGTCTGACTGTACCCCTCTCTACTCTACCAGTGTCTGACTGTACCCCTCTCTACTCTACCAGTGTCTTACTGTACCCCTCTACTGTACTCTACCAGTGTCTGACTGTACCCCTCTCTACTCTACCAGTGTCTGACTGTACCCCTCTCTACTCTACCAGTGTCTGACTGTACCCCTCTCTACTCTACCAGTGTCTGACTGTACCCCTCTCTACTCTACCAGTGTCTTACTGTACCCCTCTACTGTACTCTACCAGTGTCTGACTGTACCCCTCTCACTCTACTCTACCAGTGTCTGACTGTACCCCTCTCTACTCTACCAGTGTCTGACTGTACCCCTCTACTGTACTCTACCAGTGTCTGACTGTACCCCTCTACTGTACTCTACCAGTGTCTTACTGTACCCCTCTACTGTACTCTACCAGTGTCTGACTGTACCCCTCTCTCTCTGCTCTACCAGTGTCTGACTGTACCCCTCTCTCTACACTCTACCAGTGTCTGACTGTACCCCTCTCTCTACACTCTACCAGTGTCTGACTGTACCCCTCTCTACTCTACCAGTGTCTGACTGTACCCCTCTCTACTCTACCAGTGTCTGACTGTACCCTTCTACTCTACCAGTGTCTGACTGTACCCCTCTCTCTACACTCTACCAGTGTCTGACTGTACCCCTCTCTCTACACTCTACCAGTGTCTGACTGTACCCCTCTCTACTCTACCAGTGTCTGACTGTACCCCTCTCTACTCTACCAGTGTCTGACTGTACCCTTCTACTCTACCAGTGTCTGACTGTACCCCTCTCTACTCTACCAGTGTCTGACTGTTTGTATGGGTGTGTGTGTGTATGTGTAGAAAGATCAACCCCTTCACCCCCTTACTCCTCTGCTGTCTCTGCAGAGATTCCTGAGGACGAGGCTCGGTACTGGACTGGTCAGCTGGACCGCATCAACACCATGGACATCCACAATGAGGTGAGGGTCTGCTGGACACCCCACACACGTACATAGAGGCCATACACACCCCTTGGAATGGATGCCAGAACAAGGCTTTTAAGTCACATGCTCGACTCCAGATCCAGAGTTACTGTGAGGTTGCAGGCTTGAGGTTGCAGGCTAGTGAGGTTGCATGCTTGGGCCTGACAAGAAGATGTGGCATTTTGCCATTAAGCATTTAAAAATCGCATGCCACTCACATTTTGTTGTTACTTAGAAAGAAGAAAATCTCCATAATGGCAGTAAAAAAGACCAATTGGTTAAAGCCCCTCAAAGCGGCTAAAAGCCTCATTACAAAGCAAACATTAGTGCATGCAGTATTTTTTTGACAGCATCGCAGCCTGCCGCGTTTGATTTTAGATGTTTTTGTTTAGCAAATGAATGGCAATCAGTGAGTCATCTTGAGTGTATTGATGGTTTCGAGGACGCACACAGCATTCTCCTCCGTACAGCATCTTCCTCTGTGCGCTTGTGGCTGCCTGTCAGAAAATAACATTGAGTACACCCGCTACTTTGCACTTATGCAAATGAGTCTACAGCAGCACAGCATTTCATCCATGTTTATTAAAGGCCTCGCAGTGCTTTTCACTAGCTTGGTGTGGTGACAGGAAATGCATGTTTGCAAAACTTCAGAACACGAGTGTGAACTCTACTGTGTCTCCTTGGAGGATATGCTGCTGGTTTCTAAATCACAGAAGTATACAGCTGAACAAATGAAAGCGAACTGTAATGCAGAGACTTTGTGTAAACTGTGCACAATCAGTCCCTGGAACGTTCTTCATTGTCCGTTTTCCTCAAGATTCATTTCTACATTTAAATGATACCTTAAAAAATTATAATTGAAAGACACTAGTGTCTTTTTGAAAAAATGTATATACATTTAACTCCCTTAATATCTTAATTTCCTTCGGGATCAATAAAGTAACTCTACTATTTAAAAGAATTAAGAAAAGCACATCTATTGGTAAACGTAGGCAAGTGCGTACAGCAACAATGTGTCCTGCAGTCTAGCCTTGTCCAGCTGGCTATGAGCTACACAGAGGCTTTTTTTCAGTGGATGAACTACTTGGATGGAACATGCTTGGGATTAAGTCAGCCGTGCATGTGACTGTGTGATGTGGCATGGCCGATCTATTTATAGCCCTAAGCGCTGGCCCCTGTTTCAACGAAAACTTTAATACAGCATTACCACTGGCACGCAGCCCGCTTTGTTTATGAGCAATGTCCTCGGGCCGCGTGCTTTATCATTTTAATTGTTTTCATTTTAATCATTTTGTTTTCTCCTGCTGAGATTGGGATACTACCACAGCCTCTACCATACTACCAAAATGGAATACTACCACATTCATTTAGCTTCAACAGCCATTTAGAGTCAGTGTTTGGCACACTCTCATTACCTGGCGATTTAGACTACAGACAGTATTATCACATTTGTTAGGAAAGGCCATAAAGAACTGAGAAGTAATAATGTATTATTGGGGGGGGGGGGGGGGGGTTATGGTGATCATTATGAAGGTCATTATGAGAGTGATGAAGATGAAGATGATGATGATGGTGGTGGTGGTGGTGGCTGCTGATGATGATCAAATCTCTCTGTTTTCTGTCCTAGTATATGCACCATGATGACATTCACAGCCAGACGATGCCGTCGGCTGCATCACAGTGCTGTAAGTACTGTAAGAGCCGCACCTCCTCTCCTCGTCACAAGAGGGAGCTAGAGCACTGGAGATTCCTCTGTCTCACTTGGACTTGTTTCTGTTTCACCATCATGATTATTTCTGTATCTTCTGTCTCTCTCCCTCCCTGTTGAGGGCAGGGCACAAACATATCACATCAATGAACCTTAAAAGCTGAGGAAAAGCTACTTATTCTGAGTACTGTTCTTACAAAAATGTAAATAATGTCGGATTACAATGGAGTTTGCTTACCCTTAGCATAAACTAAAAAGCATGTTTTTTCTTTTTTCGTTGTACCTTACACTTTTTTGTGTGCAAACATCCACACCACCCCAGGCAACTATTTTGGATGGGCTGAATCACCAAGTACGTAATCCAGCTGCCCCCCAACTCTCCAACCACGAACCCCTGGGCCTGTCCTGAAATAATCCCCCCGTGCCTCACCCGCCCTATTCCCTGTCCCCAGCTCCCCCCGCAGTGACACAGCCCCCCTCCTGACACGCCGAGAGGCTTATGAATCCACTGAAATGTAAGACGAGAGGTTTTTATAAGAAAAAGATTAGTTGTGCCCCCTATTAGCTGGCATGATTCTGACTGTTGCGTCAGAATTTCAGTCTTATATTGTGGATCATTGATTCTTTCACACTGACATATAAGCTGAAATATGTCTCCTTGCAGTTTTCCCCTCTGCCAGTTTTTCTACCTCTCTATCTCTGAGTGTCTGTCTGCCAGTTTTCTACCTCTCTATCTCTGAGTGTCTGTATGTCTTTCAGTTTTCTACCTCTCTGTCTCTGAGTGTCTGTATGTCTTTCAGTTTTCTACCTCTCTGTCTCTGAGTGTCTGTATGTCTCTGAGTGTCTGTATGTCTCTAAGTGTCTGTATGTCTTTCAGTTTTCTACCTCTCTGTCTCTGAGTGTCTGTCTGTCTCTGAGTGTCTGTATGTCTTTCAGTTTTCTACCTCTCTGTCTCTGAGTGTCTGTCTGTCTGCCAGTTTTCTACCTCTCTGTCTCTGAGTGTCTGTCTGTCTCTGAGTGTCTGTCTATCTCTGAGTGTCTGTCTGTCTTTCAGTTTTCCCTACATTTTTCCTCTCTCTTCTTTTCTTGCTCTATGTCGCTCTTTCTTTCTCTCTTTCTCTCGTCCTTGCTTTTAATTCTTTTCCCTCCGTTATTTAAGCACTGAGCGTCACATCTCCTCATAATTACATTAGCTCAGAAGTACAGAAGTAGAAGGGGATGGGTGCCCTTCCGCCACCTTGAGCTTCTTCCATTTCCTCTCCTCATAGCCGTGGCGTTCAGCGGTAGGGTTTTGATGTTCGAGCTCTTGCGATAGGGAACACTGGGACTGTCCCCTTCAGCAGGCCACAGTGGGGGGTCATCAGATCGTGGGGGGGCATGCAAAGGTCACCTGCGCCCTCCAGTCCCATCCGAGAAGTTTACTTAAGCAAGCACCCAGTATAGTTTCCCAGAGTGAAGGTCTGAAGTGCTGCAGAATTATTTTAGCTTAACTTTGTGATAACACACTGGCAGATATTACTTATGAAAAGCGTGCAGTCCCTTCATTGTACCTTTTTTGTCTGCATGGTCTAGAGTTGACACACAAGTTCAGAAAAGATTTGAAAAAGTATTACCAATTACTATCCATTTCAGTTTCTTTTATTGGGCCAGTGTAACACTGCACGTTGAGGATTTTTTGGCCACGGTATCAATTTGAGAAAATAGGCTGTGTGATTGAGCTGTAGTTATCTGTAAGACTCCTGAGATTGTCTATGCTGACTATTTGGACAGTCAAAGAGAAACCACTAGTCATGCATACCTGTAGTGGCTTTTCTTATAAAATGCCGATCAGCAGAACACATGATGTCCAGAGGTTAGGTGTAGCTTTATATATATATATTGGTCTTAACGCACTTACCTTTTGTCATCTTGCCTACCTTACCCTTTACTTTCTTGCAACACGCATAACGCTTGCTTGTCTTTGTTGTATCGCTGCTCCTGGTAGCTCTGAATGATGATCTGGACAGTGCTGTGGATGACCGGGACAGTGACTACCGGAGTGAGACGAGCAACAGCCTGCCCCCCCGGTACCACACCACGGCCCAGCCCAACTCCTCCCTGCACCAGTACCCCATGGGCCCGCGCCACCAGCAGAACCTGGACTCCTGCACAGACTCTGTGCACAGCCTGGAACTGGACTACCGGGACCATCACGCTAGCAGGTGCATAGTGTAGCACAGGGACCACTGTTTTAGCAGGTCTGTGTCTATAGTGTACTACAATGGCCACCATGCAGGTCTGTGTCTATAGTGTACTACAGAGAACACCATGCTAGCAGGTCTGTGTCTATAGTGTACTACAGCGGCCACCATGCTAGCAGGTCTGTGTGCAGAGCGTACTACAGAGACTGCCACAGTATCAGGTCTATGCCCATATAGTACTACAGGGACCACCATGCAAGCAGGTCTGTGTGCATAGTGTACTACAGGGAACGTGTGCATAGTGCACTATAGGGGCCGCCATGTTAACAGGTCTGTGTTCATAGTTTCTACAGGGACCACTATTTTAGCAGGTCTGTGTGCATAGTGTACTACAGAGACCACTATTTTAGCAGGTCTGGGGGCATAGTGTACTACAGAGACCACTATTTTAGCAGGTCTGGGGGCATAGTGTACTACAGAGACCACTATTTTAGCAGGTCTGTGTGCATAGTGTACTATAGAGACCACTATTTTAGCAGGTCTGTGTGCATAGTGTACTACAGAGACCACTATTTTAGCAGGTCTGTGTGCATAGTGTACTACAGAGACCACTATTTTAGCAGGTCTGGGGGCATAGTGTACTACAGAGACCACTATTTTAGCAGGTCTGTGTGCATAGTGTACTATAGAGACCACTATTTTAGCAGGTCTGGGGGCATAGTGTACTACAGAGACCACTATTTTAGCAGGTCTGTGTGCATAGTGTACTATAGAGACCACTATTTTAGCAGGTCTGTGTGCATAGTGTACTACAGAGACCACTATTTTAGCAGGTCCGTGTGCATAGTGCACTACAGAGACCACTATTTTCTATGCTCTGAGCACTGCACAGTGCAGTGGACAATGTACTCAGCAGCCTGAAGTGTAAAGCAGAATGGATTGAAATCAGAAAATGATACACTGGACCTAAACATTTCAGCCTGCACCTTTTTCCATATCCAACCAGCAGAGACATATTCTCATTTATTTGTATTTGGGTATGTGGTTTAAGGAGTCCGCGATGAATCAACACTTTTTCAGTAAAATAGTACTTTCTGTTTTTTTTGGTCTGATTACTCTGAAATCATGAGCCTGGGCTATAATAGCCTGCTTATAATTTAGCCATTCATTGCTTGAAGGGAAGTGTTCGATTTTCCGACCTATGAGAATGACTTACAGTAAAGAGCCCCATGGCAGTGTAATCCAATTTCTGTCTACTATTGCCTCGCAGCGCATATCAATGAGACTTTCCGTTTGCTTGGCTTTTTCCTTTATTAGGAGTTATGCATTTCAAGCAGTTGTGCAGGGCTGTCACGAGCAAACAACACTGATAAATGAAACAGAAGTATACTTAGAATTTGACTAAAAATTACATGCAAGTTTAATTTAAACAAAACAGGATGATGGAATATGTTATGTTTATATTTATTTGGCACTGATGAATGTCCCGACAACCTGACAGTTTGTGAACACGCTGTTTCAGCAGGAAAAGAGTTTCTCGATTCATGATACAAGAATTGTTATTCATGGGCGCTTGGTTTTGTTGTGATCTTTTCCCCCTTGTGACTAACATGCAGCCGGCTGAGATTGTAGTTAATCTGTCTGTGCGGACATATAGAAAGCTGAGCCGGATAATTCCATAACATCAGAAAAAAAAGAAAAAGGATTACACCAGGAGAAAAGTGATGAATGTTTTTGTTTATGTTTTTTCTGTTGTTTGGGATTTCATTTTTAGAGCCAAACTTACTGGTCACACAGTCATATAACAGGCTCTTTTCCATTATGATTTGAAATTTCCACTTAAATATTATAAAGTGTTCACCAGTTAAATGTAGTTGTACGTTTTTTCTACATAGCAGGTTACAATTTGTAAGTTTTGTGAGAAATGAGTTTTGTGGGAAATGCAGTGAAGTACATTTACATGAATGACTACATTTTCTATCATACTGCTTTTATAGTGTTTTTCATTTGTTTTCAGCTTTGCTACGGTATGTTTTACTTTAAGTGTCTGTAAATCTTGTCTTCTTGAAACTATTTTTCTCTTTGTTTTCTCTTCTTTCAAACCCCTCCATCCTAATTAAATCACCTCACACATTCATCATCAGAACCCCAAACCAGAGAGGCAGAGTCAGGATCATCCCTGTAGATTCAGGCATGGGTGTGGAGGATTGGGAGTCTAGGTACAAAGTATCAGCAAAAAATGCTATGAGCGATTTCTTGAATGAGGGGAAGACTCACTGGATCGAAGAGGACAATCGCAGTGCCATCATCCGCATGTCAAGGGCATGTCGAGAGACTGCGGGTGGCGCACCCCATCTCGGCAAGGAACCCAGCGCCAGGCTTCATCCTGTGTACCCTGAAGGCTACGAGACAATCGATCGGCGGAGGAAGAAAAGGCTGCAAGATCCAGGGGGGCCTCTGCAGATGGAGGAGAAGAGGGAGGGGCCGTGCCCCCCCGACCTGGCTCTGCTACGCCAGAAAAGAGGCGAGCTGGTGTTGCGCCAGGTGGCGGAGATGGAGAACGAGGATGAGAACATGACGCCGGTTCTTAGGCCATACAAGAACGGCCTGTTGTACAAAACGAGAATGTGGGCCAAAAACAAGTTGGAGAACACCCTGGAGAATTATGTGGCCTATCAAGAGGAAGAGGCAGCCAGAATGAGAGGGGTGACCTTTGACCCCGATACTGATGAGTTCCAGTACCCACTGGGCTCTGAGGAAGAGTTTGAGGAGTATTTGGCGGACACAATGTCTGCGGAAGACGAAAGGGGTTACAGCCACAGTAGATACTCATATGGTGGTTACTCAGAAAAATCTCTTGGTTATCGAGAGAAGAGAAGTGGGAAGAGTAAAATAGGTGGATGGGCGCCCGAAGTCATGCTGTCACCTGTAGAAGAACCAAGCGATGAGTATGTTGATCCTATGGATGAGCTGCAGTGCCTGGTGGAAACTGTGTCTGAGTACCTCGCCGAGAAGGAGGAGGAGATAAACAAGTATGGCTCCTTGCCCAAATCTCCCAAGTCTCCAAAGTCAAGGTTGTCCTCTCAAGGTAGCACAAGAAGGGAATCTGTTGGAGAAGACCCAAGTAATAATTCAAAACACACTAGAGGTGAGACAAAGGAAAGAGGCAAAGAGACAGAGCCAGAGCCTGCAGTGAGCGGTGTGAAAAGTGCCATGAGTATTTTATTCAGCTCCTTCACTGAAAAGGTGGGCTCTGGTTCCAAACAGCCCACTTCCAATCCTGCTGAGAAATCTGAAGCGCAGACTACAGCTCAAAGTGATACAGATTTGTCATCAAAATTCTTCTCTTTTATCCACAAGTCACCAAGCCCCACACCAGTAGCTGTAGTGTCACCGGATCCAGATCCTCCACCCACTAGAAAGCTTTCTCTGTCACCTTTTCAGTCTGATACTAAGACACAACAAGGAACCTACACCAGCACAACCAATACCGAAGATCGAACTGTCAATGCCAGTAAAGCTCAGGAACTACCGCAAAATGCACAGACGTCAACAGTAAACTCTGTTTTGGGAAAAATTAACCCATTGAAAATGTTTTCAGGGGAAGAAACAGTGACTTTAACTGATACAAACAACTTACCACACAGAATTGGCTCAAAGGATGTACATTTAGATGGGAAACATGACTTTAATGGAAAACATATAATTCAGCAACAGCAGGCAAAGGTTGCTGGTCCACAAGGCTTGGAGAAAGTTAAAAGTGGCTCACAGTATGTTAACACACAACAGAACAAGATCTCTCAAGAAAACCCCTATTGTGCTCCAGAAATTTCCAATAAATCAGCAAATGTTAGCCAACCTCCTCCCCATGACACAAGTTTTTTCAGCCCTTTTAGGAAATCATTTAGCTCACTATTAACCCCAGTAAACCCTCCAAACCCACCACCACAATCTATCACAGTTTTCCCTGTGTTTAGATCAGCAGAGGATGTGAGAGTGCCAGAGCCACAAACTCAAGCTAAGCCAGAGGGGGGGGTGCTTTCAGGGTTCCTGAGATTTGCCTCAGGAGAAGACATCAGTGCTCCTCAAGCTGCACCACAGAATCCCACCAACATTCAGCAAAGAGGGTCCAATGTGGGTGGAACACCTTCGGGAAACCCTGGCAGCAGACCTCAGCCTCAGAGTCGCACTTCAGTGATTGAACCCCAGCCCAAGGCCACCTCAGAAACTGGCTGGTTTTCTAACCTTTTCAAGGCAGGCGAGAGTCCAGGCCCTGCACAGTCAGCAGGAGCAGTGCCTCCAGGTCCAAGACCTCAAGGCCCACCTGGTGCACAGAGTGGCCCACAGAGAAACCCTCAAGGGCAGAGGACAGTGCAAAGCCGGCCCCCACCACTGGGGGCTGTGAGAAACCCAACGCCACAGCCAGAACCTCCGGGTCTTTTCTCAGGTCTGTTCAAAGCAACTTCCTCTGAGGACATGTCTAGTGGTGGTGCAACAGCAGGTGCCAACCCCAACCAGCCACAGCAAGGTGGATTGCTCTCTGGATTTTTGAAGTTTGCATCCACTGGTGATTTATCATCTGCCAGCCAACAGCAACAGCAGGCTCCAGCAAGCAGTCAAAGTGCACAGAACATTCATCCACAAGTCCAGCCTCAAACTCAGCCAGCTGTCCCACCTCCACAAACAGGGGGGCTACTTTCAGGGATATTGAAATTCACTTCCACTGAAAATGTGTCAAGTGATGTACACCCTTCACAACAGCAAAGGGTTTCTTCCACTAGTCAGGTTTCTCAGCAACAGCCACCAAACCCCTCCCAGCAAGCACCCCCACAACAAGGAGGCCTTCTGTCAGGTCTATTTAAATTGGCCTCAGCAGAAAATGTATCCAGCAATCCATCCCCTACACCTCAGCAGCAGCAACAGCCAGTTTATCATCAACCACAGCAGCAACAAGGCAACAATCAAAACATTCAAGGGCCGAGACAAAGGAATACTCAGTTGTCAAGAACAACAAGCACTCAGGCGGCACCACAACAAGAGCACAGACTTGGAGATCCTGGGCAAACTCAGCAGGCACCACCTCAGCAAAGTGGTCTTCTCTCTGGCCTCTTTAAATTTGCTTCATCAGACACTATTGCCACTACGCAGACCACACTGACACAGCCAACATCTGCACTCACTCATACTGAACAACAGCATAAACAGTTGCCAAGTCAAAATCAGAGTTCTTCTCAGGGTGGGTCTTCACAGCAGCCAAGTCAGTCTGCTGGTCTGCTTTCTGGTATATTTAAGTTATCATCATCTGAGAACATGTCATTACAACCACAGCCACCATCTGTTAGCCAACAGAGCACAAATTCTGGGTTAGCCTCATCACAAAATCCCTCTCAGCCTCAAGACAATGCAAACCAGACAGGAATTTTATCTGGACTTTTTAGTAAACTAACATCATCATCTGAGGACATCCCACCAACCACACAGCCTGTTTCAACAGATACAGAAACACAGAAACAAGAATCCACTTCCTTTACGGGCCATCAAAGTCGAACGCATCGACAGCTTCCTCAACTGCCTTCTAAAGTAACGACTCAAGAGGCTGAACAAAAGCCACCCACTCAACAAGGCTTCCTCTCAGGACTCTTTGGTCGAACCAACACTGAAGAAGTGCCTTCAAGCAAACCAGAGCAAGGTCCTACACAAATTATCGAACAGGGGATAGTTTCAGGAAGGTCCCCTAGTGTTCTGTCACATTCTGGCACAGCTATTCAAAATTTGAACATTCCAAGAAATACATTTGACCCTACACATGCATATAGACATCCTGGAATGTATTTTCCCATCACCCGAAGTCAAAGAAGGGGTACATTAGGGTATATGCCACAGAGTTCCAACAGTGAGAGTTTAGATTTGAGAACTTCTGCTAGCTATGCTCGTTCACTGCAGAACAGACCATCTTACATTTCAAGCAGCACTGGTAATTTGCCAGCGTTATATTATTACCAAGACCCATACCAGTTGGGCAATCCAATGGTGTCCTATAGCGCAGAAAATCTTAACACCTTTCCACTTGGTGATGCCAACTTTGTATCCCAGCAAAGTCTACACAGTAGCACAAGTTCTATCCATGGTATGCCAAGCCATTATCAAGATCCAGCAAGTCTGTATACAGAGTATGGAGATGAAAGTAACTGGATTCAAGCATCTTCAATCTGGCAGCAGTTTAACAATGAAGCACAAAATTATCAGCCTGCGGATGCTTATACACAGACTCTTGAAGGTACATTACAACAAACGTCCCAGCCATGGGACCCATCTGGTGTGTATAGTAGTCAGCCTAATCTGCCAGCCCAACCATATGCAAATATGCAATACAATCAAGAACAGGTGGCAAGTACACCAATGGATGTCCAGAGAAGCATCACTGATCACCCAACCTGTAGGGAAAGACTGTGGAGCAGCCATACCAGTCTAGACAGACTGGGCCATCAAGAGGAGGATGGAGCACTGAACCTAAGCACCAAGCGGGGAAGTGCAAAATTTGGCAAATGGTATTCCTTCAATGAAGACAGCTCTTACAGTTTGAATCGTGTATCTTATCATGAGGGCTTTTATGAGGAGAGCGCACCAAACCTTTCCTATGCAGCAAATGGACAATATGATTTAAATGGAAACTTGGGCTATCATCAACAAGGACTGGGTTACTCATCTCATGGAGCTTTGACCAGGCAATATGATGAGTGGGGTTATCCAATAGCTAATGGGGAAATGGAGGACTATATGTACCTCAAAGAAGGTGAATGGTACCATCAGTGGCTGTCTCTTCTGGAACAGGGAATGTGGTGGCCTGCTGATGACGGAGACTGTGGATATTTTGTTTATACTGATCATGAATACATATATGCTCTCCTCACAGATGGCTCTGGGCAATATGTTTATGCCTGCACACCCGAAGGTGAATTATTGGGCAATGGACAGCCCTCTGGCAATTATCCCAATGCTTGGCTCCAAGATGAAATGGTAGTTGTGTGTGGATTTAAAATCCCCCTGTACAATGAAGATGAGCTCCTTTGGCTTCCAGGAGATCAACCTGATGCCCAACTCCTTAACAGTCCTCTTGACCTGTCCTCAGCATATAGGAGAGGAAATGAGATTATGAACCTGAACTTTGAGCGTTTTTCACAAATGTTTGAAAACTCTTACTTTGGTCAAAGGCAACCACAATTAGACTTGTCCTCATACAGATTAAACAAGGTCAGAATGGATGCAAGACAGCAGTGTGCCCCTCAGGATCCTTCTCTGCAGGCAGTTGATCTGTCATCTCACAGTAACCGTGGTCCATCTTTTAATGATGGTGTAAAGGAACTTCTTTCTCAGAAAGTGCCAATCTCCCTTGGCTCCACCTCCACAAATTCCACCAGTCCCTTTAGTTCTTACAAGCCCAAAGAAAGGCGTCGTGCACCATCCATTGTTAGAGTGAAACATGTTGATGACACCTCAGAGGAAGAGTGGCGAAAACATGTGGCACCTGGAGAAGAACAACCAAATAGAACAGCTAAAAAGATTTCTTCCCTTTTGTCCTCTGTGGTTGGAGAAACTAGTAAAAGCATACCTAGCTCAACATCACAGACTATGGGCAGAGAGAACAAGGGCTTAATCTCTACAGGCTTCCAGAGTCTGAAATCAAAAATTATTGGGGATGACTCTCCAACAGTGCCTCAAAGTAAGAGCAACAGTACACGACCACCGTCAACGTCAAGAATTTTGCCCACACCACCATCTACACAGACATACACACCTCCTCAGACTACTCCCTCATCTCAGAAGCCTAGACTTGCTCGGCAGACAACAATGTCACAACAGTCCCCTGTGCCATCACCACTGCCAAGTCATCAATTTGCTAGAGGCAGTCCAGGGTTGCCTACTACATCCTCTTCACAACCAAGTGTTCAGTCTACACCTGCAGAAAAAACACCTGAACAAACACAGGGAGGACTTTTCAATCGCTTCAAATCTGCTGTAGGCATGGAAGAGCCTAAACCTGAGCCAGCCCCAGAGTCCATTGCAAAACCTCAACTGGATGGTACTACAGCCAGTACAGAAAGCACAGGGAAATCAGGTATCTTGGGTTCAATAGGTGACTTCTTTAATGTTGAACCACCCCCATCTCAACCACCCCCAAAGCCAGGACAGCTACAACAAAGTCAACAACTATCAGGTGCCAATCAGAGTGAAAGTCCCAAACAAATGTCATCACGATCCAAGGGAATTCAGAAGCAGCAGACACTTAGTAGTTATGGACCAGAGAAGCAGACACAAGGTCAATTGCCTAGTAAGAGCATGTCTCAAGTATTTCCTTCTGCCACTGGCACAGGCCCAACACCACGAAGATCTGAAACCACATTGCCAACTGCACAAACAAAGCAAGAGCCTCCCCCTAAACCAGCTGGAGGACTGTTTGGTTCAATTGGCGGTATGCTGTCTGGAACACAAAGTGAATCAGAATCAGGTGGAAGTCTGCTTTCTATGTTCAGTGGCCCAGGCCCTAAACAGACAGCACCTCAAGCAGCAACCAGCACACAGGTGCCTTCAGGAACAGCTCCTCCCAAAGAACCACCAGGCAAGGGATTACTGTCGATGTTTGGTGGTGTTGGCCAACAAGATACACCTCAAACAGGAACTACAGGTGGGACACAACCACCAGGAGCAGCACCATTAAAAGAGCCCCCAGTTAAGGGATTACTTTCGATGTTCAGTGGTCCAGTTCCACAACCAACATCAACACAAGCAGAATCGAGTCCAGCAACTACCTCTGCACCTCAGCCTGCAAAGGCACCACCTCAGCAAGAACAGCCTAAAGGTTTGCTTTCCATGTTTGGTGGGAGCAGTCCTCAACAGACACCAGAACAATCAGGGTCCATTCTTGGTGGGCTTCTCTCTGGACAATCAGGCTCAAATGATAGTCCTGGTAAAGGTTTATTGAGCATGTTTAGTGGACCTAGCCCTCAACCATCAACATCTGGGGCAACTACTGGGGCAGCTCAGTCAACTCCTGCAGCAAATAATGAGTCCTCAGTGAAAGGGTTGTTCTCTGTGTTCAGTGGCCCTAGCCCTGAACCCTCCGTTCCACAAACTGCACCACCAGGTTCCAGTGCTGCTGAAGCTGCCCCACCCAGTGATTCTCCAGTGAAAGGATTGTTATCCATGTTTAGTGTATCTAGCACAACCGCTACACCAGCATCACAACCTCAACCAGGACCACAGTCAGTTCCGGGTGTTCAGAGTACTGCCCCACCTAGTGAGTCACCAATGAAAGGATTGTTATCCATGTTTGGGCCAACAAGCACACCTGCTACACCGGCATCACAACCTACACCAGGGCCACAGTCAGTTCCTGGTGTTCAGGGTACTGCCCCACCTAGTGAGTCACCAATGAAAGGATTGTTATCCATGTTTGGGCCACCAAGCACACCTGCTACACAACCAGCACAGCCCCAAGCTAGTCCATCTGCAGATTCTACTGTTACAGGGTCACAACCATCAAAAACCCCTGCTGTTACAGTTGAACAATCTAATGTTCCTGGAGCTACACCTGTATCTACAGTGTCTGGTTTTCAAGGGAATGCTCCATCCACAGACTCACCAATAAAAGGATTAGTGTCCATGTTTGGTGGAAGCAGTGCACAACCACCACCTCCCCAGGCTGCTCCAGGTGCCCCACCTAGTGAATCACCAATGAAAGGGTTTATGTCAATGCTTGGTGGACCAAGTACGCAGCCAGCAGCATCTCAGACTACCACAGGCACATCTGCCCCTGCTGGAGCAGCCTCTGGCTTGTTTTCTATGTTTAGTGGTCCAAGTCCACAGCAGAGTGCTCCCCAAACTGGCTCTATTCTTGGAGGGCTTTTTTCAGGAGCAAGTTCAACTCCAAGTCCACAGCAGAGTGCTCCCCAAACTGGCTCCATTCTTGGAGGGCTTTTTTCAGGAGCAAGTTCGACTCCAAGTCCACAACAGAGTTCCTCCCAAACTGGCTCTGTTCTCGGAGGGCTTTTTTCAGGAGCAAGTGCGACGCCAAGTCCACAACAGAGTGCTCCTCAAACTGGCTCTATTCTTGGAGGGCTATTTTCGGGATCAGGTGCTACTCCAGGCCCAGCCAAAGGGTTATTCTCAATGTTTGAAACCCCTAGTCCACAGCAGCAACCTCAGGCAAAACCACCTACACAAGGTCCACCAGGACCTCAAGGAAAGGCCCCAGGACAAGACTCAACTATTTCAGTGTCCCCAGTTGTCCCAACTTCAGAGACATCCAAAGAGATGACAGCTAAAGACCTGGTCCCAAGATCACAGCCTGAAACAAAATCTGAACAACCAACAGTCACATCATCATCAACAATAACAGTAACCACAGCAGCAGTGACAACAACTACTTCACAGCCAGCATTATCTGAAACAAATAAACCTGGTGGCATTCTCCCTGAGTCAGCTGGCACTGATAGTCCAGCTAAAGGACTTCTTAGTGGGCCTTCATCTCAGTCAAATGATACCTCTTCCCAAGCTACTCCTATGACAACTTCAAGTACAAGTACTACAGACACTCAACAAGTGACCATAAATGAAGCTAAAGCTGACACCACACCTCAAATTGATACATCAGTGCCATCCACCGATTCAACTGAAGCCACTCCACAAGTGTCTCAAGGCCAGATTGCCCCTGATACTGCTTCTCAACAAGCTCCCCCACCTAAAGAAACTACACCCTCTGGTTTGTTGTCTATGTTTGGTGGATCAGGCTCTGAAAGTGGCCCTTCCCCAGTTGGGTCTCTCCTTGGTGGGATCCTGCCTGGTTCAACAGACTCAAAAGACATGCCGGGCAAAGGGTTTCTTTCTATGTTCTCTGGTCCTCCATCGGGTCCAGCAGCTGCAGGGTCTGCACAAGGGCCATCAGCTCCCCCAAAAGAACCACCTGGTAAAGGACTTTTTGGTTTGTTTGGTGGCCCTTCCCCTCAGCAGAGTGCACCTCAAGCTTCATCACTGCTTGGAGGAATTCTTCCTGGAGCTGCTGCCTCAAAGGACATCCCTGGAAAAGGTTTGCTCTCTATGTTTGGTGGCCCCAGTCCAGAAAGTAATGCACCCAAGAGTGGAGCATTTGGCCTTTTAGGGTCATTATTAGAAGAAAAGAAACCTGAACCGCCAAAACCACAGGATATTAATACTGCAAGTATGGCCCCAGTGCCAGAGAGGCCAGCTGAGGGTACACAAGAACAGAAGAGCCAAGGCCATACAGTTACTGTACAGACACAACTATTTTTATCTCAAGCTCCAACTAGCATCAAGGGCACAGCTTCACTTCAGGAAGCACCATCTGTTTTACCTCCTCACACAGATCTGAAAGATGGAAAGGAAGTTGCAGTAGATGAAGTTCTAGACAAACCTGCACCTGCCCATGATACTCAAAGTACACCAGAGTCATCCACAACAACACAACCACCAGCCTCAAATCTGCCATCCACTGTGACTGTCACACCATTGAATCAAGAGGCAAAACCTATTGCTCAACCCCCAGCCAGTGGTGCCCAAAGTGAACAGAAACCATCTGATGCAGCTAAGTCTGTTTTAGACTCCTCTGCTGATGTGGTCTCAGGGTTCATGTCAAAAATGTTCTCTGGACCAAGTGCCCCATCAGTAGCACCTTCAACTGGGTTTTTCTCTCAGGCTCAGTCCTCATTCTTCAAGCCAGCAACACCCCAGGCCCAAGTCCCTCCTCCTCAACAACAAAAACCCTCTCTGTTTGGCTTCACAAGCAGTTTGCCAACGGATTCCTTGAAAAGTGACCTTTTTGGCATGTTTAAAGCCCCTGAGCCAACAAAGCAACCTCAGCCAAGACAGCCCCCTGCAGCTACACCTCAACCTGGAGCCAGACCTGCCAATGTCCCAAGAGGTCAGGGCCCTCCCTCCACCGGTGAGGTTAAAGAGCCATCTGCTGCTCACTCTGGGAAGGAACCAGTGAATCAAGGCTCTGGCGTCAACCAGACTGCACAATCAGACACCTCATCTGCTGTACCAGGATCTCAACCAACAGCACAAGCTATTGACAAAGATAAAGCAGCCACTATTGAAGGAGATGTCATCCACGAGAAACCTATTGTTATAATTGGGGAACCTGCCAAAGACACTGACAAGTCTGGCCTCCCACCTGGAACTCCCGTTGCTCAGCCACAGCCAACAGAGCCACCAACAACAAAATCTGTGTTTGAAATGCCTGGCCTGTCTGGCTCTGCATTTGGGTTTATGGCTGGGTCAGGTGATAGAGGAAAGTCTCTTGGGTCATTATTTTCTTCCCCACCTACAGTATCTCCAGCAGATGGAGCAGGCCTCCTTTCTGGGTTTAAGACATTGTCGACTGGCCTCTTCCAGGATGAAAAATCCGATGCAGCAAAAGACCAGCCCCCAGCTGCCTCTATTTTTGGAGCAAAATTAGGCTTTCCCTGGGAGAAAGACACACCCATGCCTTCCAAACCTCAAGATTCAGATGTTGTAACCACACAGCCAAAAGCTAAGGGTGATAACGGTGTCATAACCAATGGCACACACATTACAACAGACTCTGAAGGTCTCACAAAAGATAGCGGTAGGGTTCAGAAAGGTTCTGTAGCAGAAGAACTGTTATCCTCCACTAATGGTATTGATAAACCTGATATATATCTATCCACGCCTGAGATAGACTCCCTACATACCTCATCCCTAAAGGACAAGGACCCCCTTTGCGAGTCCTCTTCAGATTTGTCATCAGGAATGCGGCATGACAAGGACCTTTTGAGTGCTAAAAGGCTAGTAGCAGCATAATAAATGGTCATTCCCAACCATTTATAATGCACTGATAGACAAAGAGTCCTGACATACATAGTTTGACCCAAAGCCCCCTGTGAACCCTTGTGTTTTGTGTGTACGTATAGTTTCCAAGATCCCCTGAATGTGTTGTGTTGTAGATTATTTACTTCAGTGTATCAATGTTTGTCAGTCTATTTTACACTGTAGAATTGTTAATTACACATACTTCATTAAAAAAGTGTACTTAATTAAAGATTGTATAACAGCTTGCTAATAGTTGTTCTCTGTCTCAAACATCAGCCCGGTGGACAGCAGTCGTTTTGACTCATCTGGCAACCTAAGCCAAGCTAGCTCTCAGCTGAGCGAGATGGGTCAGGAGAGTGCTGTTGGGTCTGAGCTGGAGGAGTCCCATCATTCCTACCACAGTGGCTACCGCCTCAGCAGTAATGGACACTTGTCCACAAATGGTCACTCTGTGTGGGAACAGGACGGGGGGTCACAACCCTCCTCCCTGCTGGGCTCCCTCAAGAAAGATGCCATTGCTCCGGTGGAGAAAAAACCTGAGAAATCTTTCAAAAGGTGAGAATGTGATTGTTCTTTTGGATAAAGAAGTGCGTTGAAATTTATGTGAATTATGCATTGAAAGTAAAGTAAAGTAGTTACAAAAAGAAATAGGAGGCAAACAAAAAGAAGGGTGTCTATGTATGTATGTGTGTGGGAGAGGGAGAGAGAGAGAGAATAGGCAAATACTGTATGTAGCTGAAACAGCTGAAGAATTGAGGGCAGTCAGTATCAGATGTAAGTAGTCTACCTTAAGTGTAAATTAATGGAGATATTGGACACACATTAGAAGTGCTGAAAGTGCATCATAGAAGTCTTTCAGGTGACTGTATCTTAAATGCACATATCTCAGTATTGATTATTCTCATTAAACTATGTTTAATGTGTATATTCGTAAAATAGTAGGACGGAGTACCTAGGTGCTGAATGTTAAATTCCTTCAACATGCTTCTAACCAACTCCAAACACTCTTATACTTATACTTATACCTCTGTTGTACTTTCATACCTAAAATATAACAGTAGATGAACTACTTGGAGGAGTGTAGTGCAGATGCTCTGCTATTTTTGTAATGGTCAGATGTTTTTGTTCCCTTTCAGTTTCCATGCCGCAGGCCCTCCCCTGCCCTTCACCCCATCAAGGGTGCGCTGGCTCAAGGCCATTAACAAAGTGAGAGCTGAACTTCAGGAGGTATACCAGGGAGTCCCGTCCCTCCATCTTCATTATCCTTACTGACCCCCGCCTCCACCACTGTCCTTGAACCTATCATGCTCTTGTTTGCCCAATTATGTACCCACCCCTCTGAATGCTGTACCCCCTTATCACTACTTATGTACCAATTATGTACCCAACCTCTGAATGCTGTACCCCCCTATCACTACTTATGTGCCACATCTGCTGGCCTGCAGGTAAGTACCCGCCCAACTCCTCCATGGCCATTCTTTGGATTGATTGAGTTTCACTTCATGGGTTGTGTGTCTGTTCTGTTGGTCTACTATGTTGGACTTTCTCTGTGTATGAGGGGGTGTTGTTATCAAATCTGATTCGCCAGGGCTTTTACCAGTTGCGGTTATTGTTTTAGGTCCTCGTATGATAAGAAGTCTCTTTCCAACTTACCGTGTGGATGAAAATTACTATGGCTCTGGCAGATGAGGAAGTGTTGCTAATTTTTATCCATAGTTATCAACTAAAATTACTATTTGATATGCTGAGACTGTACGTCAGGTGGTAGGATGTAGCTGTAGACAGATACTTAAACAGTGTTGTCAACAGCATTGGCCTGGACAAATGAGCTGCCTCTTTAATACAGTGGTCATTTCCTGCTTGTCCTACGGTCAGCCAAGGCAACAGAGAGACAGGCAGGGGGGTGTGGCAGAAAGTGAGCGAGCAAGAGAGCAAGAGAGAGAGACGGGGAGAAAGAGAGGCAAGGGAGAGAGAATGAGAGAGCGAGAGAGAAAGAGGAAAGGAGAGAGAGGAGGAGGAGTGTGTAGGGCAGACAGGCTGTTTATCTTCTCTAGCCCTGCATTCCGACAGGTGAGTTGAGGGACGGCTCTGAGAGGGCGGGGCTACTCTAATCGGCAGTTGCCAAGGTCACGGAGAAGTTTGATGCCCCCCCCCCCCCCCTTATCGCTGATAAAGAGCGGAGGAGTAAGTAAAGAGGGAGAGTGAGCGGACGCAGAGACAGAGAGAGATAGTGATAGTGAGAGATAGTTTTACACACAATCAGTGACACGTGATGTGCAGGATGGAAGCTGACAGCACCATGGTGCAAACATACAGTCATACATGTGTGATTTATATGCTAACGTACAGTCATACATGTGTGATTTATATGCTAACGTACAGTCATACATGTGTGATTTATATGCTAACGTACAGTCATACATGTGTGATTTATATGCTAACGTACAGTCATACATGTGTGATTTATATGCTAATAACTGTGCTGGATTGCACTGGTGGGAAAAGGGAGTGTAAATCCTTGTGAAGGTCACGGGGTCTTCGGGGAGTCGTAGTGTAATAGCACTACTTGTCAGTGGTGCCTCCTCATTAATGGGAAGTGACACCAGGGGTCAACCATGGCCCTTGTCGGTCTCTCTGGCCGTATCGATATCTGGCAGCTCTCTCTCTTATTTACGTATATGAGATCGCACTCCTAGCCTCGGCCCGCCCATACTGCCTGTGACACTGCATACAATTTCATGTTCAGGTCAGTCTGGCCAACCGGCCAACTTCTGGCTGTTTATTTGCCCCTGAAAAAGGGAACCAATGAAAAATCATTGGAGTCAGTGGTGTGACTGGTTGTAGCTCTGTCCAGTAGTATACGGAGGCATTGATCGATGCCCGTTGATCCCACCTCTGAGAACTTCCTGTCTATGGGATCTTTACCAGACCAAGCTCCGGCTTGGTGTGACAGCCAGGCTATGATAGTGTGTTTGTGACTTTCTGAAAATGAGTATAACATAATGCATTCAAAACACCACAATTGGGGAGCATTGCTTTTGTAATTGGTCTGTATTTTATAGATTTATCCATCTATTGCTTCTATATGTTGATGGAAATTCACACTCACGTATGAAAAATACACACAGATAATTCAATGTAATTTGCTGCATACTGATTGGTCATATGCAAACAAGGCATGCAGTGCTGTTAGTGCAAAGAGGGAAAATCTGTGAAGTTCTTGTGTATAGATTTTCACAACTGCTTCCCTCTAATTCTCATTTTTCTACCCATGCCCCCCAGCACTGGTGTAGCCTACCCAGTGTAGAGGATTGCCTCAGGGACACTGAACAAGAAAAGGAAATGAACACAGAGAGGCAATCATTTTAGGAGAATGGTGGTTAACCACGGCTGGTTCTGTTTTCTTTCTTTTTTTTTTGGAATGGCATTTTGCTGATCTTTCATGCATTGATGCTTTGTGCCTGTAATATTGTCAGGAGGAGATGGAGCAGGAGAGAGATGAAGTGAAAAAGAAAGAGAGAGACAGAGAGAGAGAGAGAGAGAGTGGATGAGTTAGTGAGTTAGGCATAGACTGGGTGAGGGGATTCCGTACCGTGACATTCTAAATTTCAGCAGGCACAGACCCACCCAGTGGGCTACATTGGCACAGAGGCAGAGAGGAACTCAAACGTTTCCAGTCCCTGATCTGGGAGCGCAGCGGCCCCAGACACACACACTCATTGTCTGCCCCGGCTACTGAGCCCTGTGGTCTTCTAAGCTAGCCTAATATTTGAATGAAGCATAATCCTTTAAAAACCGCCCTCGGGGCTTTGCACCATGGCATTCACTTCCGCATCTGTACTGCATTGTTGTTTATGCTGATGTGTGTGTGTGCCAGTTATGCTGATGTGTGTGTGTGCCAGCTATGGTCAGAATGCTGGTCAGCGCAGTTTTTATTTTGTAATTGTTGAAACGAAAGCGAACAGAACAGGAATGTGTCACAGGCCGTTTGCTTACCGGAGCGCGGCGTGGAAGGGAAAACACATTCCGCTAATGAAACTGCAATGCTAATAGGGCTCTGGTTCATAGTTATGACGCTTGGGGACTCCATTATGGAGATTGCTGCAGAGAGGGGCGGCTTGCGATGTCTACGTAAACGCCTCCTAATCGAAGCGAGCTGGGGAGAGCACACGCGGCCGGTCTCCGGAGCGCCGGTGTGTCACCCGGCGCAAAGTAACGTTATTTATGGGCCGACATGGTGAGGCACTTAGGCGGCGACGCCTCAAGCCTTAAAAAGGTCACTATGAAAACGCCGCCGCTGGAGAATCGGCCGCTCGGCTGCAATCAGCGGGACATAACTCACCGCCAGACAGGACATCAGGGTCCCTGCCGCACGCCGAGGACACTCCCTAGCCCCAGACCCAACCAGCACCATAACGCTTCAGCTGTTTGATTCACTGGCTTTGTCAGTCAAACCGACAGACAGCTGAGGCTGAATTCTTTGTGAAATAAGTCTGGCAGTTTTTTTTTTTCTTTCATCCTCTCCTTGGCGCTGGCAGAAGTTGTGTGCTTAGATATAATTCAGCTGATGAGAAGGGGAGGGGATGTTGAAAGAAAGAAGGGGAGGAGGAGAGAGAGAAGGAGAAGTGGCATTTTGACAGTCTCAGATTAGCTTTTGTTGGAGTATACTGCCAGAGGGCAGAGAGAGAGAGAGAGAGAGAGAGAGAGAGAGAGAGGTAGTGTGGAAGGAGAGGGAAAAAGAGAGGGAGAGAGAGAAAAGAGGAGAGACCAAGAGAGAGGAAAGCAGGAGTGAAAAGGGAAGAGTGGGACTGTAACATTGAGTGGTGAGTAAGGGGTGGGGGGAGCGAGTGTGAGGGAAGGGTGGGCAGATACGAGAAGCGGGGCGAGTGTGAGGGGTGGGGGTGGGGGGCGTGTGTGAGGGAGGGGTTGGAGGGAGGAGCGAGTGTGAGGGAGGGGTGGGGTGGTGAGTGTGAGGGAGGGGTGGGGGGGCGGCTGTGGCGTGTGTGAGGGAGGGGTGGGGAGATACGAGAGATACTCTGTGTGACCACTGAAGCGCGAGTCTCAGATTGTGCTTCAGTCCTTACTGTGGGTCTGTCTGCGTCTGATTAGAGAAGGTCAGCAGGATTGCCACATACACACACACATACACACACGCACACACACACACACTCACACACATACATACACACACACATACACACACACACACAAGAAGACATACGTGTAAGGAGTTGAGAGTCGTCCTCACTCGGGTCTGGGAAGAGAGCGATGGAGACATGGAACTAAAAGTGTTTGTGATTTTTCTCTCTTGAGTTTCTGTGATTTCCGCGTGTTGCTCATGTTACTCTGCACGTGGGGGACTGTTGGGTGCCCATCAGATGCCCTGCATACGGGCTACACCTCAATACGGACCGGATGCTTCTACGCAAGTGATGCAAACACCTCTCACAGGTTGTTGTGATTTCGGGAGTTGCGTGCCACCATGAGGTAAGACTTCCTGCTTTTAATCTTTTAAGCAAGGCTCAGGAACAAATCAGTGTTTTAACAAGTGAACAGTACGTTATTCAGTGAAGAGTACATTAATATGTAATCTTTAGAAGTATGGTCACAGGAACTGCCGCTGGACATGGGAACTAGTGTCATTTTCACATCTGTCTACTGCTCGTTTTGTTGTAAGGAATTTGTGTGTGATAGACTGCATGACAGAGTGTGTCCATGCAATCTTACATGAATATGTTAAATTAAGTATATAGTTTTTAGATATTTATTTATGGACTTCAAAACCAATTTAAAATACTATTAGTATAGTAGTTGCCATTTAGCAGATCAAAGAAGTGAAGGAGATTGGAGAAGGGGAGAAAAGACTCCTGGGTGCTGCTCACGTATTTGGCCACGTAAATAATGAAGAAGAGCAATCAAAGCCCATTCGGTCTTTTAACCAAGCTTTTAAAGGCGCAGATAAAGAGATATGTTTCCTTTTAGTGTTTTTGTCTTTCTGTGTGTGTGTGTGTGTGTGTGTGTGTGTGTGTGTGTGTGTGTGTGTGTGTGTGTGTGTGTGTGTGTCCTACACTCCACATGTAAGGTTATCCAGATTCAGATTGCTGTGGTGTCGTTGAGGGGGTGACTTTTTTTGATTGTGACAAAAGAAGAGAAGGTTCATTTGAGGTTTGAAGTCAGGAGCCGCAGCCAAGAGCTGATTTAATTGATGTGTCGGGTAAATGGCCCCAAGCACTCTCTGGCAGGACTCAATAAAAAAAACATATAAAGGACAGAAGCACTTTCTGTGTGTGTGTGTGTGTGTGTGTGTGTGTGTGTGTGTGTGTGTGCGCGCGTGTGTGTGTGTGTGTGTGTATGTGTGTGTGTGTGTGTGTGTACTGCATGCCTGATGCTGTATGTACCTGCTGACTGCTGGGTTTTATCATGGTAAAACACATGCTCCACTGAACTTATACACTACAAAGGTCACACAGAGTTACCCCCACTGCCAGACTGTTATTGGATAAAGGTTAAATCCTGACCTCTGGCACAGCACTGCTATTGGACAGAGGTTAAGTCCAGACTTCTGTCACTGCACTGCTATTGGGCAGAGGTTAAGTCCAGACCTCTGGCACTGCACTGCTATTGGACAGAGGTTAAATCCAGACCTCCAGAACTTGGAGAGGGAATTTTCTTCCAAGTGGGAATCCTGGTACAGTACATTGTCTGATGGGCAGTGTCAGTCCCAGTTTGGGGTAGTCATGTAAGTGGCCCTCCAGCAGTGTGGTAACAGGGTGGACGAAACCGCTGGTCTACATGTTTTTACATAGATTTCTTTAAGGAAACCCATGGTTAGTGTACTGCTGATACATTCCCATTGTAAAGATGTGATGTTTTGTCCAAGGTCTCTGTCCTAAGAAAAATGTTGTGCAAGGACAGGTAGGTGGGGCAGGGGAGTGGCTGAAGTGGCTGTCGCCTCAGTTAAACCTTAAAAATGGGAAATGGCCAGAAAAGCCAATTCAGATATGCATTGCTCATGCAGCACTTAGAGTAGCCTAGGCATCCTGCCAGATGCTTCCAAGGAAACAGACTTGCCCTCGCCACACACACACACGCACGCACACACACACACACACACACACACACACACACACACACAGTCTTAGGCACACTAACTGGGCTTGTAGCTCACTGAATCCATTTGAGAAAACTAACGGCGGGAGCGGACTCTGAATGCCAATGACGGCCTTCTGCGAGCGCTGCCAGCACGGACGGGTCTCTGCTCCAACCCGAGCCGGTGGCGCTGCACGAGTCGCCAAACGTTCCCGCTCTAATCTGATGAGTCACTGTCGCTCCGCCACCACAAGCGAAACACACAGACCACAATGTAGCCCGCCACCATAATGCAGCTCCCCACCATAATGCAGCCCGCCACCCGCCGCCATAATGCAGCCCGCCACCATAATGCAGCCCGCCACCACAATGCTGCCCGCCACCATAATGCAGCCCGCCGCCATAATGCAGCCCACCACCATTAATGCAGCCTGCCACCATAATGCAGCCTGCCACCATAATGCAGCCCGCCACCATAATGCAGCCTGCCACCATAATGCAGCCCGCCACCTGCCGCCATAATGCAGCCTGCCACCATAATGCAGCCCGCCACCCGCCACCATAATGCAGCCCGCGACATAATGCAGCCCGCCACCATAATGCAGCCTGCCACCATAATGCAGCCTGCCACCATAATGCAGCTCCCCACCATAATGCAGCCCGCCACCCGCCGCCATAATGCAGCCCGCCACCATAATGCAGCCCGCCACCATAATGCAGCCCGCCACCATAATGCAGCCCGCCACCATAATGCAGCCTGCCACCATAATGCAGCCCGCCACCATAATGCAGCCCGCCACCATAATGCAGCAATTGCACTTTATTAACTTGTTTAGTTGGAAGGCAAAGCTGACGAGAGACTAATTGCATTCCACCCAGTGACTGTATATAAGAAAGTAAGTATACAGTCACTGATTCCTCCCAAAGAGTCATCTTGTCTCTCCACTGAAACCAGCTTACTGCCTCTCGGCTCACCATCTGTGCTGTCACACTTACTGTATGTCACGTCACATACGTCGCTCTGGACAAGAGCGTCAGCTAAGTGTAATGTCACATCACCCGTAACATTGCTTAGATTCTCCATTTGTCAGAGCTAATCAGCAGTTTGTTTGCATCACAAACCATCACACCTGTGGACGCATCCCCCCACCCCAATCTTGGATCCATGCGTTAGATGCATTGGGAGGATTCACTTATTCAGAGTTAGTTAGCACTGCTATGGTGGTGTGTACATATACATTAAGTGAGAGTGTGTGAGAAAGTGAGAGAGTGACACGGGCGGAAGAAAAAAAACACCAGTTGAGGTACATTCATCTATGCCCGGCCTCCCTGTTTAAATGGGAAAATATACACACACACACACACACAGACACGACTGAGAAAAAGAGAACCAATGCCCGGCCTCCCTGTTTAAATGGGAAAATATACACACACACACACACACACACACACACACACGATTGAGAAAAAGAGAACCAATGCCCGGCCTCCCTGTTTAAATGGGGCATTGACAGCAAGCGCAGGGGTTAGACACAGATTATAGTCACCAGGGGCTCACTTAACCTCCCAGCATCCCACAGTGCACACCGCTGGACCGTCGCACACATACACACACTCACTCAAACACTCAAGCTTAATTACCTGCTGGCCAGCAATCTTGCCCTTTTTTCACTGAGCATTAGTATTCACTCCTGGCTGTCTTGAGGAGAATTTACTGCAGACGTTAGAAAACTATGTAAAAACTGTCTCCTCTTCAACTTTTGGTAATGTCCGTGACCTGAAATCTTATGAAAATATCATGAGGGCATTAAGGTCATTGAAAAGCAGATAATATTTAGTAGTAATCCACTGAAACATAGTTAATATTCAGTAGTAATCCATTGAGAGTGAGTCAATATTCAGTAGTAATCCAGTATCAAGTATTCAATAAAAGATCATTTCTAAGAGCATGGCCCAGTTATCCTTAATGAAATTTGCTCTGATGAACACTTCATGCACTGGCCTTTGCTTCCACACATAGCTGTCCTCCCTCATGCCTGTAATTGTCTGCTTCATCTTTAGTGCCTTTTTAGTGTCCCTTTGACAACGGCAAAAGCATATCGATAACGTCCTTATACCCTAGAGGATAGAAATGATTGTTCCTCTGAAGCCTAGTATTACTTTTCCTTTATTAAATTCCTCTCCTTCAGATGTTTTTTGTTAGCCAATCTAGATGTCGAGATTACACAAGAGAAGAGAACCAAGTTCCTCTGTCCATTCCTCTGTCCTCGTACCCCTCCACCCCCAGCCCTGTTCTGTTCCGCTGCTCCACTTAATGAACACTTAGACCCCTCACCCTCTTAATAGTTGGGTAGAGTACCGCTCCAGTCCCCGCCAGCCCTGACTCTAATAGCTCCGCCAGTGTCCTGGAAGGGGGGGGTGGGGTGTGGGGAGGGTGGGATTATCCCTCTCAGTGTGTTGTGACATGGAGCTGTCCGAGGGTTGTGTGGATGTGACGCCACTAACAGCAGCTTCTCTCTGTGTCCGTCGCCCGTAAATAGCCTGTGGGTGATGGAGAGGGGAGTGAAACGGAACAAAAGCCCCTTGTTTAGGTGCGCGCATGTGTTCATGATAGCCCACTGGCTACCTCTTAAAAGCAAGGAGAAGGGTAGGGGTGAAGTGGTTCAGTTGTTCACTATAGGCGATATGAATATGTAAGACTTTAACAACACAAGTGAGAGACAGCTTTAACTGTGGTGTAAACATTTATACATATTTTGATGTGAATCTTAGTTGAGGTTTTTTATGTGTTAATGTATACTATAAAAATTTCTATTGGTTATGCATGTTTTTATGAGCATTCATAAAACTACATTAAGAAATGACTTTAATTCTTATTATGCTTTTTATTCTTATTTAGCTTTTTTATGATTGTTACAGTGAAAAGGGGGTTGCGTGTAGCAGGTGTGATGTGAAAATGACACTGTAATAAAAATGATCAAGATTAGGGGAATTCAGTATATATTTGATTGGCATGAAAACTGTGACACCAAAGTGTTCCTCTTGTTCTCAATATAAGTCTATTATGGATTTAAAATCCTTTTGTTTTAATTAAGATTAATATACATTAATACAATATCATGGTGGGTTTTTCTTTTTTGCTTGTGTTTTTGTATCTCAGGTGATATGGCTGTTCTTCTGGCACCCCTAGTTCAGAGTCTCTGGGTGCTAGTCGACCACTAGTACAAAGCCTAAGGGTGCTAGTGACCCCTCACCGGGCGCGTCTCTCCACCAGCATGTTTTCCAGGGGTCACAGTGATGAACACGATGACCCCGATGCCACTGGAATCCCCCCAAACAAGTGGGCCAAGAGGAAGGATCAGGCCAAGAAGACAATTCAGAGCCCCAAGACGGGACCTGGCTTCCGGAAAAAGATCCAGAAGCTTCTGCACGGTCCTGGGGAAGAGTCCACACACAATTCTCAGTACACCCCCATGGAGCTGGAGGAGGAAGAAGGGGAAGACATGGCTTTATGCAAGCCCAGGCGTAGACCCACCAGCTATCACTCAGGCATGCGGCCGATGCCAAACGGCCACAATGGGGTCTGTGCTTCCAGCAAGTCCTTTGTAGGAGAGGTGGAGCTTAACAGGGAGGGCAATATCAGGATACCGTGCACCATCCACCATAATGGGCCCACGCCAGATCGTTCGAGATCTTGGGATGAGAGTGGCTCTGATTATGTAGATGAGGAAAAAGCTGCAGAAAAGACTGTAGGCTTTAGAAGGAGAATTCTAAGTGAAGAGGAGACTCACAGTTCTAGAAGGATCACTGTAAAGATAGAGACAACTCCAGGCTCTAGAAGAAGCACTGTAAGGGCAGAGGAAACTCTTAGCTCTAGAAGAACAACTGTAAGCGAAGAGGAGTCTCCCAGCTATAGAAGAAGCATTGTAAGGGCAGAGGAGTCTCCAGGCTCTAGAAGAAGCATTGTAAGGGCAGAGGAGTCTCCAGGCTCTAGAAGAAGCACTGTAAGGGAACCAGAGACTCCCAGCTCTAGAAAAATGACTGTAAGGGAAGAGGAAACTCCCAGCTCTAGAAGAAGCACTGTAAGGGCAGAGGAGTCTCCAGGCTCTAGAAGAAGCACTGTAAGGGAACCAGAGACTCCCAGCTCTAGAAAAATGACTGTAAAGGAACCAGAGACTCCCAGTGCTAGAAGAATGACTGTAAGGGAAGAGGAGTCTCCGGGGTCTAGAAGAAGCATTGCAAGAGAAGCAGAAACTCCCAGTGCTAGAATAATTACTGTAAGGGAACCAGAGACACCCAGTGCTAGAATAATGACTGTAAGGGAATCAGAGACTCCAGGCTCTAGAAGAAGCATTGTAAGGGCAGAGGAGTCTCCAGGCTCTAGAAGAAGCACTGTAAAGGAACCAGAGACTCCCAGCTTTAGAAGAAGCACTGTAAGAGTAGAGGAGTCGCCCAGGTCTAAAAGAAGCACTGTAAGGGAACCAGAGGAGACTCTCAGCTCTAGAAGAACAACTATAAGGGAACCAGAGACACCCAGTGCTAGAAGAATGACTGTAAGGGAAGAGGAGTCTCCAGGCTCTAGAAGGAGCACTGTACAGGAGGAGTCTCCAGGCTCTAGAAAAAGCACTGTAAGAGAACCAGAGACTCTAGGCTCTAGAAGAAGCACTGTAATGGCAGAAGAGGCTCCCAGCTCTAGAAGAACAACTGTAAGAGAACCAGAGACTCCAGGCTCTGGAAGAAGCACTGTAAGGGAAGAGGAAACTCCACGTTCTAGAAGAAGCACTGTAAAGGAAAAGGAGACTGATGAAAGGCATAGGACAAAGCAGGAAGGGTCAAGCACTATAGTCGAGCATATTCTGAAAGAGCTCCAAGGCATAAATAAGATTCAGGAAGAAATTTCGGACCTTAGGCAATACCTGTCATCTGTCAAGGGCTCTGTGGACGAAGTGTCATGTTGTGTCGACGCTGTGCTAACGGAGATTGAGGAGCTATATACAGGAAACACTTACGGCACCCACCCTCCACCAGGAACGTTGGGACGTCACGCAAGCCCCTCCAGACCTGCCGCCACCTTACCAAGAAGAACCAGTGTCCCACCTGCTCACCGATACACCTTCCCCCAGGATAAGGAAAGAGCAATAGAGAGAGCCTTGAAACAGAGGAGAGAGGGTATCGCATCTTATCGAGGGGTAGGCCCTGCAAGGCAACGGCCTGATCGAGCTTTCTCCCCTCGCAGCTCAGGGTCTCCAGTTTTGGATGTTCACAAATCTACACTCCCTTACCTGGATAGTCAGTATGTAGTGGACTTCCAGAGCACCAGCTCACTGTCCTCCTGCCCTACCTGCAGGGCCGCTGGACGGGACGACCGGTATCGATCACGGAGCGCAGGTGCGAGTGAAGATGGTGCGTGGAGTGGCGAAGCCGCGTGGAGCGAAGAGGACGCCTGTTCCTGCCAGTGTAGCCTGGAGGAAGTGGAGACGTGCAGGGGTTCGGACAACGGCAGCACGCCAGACCACACCTCACGAAGCAGCTCAGAACACCTCTCACTGCTCTTTGGACACCACTACAACCCACCGTCCAGCTCCTCGAGCATGGTAGACTGGAAGACACGACATACGCAGTCACTGGTAGGTGTCGAGTGTGATTGCACCCCAAACTGCCCCTACTCGCGTAGCTCTGGGTACCACACTATTGATGCCTACGCAGACGATGTGGGCAGTGGTCCCTCCCGGAGTCTGAGCCACTCCACAGTTGCCCTCACCGACTATGACGTGCACTCTACCTGCGGACGATGTCTCTCGGCGGAGCGTCTGGATGTGGAGTCAGTTGGGAGCACAGAGAGAGAGTGGCCCGAGCAGCCGGGTCAGGAGGGCAGTGAGGAGGACTGGGGGACGAGAGGGAGCACGCCAGAGAACCCTGAGAGTCCTGACGACGTAAAAAAACTGGGGCATGCAATGACTACCTTCAGGTCGGCTCTGCGTGGTGCTATGAAGGAACTCGACACACCTGGTTCTCACGTCTATCCTCATGAGGAGAACCTCTCAGATGTTGCTTCTGTTGACGGTGGTTATCCCCACACAGAATCTTATCACGGCAAGCCTGGTGCACACAGGCAGGGGAGAGGACATCTCAGAAATGGCTTTGATTTGTCCCCCTCTTTGCCTCAGCTGGATCAGATCAGTGAAGCCTCTTTCGGGCTGAGCGACCACAACAATCAAATAGCATCAGAGGATCAAGCTTACGCCCATCAAACGCTCAGCGCTCCAGAGTCCCCGCTGAGCCCAGCCTACCCTCGGTGTGCCCATAAAGGGAGCCTCTCATTTGAACAGTCTCCCAGCAGGAGAGATCACCACGGATACCCACACTATCACATTCTGGAATGTCCACCAGAACTTGATACAGAGAGGGAGGGACTAGACTCAGCAGACAGGGTGGACCCTAACCAGGAAATGATAGAGGAAAGTCATGACAGTGCTAATTTGGCCCAATCAAAGTGGCGGTCCAGCTTTAAGGAAGTACTTAAGGAAAGAAAAGATACTAGGCGTCGACTGTCTAGGACTGGACAAGAGTTACAGTCCTTATTTTCTGACGAAGACCTTCACCTAGGTATAAATAATATTTGAAAAGTTTGCTCAATTTAAACCCTTTAAATACGTTTCTAAATGTCTCAACACCCTTTATACATAGAAAAAAAATTCACAAATGTAATGCCTTGGTTTGCTCCTATAATAGTATTTCTGTGTATATTTGTTTGAAGGTCCCAGAGCAATTACTGTGTCTCTCTTTGCCACAGAGGCAGGCAAAGAGGACGATCAGGTTACTATGCATGAGTGTTTTCCTGCTTATGCTGGGTGTGGCCCAGTTTACTGCATCCATGGTGCTAAATATTAACTTGTCCCATCACCATACCGTCTTACATTAACCATGCAGAATGAGTGTGTGCCTTAGCTCCACCATACACCACCATACACCATAGCTCTGTAAGTGAAATCACGTGACTAGAGTTCATCCGACATTCATTTGGCATTAGCCATCGTCGGAGCTATGATAATGTCACCTGTTATTTGGTTGGCTGTTCTCATGTTTTTTTTCACATTGCATGTGCACGTCAACATATGTGTCTCCCTTCCTTAAATACACCTATGACTGTAGCGTCAAGTTTGCACACAGTATTTCTCATCCTCTCAAACACTGTTGGGCTCAGGGAGAAGTTCTGTGAGTGAAAGTTGGCCATTTGTGTGTCAGTCTGTGGGTTTGCCAGTGTGGTTCTGTCATTAGAATCTGCTGGCATGTTTTTCTGCTGAGTTTTTTAGTTGGAGCTGTCACGCTAACAGCACTCTGAAGCGTTTGCAAGCGTCTCTCTTGCTGCCTGGTTGCCTCATATGATGATGTGACAGCTCAGAGGACTCAGTAAGAGATGGAGGGAGAGACAGAAAGAGAGAGAAAGAGAAATAAAGAGAGGGATGAAGAGAGCGGGAGAGGCAGAGACATGGAGAGAAATAACGAGAGAGGCAGAGAGATGGAAAGAGAGATGAAAGGAGAGAGAGAGGCAGAAAGATGTAGAGAGAGAGACAGAGAAATGAAGAGAGGGAGAGAGATGGACAGAGCAAGAGAGGCAGAGAGAGAGATGAAGAAAGTGAGAGAGGCAGAGAGATGGAGAGAGAGATGAAGAGAGCAAGAGAGGCAGAGAGATGGAGAGAGAGAGAGAGGCAGAGAGATGGAGAGAGAGATGAAGAGAGCGAGAGAGATGGACAGAGCAAGAGAGGCAGAGAGAGAGATGAAGAAAGTGAGAGGCAGAGAGATGGAGAGAGAGAGATGAAGAGGGCGAGAGATGCAGAGAGATGGAGAGAGAGAGATGGAGAGAGAGAGAGATGCAGAGAGATGGAGAGAGAGAGAGAGGCAGAGAGATGAAGAGAGAGAGATGAAGAGAGCGAGAGATGCAGAGAGATGGAGAGAGAGATGAAGAGAGCGAGAGATGCAGAGAGATGGAGAGAGAGAGATGCAGAGAGATGGAGAGAGAGAGAGAGGCAGAGAGATGGAGAGAGAGATGAGAGTGAGAGATGCAGAGAGATGGAGAGAGAGATGAAGAGAGCGAGAGGCAGAGATAAAGGAGGGATAGAAGCAGAGGACTACCTCGGGACTAGAATGCTTCTGAGAGCTGCATGTGTGTGAGAGGAGCTGGGATTGCTGGCCTGATGAAGCAGTTTACCTCAGAGGGGGAAACATCACACACACATTGCTGCCTGTTTACCAGCCTGTCCCATCGCCATTTGTCTGTATTTTGTCTGTCAGAGAGAGGGGGGGTTTATTCATGTCGTTGCAAAAAAAAAGAAACTTTAAGGTTTTCCTCAGTCCGCCTACTCCTCTTGACAAGGTCTCTTCAAACTTTCCTGATGTACGCAGATGAAATGCTCTTGTGTGTGGAAGTGCACACTTTGACCAGCTATCAAATGTGGCATGCTCTGCCTGCACATCTGTGCCCTGTGACAGACAGGAAGCTGGTGTATCTAGGGTGCCCTGAGTCACTGTCACCCGTCTCGCTCACATCAAAGTTGTGCCAGAAAAAGCACATGTTGATAAAAAATCTGATGGCTCCGTTTCTCTGCTTTTTTATTTCCCTCAGAGGCACTCTCAGGGAAAAAGAAATGTGTTGGGGCACGAAACCCTCTAGATCACAAGAGCTTTTAGATCATTCAAAGTGGAAGCGGGAGTCAGGAGTATGTTTGCTTGGACCCCAAACACCGCTGTTTGGAGCTGTCTTTAAACTGGTGTATTGCTCATCGAATGCATGTTTTGTTTTGTGTGTTTGAAGTGAAGTGAAACTCAATCAATCATTCCCTTTTTTCTACACCCCTAAGCATGCAGGTCAGTGTTTTGATTTTGTGCAATGTGTGTACTGGATGTTGCATTTGTGTTTGTAAGAAATAAGTTTGCTAATGACTTTGAACCACACAGGGCCATGAGAGGGGAGATGCGAAGCAAGCGTGGGTCAAAGCAGGGTAAGACTGATTTATGTCATATCCCGGTTCCACCGAATCACTATTAGAAATCTAACGACAATATTTGTATTGCAACTCTGGTAGCATGACACATAGCACTTGTGACGTTCTTATAATAGAAGCCTGTCAGGTATACCCTACTGTGTACAAGCCAGTGCATAGCTTTTACTACTATAGCACAGATACACACGTGCTGTGGAAAAGAGTAGTTCTGTGTTGGTGAGTCTCTCAGTGGTTATGTGCTAGTGGGAAAGTGCTTTTCTGATGGCCAGTGTCCCTTTGTCAGGGGGGGCAGCGGGATGTTCGGGATTGACAGCATGCCTGACCTGCGCAAGAAGAAACACATTCCTCTCGTCAGCGATGTGGTAGGTGTTCACATCCCCAAAACTTTTTAGTTTCATTTTTTTAATAACTGTAATTTCCGATTTGCCGCTGTGCTACATCATATCAAAATCCCCCCCCCCATTTAATTAAACTGACAAATGTATCAATGCTCTGCCACTCTCTTGAACGCAACCACTCCCCCTGCTCAGGCTATGGTAAGTCAGTCCTCCAGGAGCCCCTGCCCTGGTTTCCAGCTCTTCACTGGGTGTGGGCACACCGTTCAGTTCCTACTCTATATTAACAGGCTGGAGGAGCTTACAAGTAGCTGTGGTATAATATTGTTTACATAGACAGTACTATACTAGTGTAATGCAAATACATGGGCTTGTCAGAACAACAAACCCAATGTTCGGTTGAGCTTCAAGTGAAACCTATGTCATTTCAAACATCATCAAACATTTATGTCTTGTTCAGTATTTTTTGTTTTTTAATTAGCATGTGACCATGCTGTTCTGACATGTATTTGCAGTCTACTTGCAGCCTGCTTAATATAAGCAACATGGGGCCATTACCCATCCCCCCCCCCCCCCCCCCCCCATACCTACCCACCGTATATTATTTCTCATTTGATGTCTCATACACTAATGTGCAGTTATGGTGAAGCTGTCACTAACTAACACACTGGGTACAAGTCGCTTGAGTTGTTATACCCCGAGTTCCTTAACTGGTTGTTTACCTTTGGTTTCCCCTCCTACTAACTTAACCAACCTAATGTCTGGCCTAGTAGTATTAGTATTATTACTCTAACCCTAGCAGTACTAGTATGACTCTAACCCTTCTCCCAATGAGGGTAGCGTAGCTGCTAGTGCTAGTAATGCTAACAGGGTTCTCCTTGTGTGTTGTTCTCTTCCTCTGCCCTCTGGGATGGTGTTACTGTGCCTCATTGCTCTGAGTTATTAACCCCTAACCCCCCCCTCTGGGATGGTGTTACTGTGCCTCAATGCTCTGAGTTATTAACCCCTAACCCCCCCCTCTGGGATGGTGTTACTGTGCCTCAATGCTCTGAGTTATTAACCCCTAACCCCCCCCTCTGGGATGGTGTTACTGTGCCTCATTGCTCTGAGTTATTAACCCCTAAACCCCCCTCTGGGATGGTGTTACTGTGCCTCATTGCTCTGAGTTATTAACCCCTAACCCCCCCTCTGGGATGGTGTTACTGTGCCTCAATGCTCTGAGTAATTAACCCCTAACTCCCCGCCCCCCCATCAAACAGTCTCTTCGGGGTTTACACTGGGATGAGGGTCCAAGCCTGTGGGAAAACAGACTGTGAAAGGGAAACTGTCACAATATATTGATTCATTAAAAATGTATTTCATTTTATACAGCTTTACATTAAGGTTCTATTAACCATCGTATTAATTACAACTAACAATTAATGGCCAGTGTTTAACACAGTAGATGACCATTTTGCTGTGTGGGAGTCAGCAGATTCTCGATATCACTCATATAATTAATAAGTTAAAACACAGCAAAAGCTTCTCTTCACCTCCAGCAGTGCTTTACATGTACTGAAGTTCAGGCTTTATTAATGACGTAATGATGGTGAAGTTTAGGCTTTATTAATGACGTAATGATGGTGAAGTTCAGGCTTTATTAATGACGTAATGATGGTGAAGTTCAGGCTTTATTAATGACGTAATGATGGTGAAGTTCAGGCTTTATTAATGATGTAATGATGGTGAAGTTCAGGCTTTATTAATGACGTAATGATGGGTAAGGTAAGGTGAGACTACCGTAATATAAAGTGTTAATTAATGACCTTACTAACAAACTCTCTAACTAGTGACTACTTACATGGGGGTGGCTGGTGAATAAGTGTTAACATTGCGAATATGTACTAATGACCTTTAACTTACTGTGTGTGTTTTTGTGTGTGGACACGCATTTGTGTGTGTGTGTGTGTGTGTGCACCTGTGTGTGTGCATCTGTGTTTGTGTGTGTACCTGTGTGTGTTTGTGTGTGTGTGTATGTTCTGTCTGTCCAGTCCCTGGTGCAGGCCAGGAAGGCTGGCATTGCCTCTGCGATGGCCTCGCGCTCCTCCATCAAGGACGAGGAACTGGTGAGTGCACTGTGCCTCTGTGCCTTGTGTGTGTGACAGAAAACACCTCAGACCGTTTTGGCTTTGGTGACTCCAGCATCTGCATCGACTCTAGAATGCTAGAATTAAATAAGGATAACCCTGTTTGCCATCTCTCTCTTTAAATAAGGATACCCCTGTTTGCCATCTCTCTCTTTAAACATTAAATAAGGATACCCCTGTTTGCCATCTCTCTCTTTAAATAAGGATACCCCTGTTTGCCATCTCTCTTTAAATAAGGATACCCCTGTTTGCCATCTCTCTTTAAATAAGGATACGCCTGTTTGCCCCTCTCTCTTTAAATAAGGATACCCCTGTTTGCCATCTCTCTTTAAATAAGGATACCCCTGTTTGCCATCTCTCTCTTTAAATAAGGATACCCCTGTTTGCCATCTCTCTCTTTAAATAAGGATACCCCTGTTTGCCTTCTCTCTCTTTAAATAAGGATACCCCTGTTTGCCATCTCTCTCTTTAAATAAGGATACCCCTGTTTGCCATCTCTCTCTTTAAATAAGGATACCCCTCTTTGCCATCTCTCTCTTTAAATAAGGATACCCCTGTTTGCCTTCTCTCTCTTTAAATAAGGATACCCCTCTTGGCCCCCTCTCTCTGTATCTGTCTATTTTATGTTCTTATCTCTCTATCTTTCTTTCCTGTCATCCCTTGTTATTTCCATCTCTCTCCCCCTCTTAAGTACATACAGTAAATACATAAATACATACAGTATTAACCCTCGCCGCCATTTTCCTCTGTCTGTCGTCGGGCCCTTGCAGAAGAGTCACGTGTACAAGAAGACGCTGCAGGCGCTGATCTACCCCATCTCCTGCACCACGCCGCACAACTTCGAGGTGTGGACGGCCACCACGCCCACCTACTGCTACGAGTGCGAGGGCCTGCTGTGGGGCATCGCCCGCCAGGGCATGCGCTGCTCCGAGTGCGGGGTCAAGTGCCACGAGAAGTGCCAGGAGCTGCTCAACGCCGACTGCCTGCAGCGTGAGTGTGGGGCAGAGGTGGGGAGGGAGGCAGGGAGGGAGAGAAGGGGGAAACAGCATGAGTATGGGAGAGAGGTGGGGAGGGATGGAGGGAGGAAAGGAGGAGGAAACAGCATGAGTGTGGGACAGAGGTGGGGAGGAATGGAGGGAGGGAGGAAAGGAGGAGGAAACAGCATGAGTGTGGGACAGAGGTGGGGAGGGAGGCAGGGAGAAAAGGAGGAGCAAACAGCATGAGTATTGGAGAGAGGTAGGGAGGGATGGAGAGAGGGGGAAACAGCATGAGTATGGGGCAGAGGTGGGGAGGGAGGGAGGGAGGGAGGGAGAAAAGGAGGAGCAAACAGCATGAGTGTTGGAGAGAGGTGGGGAGGGATGGAGGGACAAAAGAAGTAGGAAACAGCATGAGTATGGGAGAGAGGTGGGGAGGGAGGGATGGAGGGATGGAGGAAAGGAGGAGGAAACAGCATGAGTGTGGGAGAGAGGTGGGGAGGGATGGAGGGAGGAAAGGAGGAGGAAACAGCATGAGTATGGGAGAGAGGTGGGGAGGGAGGGAGGGGTAGAGGGATAGAGAGATGGAAGACGAGGAGCGTGGGAGGAAAATGCAGGGGGGGGTGGAGGCAGGGAGGAGGAAAGGAGTAGGAGACAGTTGGAGGGGCAGAACTATGAGAGAAGGATGCTAATAGCTGATGTGATTGAGTCAGGAAGACGTATTGGGAAGATTTAGACGGGAGGATGGAAACAGTGACAAGAAGGAATGGAACAGCATGGAGAAGGGCTTGATAGGCATAGAACAGCATGGAGAAGGGCTTGATAGGCATAGAACAGCATGGAGAAGGGCTTGATAGGCATAGAACAGCATGGAGAAGGGCTTGATAGGCATAGAACAGCATGGAGAAGGGCTTGATAGGCATAGAACAGCATGGAGAAGGGCTTGATAGGCATAGAACAGCATGGAGAAGGGCTTGATAGGCAAGTGAGAGTGGTCAGAAGGACAGCTCGGTGGTTCTGTAGTTCATTAATGGAGCACTTTATTTGAATGCTATCTCCAAGGGCTGCGGTCAGCCAAGAGCCACAGTCTGTCACAATGCTCTCCGCCTCCGTCTCCAGCTCAACTCCGCACATTTGGGCTCTGTTATTTTACTTATCTCCTCCTGGATCCCTTGAGGGAGATCTGTCTCTGCATGCATCCTATCCGCTGGTTAGTGAACCACGCACTAACCTGGCGCCCGTGAGCAGTGAGGGGTTAAGTGCCCTGCTCAGTGACACTTCCGCCATGATTACACTGGTTGGGGTTCGAACCGGCAACCCTTCAGTTTCAATACTCTCCCCCTCTGTCTCTAAAACAGGGGCAACCAGCTCAACCCATTTGGGCTGGCTCTACCTCTATGCATGTGTGACGGTGACGAACACCAGCACGTTATAGAGGAGACCAGGGCTGAGACTAGGGGTGGTTCTGATCCAGGACACTGTCTGGGCGCCGTCCTACTCCCTGTCCTACTCGCCTGGTTCCGACGGCGGAGCTGATTTATCCAAATGGAAATCTCCCACTGGCTTGGCTGAGCGTGACAGCTCCATTAGCCTGAGCACTGGAAATATGATTTACTGAGAGAGAGAAACCTTTAGAGAAGACGTCAAGTTGTTCAGTGCTTTGTGTAACCTAGAGACTGTGCCATTCTTTAATGAACCCGCCTGTCATGTCTGTCAGAGCTCTGTTTACCGAGTTTGAGACGCCTCTTAATTACTTTTGATGTGGCCGGCAAGAGATGGCGACTTATATTTTATTCATGTTGCTAGTGATTGATGTTGCATTGCATATTGTTTACCTTTACAGCACGCTAACCTTCACTGTCCGCTCGCTTTACTTCTTGCCATAAATGTCTGTGAATTAATGTATAGGTTTCTTTTTATATTTATGAAACCTCATTTTACTACCTGTTTATGATTCAGTGTCTTTGTAGCTTAGTAGACCGCCCTCTGATTTTATGAGGTAATAATGTGAAAGTTTGTGGATTAAAACGCAACATTCATTCTTTGACTCAAAGAGTTATGTCCATAGCATTGCTTTTAATTTGCCAGCATAATAATATAAAGTCATATAATTGCACAGACATATTTGTTTCTGGCCCTATTTTATTAAATCATCTTTATACTGACATGTGCTATGCGTTATACACTGTGGACCACAGCTTAACATCTGAATGTGTGTGTGTGTGTGTGTGTTTGTCTGTATGTGTGTTTGTCTATGTGTGTGTGTGTTTGTCTATGTGTGTGTGTGTGTCTTTGTGTTTGTGTGGGTGTGTGTGTGTGTGTGTTTGTCTATGTGTGTGTGTGTTTGTCTATGTGTGTGTGTGTTTGTCTATGTGTGTGTGTGTGTCTTTGTGTTTGTGTGTGTGTGTGTGTGTGTGTGTTTGTATGTGTGTGTGTGTGTGTGTGTGTGTGTGTGTGTGTGTGTGTGTGTGTGTGTGCTTACTGAGTAGGCGCCGCGGAAAAAAGTTCTAAGCACGGGGCAGAGGACCGCACACAGAACATCATCATGGCCATGAAGGACCGCATGAAGATCCGGGAGCGGAACAAGCCGGAGATCTTCGACATGATCCGCGACGTCTTCGTGGTCAGCAAGGCGCTGCACGGCCAGCAGATGAAGAGCATCAAGCAGAGCGTGCTGGACGGCACGTCCAAGTGGTCGGCCAAGATCACCATCACAGGTAGAGTCATTCACCTGCACCATAACACCAATACACTTCCTTATCACCATTACAGGTAGAGTCAGTCACCTGCACCATAACACCAATACACTTCCTCTTCATCATCACAGGTAGAGTCAGTCACCTGCACCATAACACCAATACACTTCCTTATCACCATTACAGGTAGAGTCAGTCACCTGCACCATAACACCAATGCACTTCCTCTTCACCATCACAGGTAGAGTCAGAGTCAGTCACCTGCACCATAACACCAGTACACTTCCTTATCACCATCACAGGTAGAGTCAGAGTCAGTCACCTGCACCATAACACCAATACACTTCCTTATCACCATCACAGGTAGAGTCAGTCACCTGCACCATAACACCAATACACTTCCTTATCACCATCACAGGTAGAGTCAGAGTCAGTCACCTGCACCATAACACCAATACACTTCCTTATCACCATTACAGGTAGAGTCATTCACCTGCACCATAACACCAATACACTTCCTTGTCACCATCACAGGTAGAGTCAGAGTCATTCACCTGCACCATAACACCAATACACTTCTTTGTCACCATCACAGGTAGAGTCAGAGTCATTCACCTGCACCATAACACCAATACACTTCCTTATCACCATTACAGGTAGAGTCATTCACCTGCACCATTAGACCAATACACTTCCTCTTCACCATCACAGGTAGAGTCAGAGTCATTCACCTGCACCATAACACCAATACACTTCCTCTTCACCATCACAGGTAGAGTCAGAGTCAGTCACCTGCACCATAACACCAGTACACTTCCTTATCACCATCACAGGTAGAGTCAGAGTCATTCACCTGCACCATAACACCAGTACACTTCCTTATCACCATTACAGGTAGAGTCAGTCACCTGCACCATAACACCAGTACACTTCCTTATCACCATCACAGGTAGAGTCACAGTCAGTCACCTGCACCATAACACCAGTACACTTCCTTATCACCATCACAGGTAGAGTCACAGTCAGTCACCTGCACCATAACACCAGTACACTTCCTTATCACCATCACAGGTAGAGTCAGAGTCAGTCACCTGCACCATAACACCAGTACACTTCCTTATCACCATCACAGGTAGAGTCACAGTCAGTCACCTGCACCATAACACCAGTACACTTCCTTATCACCATTACAGGTAGAGTCAGTCACCTGCACCATAACACCAGTACACTTCCTTATCACCATCACAGGTAGAGTCACAGTCAGTCACCTGCACCATAACACCAGTACACTTCCTTATCACCATCACAGGTAGAGTCACAGTCAGTCACCTGCACCATAACACCAGTACACTTCCTTATCACCATCACAGGTAGAGTCACAGTCAGTCACCTGCACCATAACACCAGTACACTTCCTTATCACCATCACAGGTAGAGTCAGAGTCATTCACCTGCACCATAACACCAGTACACTTCCTTATCACCATTACAGGTAGAGTCAGTCACCTGCACCATAACACCAGTACACTTCCTTATCACCATCACAGGTAGAGTCACAGTCAGTCACCTGCACCATAACACCAGTACACTTCCTTATCACCATCACAGGTAGAGTCACAGTCAGTCACCTGCACCATAACACCAGTACACTTCCTTATCACCATCACAGGTAGAGTCACAGTCAGTCACCTGCACCATAACACCAGTACACTTCCTTATCACCATCACAGGTAGAGTCAGTCACCTGCACCATAACACCAATACACTTCCTCTTCACCATCACAGGTAGAGTCAGAGTCAGTCACCTGCACCATAACACCAGTACACTTCCTTGTCACCATCACAGGTAGAGTCAGAGTCATTCACCTGCACCATAACACCAATACACTTCCTTATCACCATTACAGGTAGAGTCATTCACCTGCACCATTAGACCAATACACTTCCTCTTCACCATCACAGGTAGAGTCAGAGTCATTCACCTGCACCATAACACCAATACACTTCCTCTTCACCATCACAGGTAGAGTCAGAGTCAGTCACCTGCACCATAACACCAGTACACTTCCTTATCACCATCACAGGTAGAGTCAGAGTCATTCACCTGCACCATAACACCAGTACACTTCCTTATCACCATTACAGGTAGAGTCAGTCACCTGCACCATAACACCAGTACACTTCCTTATCACCATCACAGGTAGAGTCACAGTCAGTCACCTGCACCATAACACCAGTACACTTCCTTATCACCATCACAGGTAGAGTCACAGTCAGTCACCTGCACCATAACACCAGTACACTTCCTTATCACCATCACAGGTAGAGTCAGAGTCAGTCACCTGCACCATAACACCAGTACACTTCCTTATCACCATCACAGGTAGAGTCACAGTCAGTCACCTGCACCATAACACCAGTACACTTCCTTATCACCATTACAGGTAGAGTCAGTCACCTGCACCATAACACCAGTACACTTCCTTATCACCATCACAGGTAGAGTCACAGTCAGTCACCTGCACCATAACACCAGTACACTTCCTTATCACCATCACAGGTAGAGTCACAGTCAGTCACCTGCACCATAACACCAGTACACTTCCTTATCACCATCACAGGTAGAGTCACAGTCAGTCACCTGCACCATAACACCAGTACACTTCCTTATCACCATCACAGGTAGAGTCAGAGTCATTCACCTGCACCATAACACCAGTACACTTCCTTATCACCATTACAGGTAGAGTCAGTCACCTGCACCATAACACCAGTACACTTCCTTATCACCATCACAGGTAGAGTCACAGTCAGTCACCTGCACCATAACACCAATACACTTCCTCTTCCTTCGGTTCTCTCTTTTCTTTTGCTTTTCTTCTGTCTGCCCTCACTAATTACATCCTTCTCGCATTCTTCCCTTACTTCCTTGTTTCCTTCTACTTTTCTTAGTTATGTATCATCATGCACACTACATTTACTATACTCTCACCTCCCATGCACACTACATTTACTATACTCTCACCTCCCATGCACACTACATTTACTATACTCTCACCTCCCATGCACACTACATTTACTATACTCTCACTTCCCACCGCTTCCTTTGAACACATGTACAAATGCGCTTTCATATGAATGCTGTCTGACAAGAGCAGTGCACTGTATTAATGAGGTCGTCCTGAAGCTGTGCTGGCCATGTTCTCTCCTGTAGTGATGTGCACTGTATTGATGAGGTCGTCCTGAAGCTGTGTTGTGTTGTCCTAAAGCTGTGCTGGCCATGTGTGTGTTGTCTCCTGTAGTGGTGTGTGCTGTATTGATGATGTTGTCCTAAAGCTGTGCTGTTGTGTGTGTTGTCTCCTGTAGTGGTGTGTGCTGTATTGATGATGTTGTCCTAAAGCTGTGTTGTGTTGTCCTAAAGCTGTGCTGCCGTGTGTTCTCTCCTGTAGTGGTGTGTGCTGTATTGATGATGTTGTCCTAAAGCTGTGCTGCCGTGTGTTCTCTCCTGTAGTGGTGTGTGCTGTATTGACGATGTTGTCCTAAAGCTGTGTTGTGTTGTCCTAAAGCTGTGCTGGCCGTGTGTTCTCTCCTGTAGTGGTGTGTGCTGTATTGATGATGTTGTCCTAAAGCTGTGCTGCCGTGTGTTCTCTCCTGTAGTGGTGTGTGCGCAGGGCCTGCAGGCCAAGGACAAGACCGGTTCCAGTGACCCCTACGTCACCGTGCAGGTGGGCAAGACCAAGAAGAGGACCAAGACCATCTACGGGAACCTCAACCCAGTCTGGGAGGAGAAGTACCACTTGTAAGCAGACACACACACACATAGACACACACACACACCATACACACACACACACACACACACACACACACAGACACACACTCAGGCCCTAGTTTGACCCTGATCTGGCAGTGAAGGGTGTGTGTGCCAGATTCATCATCTAACCAGACAGGCTTACTGAAGTCTGTCTGGTGTTGCCCACAGTAAGTGTCATAACTGTGTGTGTGTGTGTTTATATGCCTGTGTGTGTGTGTGTGTGTGTGGGTGCCTTGTGTGTGTGTGTATGCCTGTGTGCGTGTGTGTGTATGCCTGTGTGTGTGTGTGTGTGTGTGTGTGTGCGTGTGTGTGTGTGTGTGTGTATGTGTGTGTGTATGTGTGTGTGCGTGTGTGTGTATGCCTGTGTGTGTGTGTGTGTGTGTGTGTGTGTGTGTGTATGTGTGTATTTGTATGCCTGTGTGTGTGTGTGTGAGTGCGTGCGTGCGTGCGTGCGTGCGTGCGTGCGTGCGTGCGTGTGTGTGTGTGTGTGTATGCCTGTGTGTGTGTGTGTGTGTGTGTGTGTGTGTGTGTGTGTGTGTGTGTGTGCGTGCCCCCAGCGAGTGCCATAACTCGTCGGACCGCATCAAGGTGCGCGTGTGGGACGAGGACGATGACATTAAGTCGCGCGTGAAGCAGCGTCTGAAGAGGGAGTCGGACGACTTCCTGGGCCAGAGCATCATCGAGGTGCGCACCCTCAGCGGGGAGATGGACGTCTGGTACAACCTGGGTCAGTACCCATTTACAATGCCGTGTGTGTGTGTGTGTGTGTGTGTGTTTGTGTCCGCCTGTGTGTGTGTGTGTGTGTCTGCCTGTGTGCCTGTGTTGGTTTTACTAAACCAATGAGTACTTCAACATGACTGCACACCAACCCCATGGGGACTTGTGGTCTCGTGGGTACCTAAACCCAAGTCCCCATGAGGACAACCTTTGGAATAGCTATAGAATGGCATTCTAAGATGGCTGAGTGAAGAATCTTAGAAAGTCCCATGAGGTGGGATTGTAGGAGAAAAAGTGTGTGTGTGTGTGGTATGTGGTGGGAATTACTGGCCATTGTGGCCAAATGGTGGTACTGCAGTGTGTGTGCATCTTGTGTCAAGGTCGACCACTGATGACATCATCAAGTGTTAAACCTGTGCCCTTTCACTGATCTTATGGGGACTTTACCATGGTAACAGATTCTGTGTGTAAAAACTGCATTATTTCACTGAGCTCATGGGGACTTTACCATGGTAACAGATTGTTTGTGTAAAAACTGCATTATTTCACTGAGCTCCTGGGGACCTCAACATGGTAACAGATTGTGTGTGTAAAAACTGCATTATTTCACTGAGCTCATGGGGACTTTACCATAGTAACAGATTGTCTGTGTAAAAACTGAATTATTTCACTGAGCTCCTGGGGACATCAACATGGTATCAGATTGTCTGTGTAAAAACTGCATTATTTCACTGAACTCATGGGGACTTTACCATGGTAACAGATTGTTTGTGTAAAAACTGCATTATTTCACTGAGCTCCTAGGGACATCAACATGGTTTAACTTTCCTTTTAGGAAACACTATCATGTGATTGTGGTAGGATCCGTTGTAAATGTCTCAGGAATTACTGATATGAAAAGGGTACCTAAGGGCTAACTACACTTTAATAAACAGTACAGAAACTTTAGTTCACACATTTGCTGAGGTTCATAGTTAATAAAGTCACTACCACAGGTGTTCAGTGATGAGTAAACTTTACACCCCAACCCTTAAAGATATGTTGCATTAGATGTATAGTTATAAGTTGCACAGCATGCAAAGCAAGTAATTGGCTGTACAAGTAATTGGCTGTACTCGGACAGGGTACTTAATTACACAGTCATTCAGAATTTTTATAAGAGAGCAAAAAAGTAAAATGAAGGACCATGTGATGACAATAAACAAGCAAACACATTTAATTGTAACATCTGTACAAGTAATTCGTTGAAGTTCTTCCCTAATATTTAATATGTACAGTAATTCTCAAGGCACCATTCATCCCCATTATGAAGACACACATCTAAAGCCAATTCATGATAGAGGAGAAGAGATGAAAGGAGGAGGGTAAAACGTTTGAAGAGTGGGGTATATATAATACTGGAGGAATAAAGAGGATAGGTGAGGGCAGCATGAAGGCTGTAGCTGAAATGGAGCAGTAAACGTCTTACACATTGCATGTGAGTAGAGTGGACTGCATGGAAAAGGAGGAGCCAGGAGGGGGAGAGGAGAAGGAAAAAGGGAAGGCAACTAGGAGAGGAGGAAGAGGAGGAGGAGGCCGGGAGAGGAGAAAGAGAAAGGGACCTGGAGAGGAGGAAGGAGAGGAGAAAGAGAAAGGGACCTGGAGAGGAGGAAGGAGAGGAGAAAGAGAAGGGGACCAGGAGAGGAGAGGATGCTGGGAGAGGAGAAAGAGAAGGGGACCAGGAGAGGAGGAAGGAGAGAGAAAGAGATAGGGACCTGGAGAGGAGGAAGGAGAGGAGAAGAGATGGGGATCTGGAGAAGATGAAGGAGAGAATAAAGAGAAGGGACCAGGAGAGGAGGAGGATGCTGGGAGAGGAGAAAGAGAAGGGGACCAGGAGAGGAGGAGGAGGCCGGGAGAAGAGAAGGAAAAGGGTGCCTTGAGAGAAAGAGGAAGAGGGGATGGACAAGGGAGAGGAGGAGAAGAAAACCCAGGGAGGAGAAGGTCAGGAGAGGAGAAGAGGAAGCCACATTTTGCCATTTGCCCTGAAAGGAAAGCCATCAGACGTGATGCTGACGTGATTTGATAATCACATAACTTGGTAGCCTATTGGACATGATGCTTCACAAAGATGGTATCAAAATGACAGGGCTGTTCATTACTGATTTGCCGTTCAACCTTTAACCCTTTAAGACGCACCCCCTATTATAACTTTGTTGTTACCAGAATGGCAATTACCAGGTTGTAATATGTTACTGAAGACTCTCTGTAATGTCTCTCTGTAATGTCTCTGTCACAGTGAGTCGTAGCGCCGGCGATACAGTGCCGCACTAAGAGGCTACGAATTCACTTGATTTAAATTTGATGGCACAGCCAAAAGAAAGCAATGTGACTCGGTCTTATTGTCATGATCATCATCATCAAATCTGTGTGTTGGACTCCAGTGTGCATTTAAATCTATAGTATGGAATTTGTAAAGTAAACTATGTTAGATGCACAACTATTTAATCACCTATTAATTATTTAAAAAATACACTACTGAGTATAGCTTAGTATAGCTTAAATTGCAGATGTGTAGACTGTATGCACACACCTTTTGCAAGTCCTCAGATTTACCACCCCATCCCCACTAATCCTCCAAAATTGGTAATTCTCCCGCCATTTTATCATATACATTCCGCGCACACCTTGTGTGAGTCCTCAGATACACCTATGCCAGCCCCTCCCCCACGCAACCTCCAAGTTAATGTCTCCCACTCCCTCCAACAAGTGCTAGAGTTGAACTGATTCATGCAGGATTTACTGTCAGAGCATCATTAACTGGTAGCATAAATGGTAAGTTACAACACTGCTTAACCATTTGCCCTGAAAGGAAAGCCATCAGATGTGATGCTGATGTGATTTGATAATCACATAACTTGGTAGCTTATGAAGGGACATGATGCTTCACAAAGATGGTATAAAAATGACAGGGCTGTTCATGACTGATTTGCCGTTCAACATTTAAGAATTCACTTTATTTGAATTGATGGCACAGCCAAAAGAAAGCACTGTGACTGTCGGCCTTATTATCATGATCATCATCATCAAATCTGTGTGTTGGACTACAATGTGCATTTAAATCTATAGTATGGAATTTGTAAAGTAATGTTAAATGCACAACTATTTAATCACCTATTAATTATTTAAAAAATACACTACTGAGTATAGCTTAGTAAAGCTTAACCTGCAATATGTGTAGACTGTATGCACACACCTTTTGCAAGTCCTCAGATTTACCACCCCATCCCCCACTAATCCTCCAAAATTGGTAATTCTCCCGCCATTTCCGCGCACACCTTGTGTGAGTCCTCAGATACACCCAGCCCCTCCCCCACACAACCTCCAAGTTAATGTCTCCCACTCCCTCACACAACTTTTGCAAGTCCTCAGATTTACCACCCCATCCCCCACTAATCCTCCAAAATTGGTAGTTCTCCCGCCATTTTATCATATACATTCCGCGCACACCTTGTGTGAGTCCCCAGATACACCTATGCCAGCCCCTCCCCCCACGCAACCTCCAAATTAATGTCTCCACTCCCTCCAATGAGTGCTAGAGTTGAACTGATTCATGTAGGATTTACCGTCAGAGCATCATTAACTGAAGCATAAATGGTAAGTTTCAACATTGCTTGTTATGTAAAACATGTATAAGTCATGTATAGGTCATAACACTTCTCAAATAGTATGCACCTTTTAAAATAGTTGTGCATTAATGCTGTGTTACGGTTAACAGCTTGGAATTAATTCAGAAGCATTCTCTTTATCACTAGTCTTACTGTGTTGGTTAACTTTTCTATGGATTTATTTATTAGTAAAACATTGTCATGAAATTGTCATTCATTAATGCAAAGGAAACCTTTTTTGCTATGGATTAGCTAGCGATTAGCAATTAGCGATTAGCAATTAGCGATTAGCAATTTTTAGCTTTACATATGCATTGCAAACGTATTGTGTAGATGATCATGGTATCATGTTGTAGGAAAATGGCTGCTGGTTAATGTAGATATTTGAACATTCAATATAACTTTTAAACATGCAGTGTTGGCTGAGCTAAAATGGTCGAAGTTGAAGTAGGCAATATGCTAATTGGCCAAGCTCTTGGCTGCTAGAAAGCATAACCTGTAGGCTAACTGGCTAACATAGCTGCTAGCTATGTATATGGCTTGGTTAAGATAGTCAGCTGGCAGATTGGTTTTATGACAGTAAAGGAGAATTTGCATGCCATGGTGTGAACTTTTGAAGAATACAAGATAAGAAACAGCACACATGCTATTACGGTCGTCTGCAGTGTTTGGTTTGCTGTTGGTGCAGTTGCAAGTTGCTAATGTGAGTCTTTGTCTTCCATGTTATTATAAATATAAGGTCTGTAGCTCTGATTATATGTTTAGTCTTACTTTTAGACTAGACAGAAGTCATTAAGAGCTAAACAGCCTTCAAAATGCATGCATGTGAAATGTATTTATTCATATTAAATATTGGGTTATCCAAGATGCCTGCAGTGCCACACTTCGTTTTAATACCATATTAGTGCACATTACCATTTGATGTGGTGAGCCTAGGTATAGCTGTGGTTAAATAAACATTTACTAGCCTTTGAAAATGCATTCAGTGTGCATGTATTTTACTACTGAATCAAGTCTTTGCAAATAAAAAAACGGATTTGGTCTGTATTAAGAGTAAATTGTTTATTTCAAAAGCTGTTAAGTCCCATTAGCTAGCGATTAGGATGCACACACTTGATGGCCAGGCGCACCTTGATGACATCACAAGTCCCCATACGGTCCACTTCTCAAGTCCTCATGAGTATTGAAAATGTCAGGTACCCTTTATTTAACTGTTACAGGAAATATCAAGTGACAATTGCTATAACAGGGGTCTAGCAGAAATAAAACTGTTAAGACACTAACTCCAGAACATTCAGAAAGGTTGGTACCCAGGAGGCACCTGCTGGTCATAGGTTCCAGTGAGGTAATATAAACCTGTATAGGTGCGTGTGTGTGTGTTTGTGTGTGTCTCATCCTAATGTGTTGGCCAGTGCGTAAGTGGGTTGTTGACCTACTCGTTTCTGCCTTAGGCACTGTCTAGTGCTTTCTTCTGCTCGCTTTCTGTTTTGGTCTTTTGTGTGTGTGTGTGTGTGTGTGTGTGTGTGTGTGTGTCACATCTGTGTGAGTGAGTATGTGTCTATCTGTGTTTGGTGTGTGTGTGTGAGGGAATGAGGCAATTGTTATTATAGTATGTGTATGGGCATGAGTGTGTTGTATGTGTGAGAGTGTGTCTGTGTCTGTGTCTGTGTGTGTGTGTGGAAGGAGGTTGGGCAGTTGTTGTCTGTCAGCGCTCAATCTGAGGGCTGTTCCCCCGCCCAGAGCGAGCTGACAGGCTGTTCCCCACCAGAGAGAGCTGACAGGCTGTTCCCCCATCCCAAAGCGAGCTGACAGGCTGTTCCCCCATTCCAAAGCGAGCTGACAGGCTGTTCCCCCATCCCAAAGCGAGCTGACAGGCTGTTCCTGGGGTTTGTAGGGCTGAAACCCTCAGATCCAGTGGAAAAGACCCCCACCTCCACCAACACCTCCACCCCCAGGCCCACCAATCCCTCTCTTTTTCCAGGACAGCCAGCGTTCCTCTCCTCCCCTCCCCAGTGCTTTGAACAGCTCGTGAGGCCCAGATTTCATTACGGAGTGAAATGTCTTTTACTATTACATTTTCTTTTCTTGTATTAAATTAGCGAGTCCTTCAGTAACCTTGGCCAGCCGAGTCTAGCAGAGATGCTCCCTCACTTCCCTTCCCTTCACTCAAAAACCCCATCAGCACCCACAGGCTTAACCCCCCCCCCCCCCCCCCCCCCAAAAAAAACCCCATCAGCAGCCCCAGGCTTAACCCCCCCAAAAACCCCATCAGCACCCTTCTGCACCCCCCCCCCAACTCCCCATCAGCACCCCCAGGCTTAACCCCCCCCCTCTTAAAAACCCCATCAGCACCCCCAGGCTTAACCCCTCTTAAAAACCCCATCAGCACCCCTCTGCACCCCCTCCCAACTCCCCATCAGCACCCCGAGGCTTAACCCCTATACATAGTGATGTTTCAGCACCCCTCTGCACCCCCCCCCAAAAACCCCATCAGCACCCCTATGCTTAACCCCCCCACCTCCCCCCCAAAAAACCCCATCAGCACCCCTATGCTTAACCCCCCCACCCCCCCCCCCCCCAAAAAAAAACCCATCAGCACCCCTATGCTTAACCCCCCCCAAAAACCCCATCAGCACCCCTCTGCACCCCCCCCCCCCCCAAAAACCCCATTTAAAACTTTCCTCAAGCACCCTTCTGCACCCCCCCACCCCCCAAAAAAAAACATCAGCACCCCTCTGTACCCCCCCTTTTAAAAACCCAATCAGTACCTTTTGCCCGTCTGCCCACCCACCCCTACCCCACCCCCATAGCTGCACCAAAGAAGCCCAAGCAGCCTCCCTGTGCCCGTGTGTTAGGGGAAGAGTAGAGGAGAGCAGTGCGCTTGGGATGTGGGGATGTTTGACTGTTGGAACCATTAAAAAGGGGTACTTCTCTCCGCTGAGGATAACATGGGGGGGCACATTCATCACTTTCATGTGTGATCAAAATGTGTGATTTCTCATGAACACAGGCATGAAAACGTGTGATTTCTCATGAACACAGGCATGAAAACGTGTGATTTCTCATGAACACACTTTCATGTTCATGAGAAATCAGGAGAAACGTAGGCCAATTTGATTAGATTTGCGAAATCTGAACCTGAGGCCGAGACTTCTGCAGAAAGGGTGTCTGAGAGGTGTGTGTATGGTTCAGGTCCCTCCTCGCATTCTTAAGAGCTTTTACATTGTACAGTAAGAGCATAGACAGTAAATGGAGAATCGGGACTCCCCAGAGAAGACCATATTTGGTTGAATTCTTACCAGAGTTAAAATTGGGCTGGAGTCCTCCAGAGCTCAGCTCTGCCTCCTCACCTCAGTAATACAGCCAGCCGGAGCTGAGCTCCCTCTGCTACAGTATTTACAGTAATACAACAGAGTGCGATACTGACCACTGTGTGTGTGTGTGTGTGTGTGTGTGTAGCTGAGCTCCCTCTGCTACAGTATTTACAGTAATACAACAGAGTGAGATACTGGCCGCTGTGAGTAAAGAAGGGCTCCCCCTCCTTACAAAAGCAGGTTTAACCACTGAATGCTCCCACTGTTTCCTCCTGCTGGTGGCTTCTCTTCTCATGCAGCATATGCTGCCCATTCATTTGATCATCATCGTGTGTGACCATCTGTGACTCCTCCACCCCAGAGGTGAAATGCCACTGTGATACAGAGCAGTACAAAGCCTCACAGTACTTCCTCACTGTGATGGACATGTCAGGGCCTCACAGTACTTCCTCACTGTGATGGACATGTCAGGGCCTCACAGTACTTCCTCACTGTGATGGACATGTCAGGGCCTCACAGTACTTCCTCACTGTGATGGACATGTCAGGGCCTCACAGTACTTCCTCACTGTGATGGACATGTCAGGGCCTCGCAGTACTTCCTCACTGTGATGGACATGTCAGGGCCTCACAGTACTTCCTCACTGTGATGGACATGTCAGGGCATCCTGGTGGAAAATGAGGGGCTGCATGACCGGTCGAGAAATGGTCCCCCCACCCCCCTAGTGTCTCAGTTTGTAGGTGTGTTATGTATGTGGTGCACCTTCTAATCTCCTCCCCTCCAACTCTCAGCTGTCCCCCATTTTGTAAATGTGGGATGCCCCCCAGGTTCACCCTGCTCAGACTGAGAGGTGTGTGTGTGTTATTAATGTATGCCCCACATTCTACTCTTGAGATGTTTGGGGGACCCCTTAACTATATTGTTTTAAATGCAAGATGTTGTTTTACAAATGTGAAATTCTACCACTCCCCCATCTACCTTGTGTCTCTGTAAGGTGCTTCCACGCTCTTGCAACAGCACTGAAGACTTCATTACCCATGTGCCCCGGGGCATGAGCTGCTCTTCTTTTCGGCCAATTACCTTGCCACAGAATATTCCGGGAGCCTTGGGGGACTCTTGGCGTTCTCTGAAGACGGAGGAGACTGTCTGCTCTCCTTCCGGTCCCTGGACCCTTTAACGCTGCCAGTCACCCCTCCCTAACCCCTCTCCCTCCCTCCTGAACTAACCCCCCCTCCATCCCGAACTAACCCCCCCTCCATCCCTCACCCCTCTCCCTCCCTCCCTAACCCCTCTCCCTCCCTCCTGAACTAACCCCCCCTCCAACCCGAACTAACCCCCCCTCCATCCCGAACTAACCCCCCCTCCATCCTGGACCAATCCCCCCTCACTCCCCCCCAACCAACCCCTCCCACACCAACACCCTCACTCCGTCCCACCTGAACCAACCCCTCTCCCTCACCCCCTATCCCAAACCAGCCCCTCTCCCTCAACCCCTATCCCAAACCAACCCCTCCCTCTTGTATTCTCTCATCAGCATCAGCACCATCCTCACTCTGTCATTAGCATCAGCACCATCCTCACTCCGTCATTAGCATCAGCACCAACCTCACTCCGTCATTAGCATCAGCATCAGCACCATCCTCACTCCGTCATTAGCATCAGCACCAACCTCACTCCGTCATTAGCATCAGCACCAACCTCACTCCGTCATTAGCATCAGCATCAGCACCATCCTCACTCCGTCATTAGCATCAGCACCAACCTCACTCCGTCATTAGCATCAGCACCAACCTCACTCCGTCATTAGCATCAGCACCATCCTCATGAGCAGTGGGTGCCATTTTCCCGGCTGCTGCGCTGGATTTATGGGGGTGGAGTTTTCCCTTGTCCTCTCCTCCCTCTTTATGTCCCCGTAATGAAGATGCTAGCTCACACCACTATCCTTTATTACTGACTTCATACACAGCCATAATGTACATGCTAGCTCACACCACTATGCTCTATTACTGACTTCATACACAGCCATAATGTACATGCTAGCTCACACCACTATGCTCTATTACTGACTTCATACACAGCCATAATGAAGATGCTAGCTCTCACCACTATGCTCTATTACTGACTTCATACACAGCCGCCCTCTGCTTCCAGAGGACACATGGAAATAGAAAATTAGCTTCGAAGCTTTGGAATATCTCTCTTCCCTGCTTTTCCTTTCATGTTCAATTCAGGTTCACTAACACCCCCCACCCTCTCTCTCTCTGTCTCTCTCTCTGTCTCTCTCTCTCTCTGTCTCTCTCTCTCTCTCTCTGTCTCTCTCTGTCTCTCTCTCTCTCTCTCTCTGTCTCTCTCTCTCTCTCTCTCTCTCTGTCTCCTCTCCTCTCTCTCTCTCTCTCCTCTCTGTCTCTCTCTCTCTCTCTGTCTCTCTCTCTCTCTGTCTCTCCCATCCCCAGAGTGTCCCTCTGCTTCTCTCCTGTGTGATTATTACGTAGCATTAGTGGGGAATGGACTGCGATGTGGACACGTACAAATGACCCTAATAATGTGCCTGTCAGGAGGAGCAATCATGCTGAGACAGACGCGCCATCTTAAAGCGGAAAGTCTATGGCCAGTGTTTTTCAAAGGAAGAGGGGAATATGTGTGTGTATGTGTGTGTGTGTGTGTCTGTGTCTGTGTCTATGTGTGTGTGTGTCTGTGTCTGTGTCTATGTGTGTGTGTGTTAGCCTCCTGTTCACTGTTACCGCAACATAAAATGATCAATTATAGTCTCACACAACTGTGTGAATGCCACTGATGTGTTGATTTTTTGTATAGTGGAGTTTTGAAATGGTCAGTAGTTTAAGTCGCCTGCTTTGCTTTGTGTATGTTGAAGTAGATACAGTGTCTGTTTAATTTAAAACAATTAGGTGGTAGTACTTTGTTGTGGAAGGCAACTTTCTACTTCTATGCACAATGCTGTAAAAACATCCTGCAAAGTTATGTCAATGACATCGTTGTGTGTTTGTGTGTGTGTGTGTGTTTGTATGTGTGTGTGTGTCCACAGAGAAAAGGACGGATAAGTCCGCTGTATCAGGGGCGATACGGCTGCAGATCAGTGTTGAGATCAAAGGAGAAGAGAAGGTGGCACCGTACCACGTCCAATACACCTGTTTACACGAGGTGAGATCACACCCCCTACACCTGTTTACACGAGGTGAGATCACACCCCCTACACCTGTTTACACGAGGTGAGATCACACCCCCTACACCTGTTTACACAAGGTGAGATCACACCCCCTACACCTGTTTACACGAAGTGAGATCACACCCCCTACACCTGTTTACTCGAGGTGAGATCACACCCCCTACACCTGTTTACACCAGGTGAGATCACACCCGTAAACCTGTTTACACGAGGTGAGATTACACCCCCTACACCTGTTTACACGAGGTGAGATCACACCCCCTACACCTGTTTACACGAGGTTAGATCACACCCCCTACACTTGTTTACACGAGGTGAGCTCACACCCGTAAACCTGTTTACACGAGGTGAGATCACACCCGTAAACCTGTTTACACGAGGTGAGATCACACCCGTAAACCTGTTTACACGAGGTGAGATCACACCCCCTACACCTGTTTACACGAGGTGAAATCACACCCCCTACACCTGTTAACACAAGGTGAGATCACACCCGTAAACCTGTTTACACGAGGTGAGATCACACCCCCTACACCTGTTTACACGAGGTGAGATCACACCCGTAAACCTGTTTACACAAGGTGAGATCACACCCCCTACACCTGTTTACACGAGGTGAGATCACACCCGTAAACCTGTTTACACAAGGTGAGATCACACCTGTAAACCTGTTTACACGAGGTGAAATCACACCCGTAAACCTGTTTACACAAGGTGAGATTACCCACAACCCTGTGCTCTAAATGAAGTTAGGCAACATCACTAGATCCTGTATATGTGTGTGTGTGTGTGTGTGTGTGTGTGATGGATATGACCAATATGTTGTGTGTTAATTCAGTGTAGCCACTAATGAAATATTGATTTTTGCTTTTGCTTGGATGCTTAATGTCTCCATTTTGGCTTACCTTCAAGGTTCATTTCCCCGACAGTATCGTGTGTGCATGCAGGAGCTGTTTTTCTGTGACATGTGGGTCACTACAAATTGAGGTAAAGTATAACCCTTCTCTCTGTGTCTCCCTCCTTTTCTCTCTGTCTCTCTTTCTTTCTCCTTCTCTCCTCTCTCAGAACCTCTTCCATCACATGACGGATGTTGTGGGCCAGGGTGTGGTGAGGATTCCAGAGGCTAAGGGTGACGACGGGTGGAAGGTCTACTTTGACGACGTGGCTCAGGAGGTGGTGGACGAGTTCGCCATGCGCTACGGCATCGAGTCCATCTACCAGGCGATGACGTGAGTGCTGACAGGAGACAGGAAGTTCAAATAGCGTAGTGTAGGCGCTCCTCTGCCCAGGCGCCATCTTGTTCACACAGAGAACAAAGTGGAGAGCTATCAGGAGAGCTAACAGACTGTGACTCCCTTGTGTGTTTCCTGGAACCGGTCCATTTCACCGCCCTAACACTCTCACATAACAAGCCTCAGTGGTCTTCTTTCAGCTGTCACTGCATCCAGTTCTTCAACATTCCTTGCTTATCCACTTATCCATCAGTCAATACAATCGTTAAGGCAATATATATATATAGTATCATTAAGGCAATATTGTACCAGTATTGTATATATATTGTAGCATGGAACGTACATTACATGCGTAAGCCCCCATAAGTCTCCTGCTAGCCTGGCGGCGGCGGCTGTATTTCGATACGTGTCATTAGGGCGGGGGAGTGGGTTCAGGAAAGCTATTCCTGTGGCGGCAGTAAGGGGCTAAAAGTGGAGCAGAGGCTGGGACGAAGATGGCCACCGGGAGCCATTTTGGAGGGGTGCAGCCTTGAGACGGATGGCCTTGCGGCGGGGCGTCACGGCACGGGTGTCAGGACTGACACGGAGGTGCCCATTACGCCGTGGCATCACTCACTGGAAGCACACTCGCGCGGCTATAACTCAGTGCCAATGACCCGATCGACACATCCATCCAATTACTGAAGGGTGACGGGGAGAGAGACAGATACCCCCTAACCTCCCATCATGTCTCCCTCCCTCCCTCCCTCCCTCCCATTCCTGACCCCCTACGCCCCCCCCCCCCCCCCCCCACAGTACAGCAGCGCTGCATGAGCTTGGTTAAGTCCTCACACAACACTTTGCTTGACTAAGCTCTAACATAAACTTAAGTGTGTAAGGGCCTCTGTGTTTTTGAAATTTGTTGTTTCTGCTGTGGCACCAGTTTTATGCCAGTTACAGTACTTACAGAAATACAGAACTTTCAGAGTTACTTCCCTAAAAAAAAAAAACTGATGATTTCTCAAATTATATTTTTTTAAAATAAAAGAAAATTTGGATTGGTGGACAACACTCTGTAGTTTGTCATGAGAACCCTTACTATCTGTTGACCCTTAAAGGAAATAAACTCCTCCGTTAACCCTTTCCTTCCTTCTGCTCTCCCCACAGACACTTCGCCTGCCTGTCGTCCAAGTACATGTGCCCAGGGGTGCCCGCGGTCATGAGCACGCTGCTGGCCAACATCAACGCCTTCTACGCCCACACCACCGCCTCCACCAACGTCTCCGCCTCCGACCGCTTCGCCGCCTCCAACTTCGGGGTACTGCAGCGGCGGCCATCTTGTTTCTCTCTCTTTCATGTCTCTGGGCTTCCTCTTGCCTCTCGCTCTCTATAGTTATTGCTGTTCTGTAGAGGCAGCCATTATAATGACCTGCTCCCTTCTCTCTCTCATTCTCTCTCTCCCTCTCTTTCTCTCTCTCTCCCTCTCTTTTTCTCTCTCTCCTTTTATCTCTCTCCACCTCTCTCTTTTTCTCTCTCTCACTCTCTTTCTCTCTCTCTGTTAGTGTTTGTTTTTTCCTCTGTTCCTTTCTCTTCACTGTTTCTGTCTCTTCACAGCTGTATTGCTGGAGTGTTTGAGCGTTTGAGCCGTGAAGGGGCTTTGGCATGGCCCTCTCACTCTGCTCTGCTCTGGTGTGCTGTGCCTCTGGGACTGCAGCTCCTCTGGGACTGCAGCTCCTGTGCTATCCCAGGCCCAGTGCTCTCCTCTGGGACTGCAGCTCCTGTGCTATCCCAGGCCCAGTG
>CM050209.1:32982500-32987500 GCA_027475355.1 Coilia nasus | reverse complement strand
CTTTCTTTCTTTCTTTCTTTCTTTCTTTCTTTCTATTCCTGCTCAACAGTTAATTACTGTTATTATTTCCGACACATTCTGTCTTCCTTCTCCTCTCCTCATCCCCCCATCACTCCTCTCTTCCTCTCCACCCCATCACTCCTCATCACCCCGTCACTCCTCTCCACCCCATCACTCCTCTCCTCTCAACCCCATCACTCCTCTCCTCTCCACCCCATCACTCCTCTCCTCATCACCCCATCACTCCTCTCCTCATCACCCCATCACTCCTCTCTTCCTCTCCACCCCATCACCCCATCACTCCTCTCCACCCCATCACTCCTCTCCTCTCAACCCCATCACTCCTCTCCTCTCCACCCCATCACTCCTCTCCTCATCACCCCATCACTCCTCTCCTCATCACCCCATCACTCCTCTCTTCCTCTCCACCCCATCACCCCATCACTCCTCTCCACCCCATCACTCCTCTCCTCTCCACCCCATCACTCCTCTCCTCTCCACCCCATCACTCCTCTCCTCATCACCCCATCACTCCTCATCACCCAATCACTCCTCTCCTCTCCACCCCATCACTCCTCTCCTCATCACCCCATCACTCTTCCAGCTCCAGCTACCTTCCAGCGGCGTGGGCAGGTCTTTTATGCTGGTAAGGCCATTTCATCTTCACCCCCACCCCCATTCTGCTCAGGAACCATCGGCGTAACCAACGATGGGCTGGGGTGGGCCTGTGCCCACACACTTGTCAAACAGGCCCACCCAATCAGAAGGCTCTTTCTGTTTGATTGACTGTTTAAGTAGTAATAGTACCCAATGTGTTTTGGGCTAGATAGGCCCCTCCATTTTATGATGTCTGTCAGGAACCATCGCTGAGGGTATTATAGGGCTCTGATAGGTCCTCAGTGCTGTAGCTCACAGATATAGTGTAGATTAGTCAGAGATGAGCTTTTTAGGACTCAGCACGCACTGTGTGTGTGTGTGTGTGTGTGTGTGTGTGTGTGTGTGTGTGTGTGTGTGTGTGTGTGTGTGTGTGTGTGTGTGTGTGTGTAATAAAGAGAGAGTTTGTGTGCGTATCTGTGTGTATCTGCTCTTGTTTCACATCGCTTTGGAGGAAAGTTTGAGCGGAGGTTTTGTAATTCTTTCACATGTAATTCCCACTCCACTGGGCTCTGTTTTACATGTAATTCCCACTCCACTGGGCTCTGTTTCACATGTAATTCCCACTCCACTGGGCTCTGTTTCTCATGTAATTCCCACTACTCCACTGGGCTCTGTTTCCCATGTAATTCCCACTACTCCACTGGGCTCTGTTTCCCATGTAATTCCCACTCCACTACTCCACTGGCTTCTGTTCCAAGGGAAGAATGAGAAGCAGAGGGACTGGAGGCAAAGGAGTGTGTGTGGATGAGAGTATATCACACTTCAATCATCCCTTTCTGCACATGTACAGCAGGCTGTGCTCCCCTTCATCTCTTTCTCTCTTCCTCCATCTCTCTCTCTCTCTCTCTCTCTCTTTCTCTCTTCCTCCATCTCTCTCTCTCTCTCTCTCTCTTTCTCTCTTCCTCCATCTCTCTCTCTCTCTTCCCCTCTCCCCCTCTCTCTCACACACACACAATCTTTCTTTTCCCCTCTGTCAGTCTCCCTGATATCTTTGCCTCCTCGGGGATCATATTATCTCTGAGCTCTCCCTCATTATCCCAAGCGAACCCCTAAACGAGGTCTCAGAGTTTCCCTCTGTTCCTCCCCTGCCCTGCACACACCCTGCGGTAACCCCATATTCTCTCCCTGCTCCAGAGCACGAGACCCATCGGCGGTAACCCCATATTCTCTCCCTGCTCCAGAGCACGAGACCCATCGGCAGTAACCCCATATTCTCTCCCTGCTGCAGAGCACGAGACCCATCGGCAGTAACCCCATATTCTCTCCCTGCTCCAGAGCACGAGACCCATCGGCAGTGTAAGAGCGCCGACTACATGAACCTGCACTTCAAGGTGAAGTGGCTGTACAACGAGTACGTGAAGGAGCTGCCCACCTTCAAAGGGGTCATCCCTGACTACCCAGCGTGAGTGTCCTTGAAGCCCTCTCTGGCGCCCTCTGTGGGCCTCTGGATCCAGCAGTGCCTGATGTCTTTATTCACTGTATTTGACATGATTTCATGTGTGTGTGTGTGTGTGTGTGCTAGCCTGGTAAACCAGCCCCTCGTACTTCATTTCATTTTGTACAGAGGGTCTGGAAATGAGACCATCAGAAACGATTTGTTGGAGGTGTGGACACTGCTGAAGTTTAAAAAAAGTGCCTCTGCCTTTACTTAATCGCTAACGCCTGGTCTTCATGTATGCAATTAGCCTACCTACTCACTACAATTCAAATGTAGCACACAAGGTCAACGTGACGGCTAACGAACACAGCATCTGTTCGCTGATTGGATCGGTCTTGCTGGGACTTGCTAAATGACCCTCAAGAGATTCCGGTCCAGACCCTTTTGTACAAAATGAAATGAAGTACGAGGGGCGGGTTTACCAGGCTGTGTGTGTGCAGCATAAAATGGTGGTGTGTTTTACTGTATTGTCTTAATGTCAATAATCAAGGGTCACTGAGTAAAAAGTTGCAAAATACTGTGAAATGATCACGATTGGCAGGCCTTGTGTGGTCATCAGATGTTGGTGTGTTCTCAGTGCTGCTCAGTGGTGTGCTCTCCTGACACAGATCTGTGTGTGTGTGTGTGTGTGTGTGTGTGTGTGTGTGTGTCTGTGCATGTGTGTGTGCCTCCCTGCAGGTGGTTCCAGCAATTTGTGCTGCAGTGGCTGGATGAGAACGAGGAGGTGTCCATGGAGTTCATGCACGGCGCGCTAGAGAGGGACAAGAAGGACGGGGTGAGTGTCCACAGACGTCTCCTCTGTGTCCTCTTAAAGCACACCCTGAGGAACACAAGATACACCAACCCTATAAACACATGGCCATCATCCTGTCAGTCACGTCCCCTTAGATCCATGCTGGGGTCATCTAGGCTGTGGTCAGATCTAGGCTGTGGTCAGATCTAGGCTGGGCTCATCTAGGCTGGGATCAGATCTAGGCTGGGATCAGTGAGTGGCCAGAGACTCTTCTGTGCACTTTTAAAGCACACCCTGAGGAACACAAGATACACCAACGCTTTGGTAACACTTTCTATGAACCCATTATTCATAAGACCCTATAAACACATTCATGAAGGGTTATCTTGCATTCATAAAGCTTTATAATGATTAACATAAGTATTCACAGCTATTTATACTGTACATACTCATGACTACTTCTTCTTTGACCTTTTTCACCTCATTGGGGTCATTATCAAGAGGTCAAAATAGCCTTATAATGCACTGTGTCACTTAAAGTTGAAAAGGCTTGTGACATAGCATTATAATGCTTTCCAAGTTCAGTCATGAGTATGTATAAATGGTTGTAAATATTTATGTCAATCATTGTAAAGCTTTATGAATACGTTATAAGCCCTTATGAATGTGTTTATAGGGTCTTATGAATACTGGGTTCATAGAAAGTGTTACCAACGCTTCTCGTTTGTCCCCTCCACATGCCCAGTAACGTCTCTTCTGCCCTGAAGAACACGAGAGACACAGTAACGTGTCTTCTGCCCTGAAGAACACGAGAGACACAGTAACGTGTCTTCTGCCCTAAAGAACACGAGAGACACAGTAACGTCTCTTCTACCCTGAAGGACACGAGAGACACAGTAACGTCTCTTCTGCCCAAAAGAACACGAGAGACACAGTAACGTGTCTTCTGCCCTGAAGGACACGAGAGACACAGTAACGTGTCTTCTGCCCTGAAGAACACGAGAGACACAGTAATGTGTCTTCTGCCCTGAAGAACACGAGAGACACAGTAATGTGTCTTCTGCCCTGAAGAACATGAGGGACACACTAACACGTCTCTTCTGCCCTGAATAACACGAGGGACACACTAACACGTCTCTTCTGCCCTGAATAACACGAGGGACACACTAACACGTCTCTTCTGCCCTGAATAACACGAGGGACACACTAACACATCTCGTCTGTCCCCGCCAAACAGTTCCAGCAGATGTCGGAGCACGCTCTTTTCTCCTGCTCGGTGGTGGACATCTTCACGCAGCTCAACCAGAGCTTCGAGATCATCAAGAAGCTCGACTGCCCGGACCCTAAAGTCCTGGCCTTCTACAGCCGCCGATTCGCCAAGGTACAGTAGGCTGCCCATGATTGACAGGTTGGGAAACCAATCACCAACAGATCCAACAGATCATGTTTTTAGGTTTACATCCATTTATTTGAATCAGTTTAAATGACTTTAATTGCCCTGCGATATTATGTTTGTTGTGTTTCATTGCTTCACTGAACAACCTTGTGGGGAAGGAATAGTGAAGTTTAGTTTTACATAATCCTGCACCCAGACAGAGAGAGGGGCAAATGGGTAAATAGTACATAACCTCCTTGGCCAAGCTAATGAAGACCTCATTATGACTGAACTTGCATTATGTTTGTATCATCCTTAGCTTAATACGTTATGGCAGTATTTGTTCTGTATAACAGTACGCACAGCTAGTATAGGTACACAGAGTCCTACTAAGGTGAGGCTGTTTATGGGGGGAAGACGCCTGTGAAAGAAACAAGCGAGTAGACGCCGTAGACAGCCACCTCTCAGACATCAGGCTCTTATGTGGCAGCCTGCAGCCATGGGCCACCTCACTAAAATGCCCCGTAACAAACTCCACTCCCCACTTTCATTTCCACAAAGCAGACATCAAGCAGGCCAAACAGCGGCCTATGCTATTTAGACATTTCTAGATGGGCTGGCCATTTGTTCGGTGGAAATTACATTTGGGTGGCAGAGCTGGCATTGAGGAGAGGCGGGAGCATATATATTTGTCTGAGACCTCAATATGTTCTGATTAAAGAGAAAGAGCCCTAACGCAGCTCTATCAGTCACACCACAGCTCTGTGTGCCTAGAGGCAGTCTCGGCCTGGGGTGTG
>CM050209.1:32977500-32980000 GCA_027475355.1 Coilia nasus | reverse complement strand
ACAGGCAGTGAGAAGGCTGGCACTGAGGTGGGAGACTGTAGGCGTACACAACGTTAAAATATATGTTTTTATATGTATATATAAAACTGTAAAATATATGTTTTTATATTTATATATAAAACTGTAAAATATATGTTTTTATATTTATATATAAAACTGTAAAATATATGTATTTATATTTATATATAAAACTGTAAAATATATGTTTTTATATTTATATATAAAACTGTAAAATATATGTATTTATATTTATATATAAAACTGTAAAATATATGTATTTATATTGATATATAAAACTGTAAAATATATGTATTTATATGTATATATAAAACTGTAAATATATGTATTTATATTTATATATAAAACTGTAAAATATATGTATTTATATTTATATATAAAACTGTAAAATATATGTTTTGTACATATTTACCTCTTAGATGTAGCTCTTGTGGATCACTCTCAACTGCTTTAGAGTGAAGACTAGTCCTTGGTAGAATGACTGTTTTAGAAGCCAACTAGTTTGTGTGTTGTTTGTTGTACCGTAGTATTACTTAGTGATTACTTAGTGATTTAGTGTAAGAACACGGGTGTTTCATTCAAACTGGAGTCTTTTTGAGGTCAATATTTTTACACATACAAACACTTGTTGAAAATGAAAAGCGACTCGTCCATGAGGGTGGATTTTTATGGCTGTGAGGCAACGATAATTGTCTGGATGATGAGTTTTGTGTTGCGAGACAGCCATTGCTGGATGGTATGTTTCTCAGGCTAGCTAGAGGCTGTGTGAACAAGATGGGGCCTTTGCTCTGTTTGTGTATATTGCAGAGTAACACAAAGAGTCTTAGTAGTTCTAGTAGTTTTTAGCTGTTTGAAAGACAGAGGCATAGGAAGCTTGAAAGGCCTTGAAGGACATCTGCTACTTTTGGTTAACAACCGTTGTTTTTTACAACTGAATCATCTGTTTATAATAAACCAGATTACATCTGTCCATCACCTCCGCAATTCCAGGATGGTTTCATTTTACCAACAAAGCCTATGTGATTTTTGTACTTATTCAATACTGTTCATCACAAGCAGTCATGTACATATGTACATATGACGTGTAAATATGAGGTGTACACAACTCAACCACCCTTTATGAAATCGTCAGAACCTCATTCCCAGTAAAAGACAGTGTAATCTTTTCCATCCCCAAAACCTCATTCCCAGTAAAAGACAGTGTAAGCTTTTCCATCCCCAAAAGGTTCTTTTCCACTCTTAATCCCTTCTGGTTACTATTTTCTTTTCTTTGCTTAGAACTCAAAACTGATTGGATTTGAGGTACGTGGGTCAGGCTGCAGCGTAGCACCATCTTCATGTGTTCCCACATCTGTGGATGTGCACCCTTGGACATTACTGATGCCTTTACTCATTTATATACATTTATATATGTGTAGCCTTGGCGATCACTGATGCCTTTACTCATTTATATACATTTATATATGTGTAGCCTTGGCGATCACTGATGCCTTTGCTCATTTATATACATTTATATATGTGTAGCCTTGGCGATCACTGATGCCTTTACTCATTTATATACATTTATATATGTGTAGCCTTGGCGATCACTGATGCCTTTACTCATTTATATACATTTATATATGTGTATAGCCTTGGCGATCACTGATGCCTTTACTTATTTATATACATTTATATATGTGTAGCCTTGGCGATCACTGATGCCTTTACTCATTTATATACATTTATATATGTGTAGCCTTGGCGATCACTGATGCCTTTACTCATTTATATACATTTATATATGTGTATAGCCTTGGCGATCACTGATGCCTTTACTTATTTATATACATTTATATATGTGTAGCCTTGGCGATCACTGATGCCTTTACTCATGTATATACATTTATATATGTGTAGCCTTGGCGATCACTGATGCCTTTACTCATTTATATACATTTATATATGTGTATAGCCTTGGCGATCACTGATGCCTTTACTCATTTATATACATTTATATATGTGTAGCCTTGGCGATCACTGATGCCTTTACTCATGTATATACATTTATATATGTGTAGCCTTGGCGATCACTGATGCCTTTACTCATGTATATACATTTATATATGTGTAGCCTTGGCGATCACTGATGCATTTGCTCATTGATATAGGCTGCCCTCCCAGAAGCTGTGTAATCCACTCTTACCTCCAGCTTTAATATCACTTCCTCTTATGTATACATTCCTTATGACATCACTTCCTGTCATGTATACCAAACATTCCATCAATTAGCACAGTATTTAATCCCAATGAAGATCATATTCCTAATAATTACTAATAATTACTAATAATTTTAGTGTGCTCGAGTGCGAGAGGCGCTTTCAGACAGGAGTTCACCTTTCTTTATTCTTTTTGTGTCTTCCTCTCCGTCCGCTTCCCCCCTCAAGCTGGAGGAGAGCGAGGAGGAGGAGGAGGAGGAGGAGGTGGGGAAGGTGGTAGAGGA
>CM050209.1:32970000-32972500 GCA_027475355.1 Coilia nasus | reverse complement strand
AGGCTAGCATGCTGGCTAACATGTTCAGCAGCTAGCAGCTTTGACTCATGCTGTTCCTATGGCGCTGTGGGGTCTACTGAACAATGGGGTGTTTTTGCTGCAGTGGTTTTGTTTCTGAAAAAACAAATGTTCGCTCACATTACAGAAGCAAAGGAAGGCAGATACTGCATGGCACTGATGTGCTTTGTGTGTGTGTGTGTGTGTCTGCAGCTGGACATGGAGGCTAGTGACCTACTGAATGAACTGCAGGTCAAGCTGAACAACGTGCTGGATGAGCTGAGCACTACGTTTGGAAACACGTGAGTAGCCACACAGACACACCACACACACACACACACACACACGCACGTGCACAGGTTACATTTCCCCATATCAGTCTCTGATTGCTCTAATTGTATTGGTGTGTGTGTGTGTGTGTGTGTGCAGGTTCCAGGTCCGTATCGAGGAGTGTATGCGGCAGATGGCGGGGCTGCTGTACCAGATCAAGGGGCCCGTGAACGCCAGCAGCCGCACCACCGTGGAGGCCGACTCCGACAACGTGCTCCGCCCACTCATGGACTTCCTGGACGGGAAGTAAGTCCAGCAACCCCCCCCCCCCCCCCAAACCCTTTCGCCCCCTCTGTGCTACCTCCTACTCATCCCTCCTGGACAGGAAGTAAGTCCAGCAACCCCCCCACCTCACCCCCCTCTGCACCCTCTGTGCTACCTCCTACTCATCCCTCCTGGACAGGAAGTAAGTCCAGCAACCCCCCCACCTCACCCCCTCTGCACCCTCTGTGCTACCTCCTACTCATCCCTCCTGGACAGGAAGCAACCTTTCTTTAAGGCTCAGTGTAATTCATTGTTACAATTTGTTGTTTGTGTGTGTGCGTCATGTGCATGTCTATGTGTGTATGGGTGTGTGGGGGTGTGTGTGTGCGTGCGTGTGGGTGCGCGTGTGTGTTTGTGTGTGTGTGCGCATGTGTGTGTGTGTATGTGTGTGTGTGTGTGTGTGTGTGTAGGCTCACCCTGTTTGCGGCGGTGTGTGAGAAGACGGTGCTGAAGAGGGTTCTGAAGGAGCTGTGGAGGATCGTCATGAACAGCCTCGAGAAGACCATCGTCCTCCCCCAGGGCAACGACACCTTCGTAAGACGCTCTCTCTCTCTCTCTCACACACACACACACACACACAAAGTGTTTCTGCACTGCTCATTGCTCTGTATGTCCATCTGACCAGGGAGCGCAGATCCTCTCTGCAGCCAAAGAGCTGGGACAGCTCTCCAAACTCAAGGTGTGTACCTCCACCCCCTCCACACACACACACACACGCTGCTGCCTTCCCACCAACACCCCACCCCAACCCCCACGCCTTCCACACACACACCACACACACACACAGACACACACACACACACACCGCCTTCCCACCAACACCCCACCCCAACCCCCACCCCTTCCACACACACACATCCCCAGTCAGTGAGATCTGCTGTGTCCTAATGCTCTGCTGTGATTGGTGCGTTAGGATCACATGGTGTCTGGGGAGGCTAGGAGCCTGACGCCCAAGCAGTGTGCTGTGATGGATGTGGCTCTGGAGACCATAAAGGTGAGACTTTACACACACACACACACACACACTTCACCCATAAGTCAGGTGGACACACGCACACCACCCATGAGACTGGGAACACACACACCCATGAGAATGAGAATTTAGAATTTGTAGCTGAAATGGGTTCTCATGCTGTTCCTCAGAAGTGCAATGGCGTGAAAAGAAAGCAACTGTTTAACTTTCTTTTTCTGGCTTTTGATACTTCCACCCCTGTCTGTCTCTCTCTCCCTCTCTCTGTATCTCTCTCTCCACCCCTGTCTGCCTGTCTCTCCCTCTCTCTCTCTCTCCCTTTCTCTCTCTCCCTTTCTCTCTCTGTATCTCTCTCCCTCTCTCTCTCCCTTTCTCTCTCTCCCTTTCTCTCTCTGTATCTCTCTCTACCTCTCTCTCCACCCCTGTCTGTCTGTCTCTCCCTCTCTCTCTCTCTCCCTTTCTCTCTCTGTATCTCTCTGTATCTCTCTCTACCTATCTCTCCACCCCTGTCTGTCTGTCTCTCCCTCTCTCTCTCTCTCCCTTTCTCTCTCTCCCTTTCTCTCTCTGTATCTCTCTGTATCTCCCTCTCTCTCTCTCTCCCTTTCTCTCTCTCTCCCTTTCTCTCTCTGTATCTCTCTGTATCTCTCTCTACCTATCTCTCCACCCCTGTCTGTCTCTCCCTTTCTCTCTCTCTCCCTTTCTCTCTCTGTATATCTCTGTATCTCTCTCTACCTATCTCTCCACCCGTCTGTCTCTCCCTTTCTCTGTCTCTCCCTTTCTCTCTCTGTATCTCTCTGTATGTCACTGTATCTCTCTCTCCCTCTCTCTCTCTCTCTACCTCTCTCTCCACCCCTGTCTGTCTCTCCCTCCCTCTCTCTCTGTATCTCTCTGTATCTCTCTCTACCTCTCTCTCCACCCCTGTCTGCCTGTTTCTCCCTT
>CM050209.1:32962500-32965000 GCA_027475355.1 Coilia nasus | reverse complement strand
CACCATCTATGTCCTGATGTAGGATCAGACCTCCATGCAGATTCACACAGACACCTGTAATGTTAAGACCTGCTAGTATGTGAATATGCACAGGCACACAGCATGTACAAATAGCAGTTGATATTACAGTATTATCAAAGATACTTTATAGCCATATATCATATGTCTCTGGTATTATATCTGTATTTTATAGTATTATTATGTATATTTACATTCTGATCATCATGACACTCTTTCCAGTCTTGAAATTCTTGCTCTTTCGATGTGTGACAGTTGTTAATCGATATTTAATATCATACATTAGACCTGTAGTCAGCCCATGTGGATGATAGTGTAGCAGCATTCCTAACCCTAGAAAGGAAAAGATGTATCAACTGCCATTTCTCATTGTTATGCTCTGTGATTCTCTATGTGATCAGTTCACATTATGACGGCTTCCTGTTTCCTGCGCTTAGCATTCTGGGTAACGAGGACGGTCCGGAGAGCTACGAGCTGCAGGTGTGTGTGAAGGACTACTGCTTCGGGCGCGCGGACCGCATGGTGGGCGTGGCCGTCATGCAGCTGCGGGACGTGGCGCAGCGGGGCAGCTGTGCGTGCTGGTGCCCCCTAGGGGCCGGAGTGCACATGGACGAGACCGGCCTCACCGTGCTGCGCATCCTCTCCCAGCGCTCCAACGACGAGGTGGCCAAGGAGTTCGTCAAGCTCAAGTCCGAGACGCGCTCGGCCGAGGAGGGCAGATGAGCTCCCCGATGCCGCACTGGGGTGCAGAGGGGTGGGGGAGACGGAATTCAGCAGGGATTTTATAATCGGTGCAAAACAGACATGCTGGTCAGTAATGCCCTCTAATAAGAATCACGATGAGATCACAGCCATGAAGAGAGAGTGGGAATGTGTGTGTGAGACTCATTACTGCCAACATGGTATTCCCTCTGGCGCCCCCCTCAGCCAGGGAGTATCTCCACAGGACAATAACTCCAGTTCTGCCTCCCGTCATGAAGGACAATCTGTCCTTTTAGTTTGTGTTTGTGTTTGTTTTACTTTTGGACCTAAAGGAAATCCTCTGCCCTCCACCAGGCCTCCGTAACTGACGTGACTGTTCCTGAACTGGAGTTTGTGCTTCAGTGTGTTATTACTGAACTCTCACACACATCAACCTTCATCTCCTCTCTCTCCTCTCCTCTATCCTCCTGTCCTTTCTTCTTCCTCTCCTCCTCTCTTCCACCTGCACATTGTCTCCTTTCTTTGATGGATAATATGTTTTCATTACGTGTTTGCCACCTTGTTAGTGTACACACTGATTTCTAACTGTATCCTGGACGAAAGAGTGTACAGGGTCACGTGATTCGTGTGCAATATGAACCCCCCACCCCACCTCCACCCCCCACCCTGCCTCGTGGCCGGGGTGCTTGATGCCTTATTTATTTTAGTGGATGTTAAACCTGGTTCCTACACACTGGGAATGACTGGGGTCTGGATTGTAGTTTTCACTGTACTACTGATTTGATAAACAGTTGTGAAATCTTTAGTATATGATCCTACCTTACCCAGTCACATTGCCACGCCTACCTGCACTCCATGTGGAGTTGGCATTGAGAGTGAGAGCACTGGACATGGGTGGGGCCAGTGTCAATCTGTCCATTAGCCAATCACGAGGCTGCCTGGCCCAATGTGACCGCTCCTGTCCTTGTGTATGCATGTGTGCGTGTGTGCATTGGTGCATGTATGTGAGCGTGTGTGTGAATGCCCATACCTTCGCTGAGCTCTTGTCCTGAGAGCTGTGGTTAGCTCTCAGTGTGCCTTCTCTTACCCCAGGTCAGTTTCTGTCCTACACGCAATAAGAGAGTTGGGCAACCTCTCTTGCCCCAGTGGTCAGTTACAGCCCTACACGCAATAAGAGAGTTGGGCAACCTCTCTTGCCCCAGTGGTCAGTTATAGCCCTACACGCAATAAGAGAGGTGGGCAACAGGACAGCTCCTGGTCCCTCTGCGGGAGCCATGTTTGACGTCACATAAACCACTTCCTCTGAAGGAGCCGCCAGGAAAATGGCGGCACTATTTGCAGCATAATGGTGTGTGTTTCTGTTTGTTATGTTAATGGTGTTTTTCAGGAGTTGTTTTGTGTTGGTGGTCAGCATAGGTTCTACCAATGGTCAATAAAAGACAAATCACTAACACAGACCACCACAAAGGTGACACATGCATGTGAATATTCAATCCTGGTTCTGGGAACTTCTAAAAAAATCCTTGCTGTTCTCCGTCTCATGTGTATTTAATGTTTATTTATATTTTTCTTCTGTGTTTCACTGAATAGTTTAAACACATCACATGGCTGGTGCCTGTTGCATTGTTGGGTGACTGAAGTCAATTTTTGTCCTCGTATTGATAAAGGACAGGGACAAATGAGAGGGAATCCAGCCTCGGTGCCAGCACTGACACCTGGGCAGCCACATGGACTGTCCCCACAGGTGACAAGCGGCGCAGTTAGAGTGTCCCTGACCAGT
>CM050209.1:32947500-32957500 GCA_027475355.1 Coilia nasus | reverse complement strand
AGACAGGTATGTCCGCTCCTCTGCCTCTTTCTGTTCACCTTTGTTTTAGTTGTGTGTGTGTGTGTGTGTGTGCGCATGTGTGTGTGTGTGCGCATGTGTGTGTGCTCAAGGGAACGAAGAAAAGTCTCAGCTGGGCTGCTGTCTGTGTGTGTGTGTGTGTTTCACTCAGCCACAGCTGAAATCTTACCAGCTTTGGGTGAAAAATCAGGCTGTTTTAAAGGCTTGACTGAAGAACTTTTAACAACAGACCTCTGTTTGAGTCTTTAGCAAAGAGCGCTGAGCTCAGATTCTTATCAGGGGGAAGCATAAATGCAATCTGGGAAGTTTTGGCAGAACAGCTGTAATCTCAGCGGGGCGGTTCTCGAAATAGTGTGTACGGTGTGTGTGGTGTATAGTGTGTGTAGTGTGTGTAGTGTGTGTGGTGTATAGTGTGTGTAGTGTGTGTGGTGTATAGTGTGTGTAGTGTGTGTAGTGTGTGTAGTGTGTGTGATGTATAGTGTGTACGGTGTGTGTGGTGTATAGTGTGTGTAGTGTGTGTGGTGTATAGTGTGTGTGGTGTATAGTGTGTGTAGTGTGTGTAGTGTATAGTGTGTGTAGTGTGTGTGGTGTATAGTGTGTGTAGTGTGTGTGGTGTGTAGTGTATAGTGTGTGTAGTGTGTGTGGTGTGTAGTGTGTGTGGTGTATAGTGTGTGTAGTGTGTGTAGTGTATAGTGTGTGTAGTGTGTGTGGTGTGTAGTGTGTGTGGTGTATAGTGTGTGTAGTGTGTGTGGTGTATAGTGTGTGTGGTGTGTAGTGTGTGTGGTGTATAGTGTGTGTAGTGTGTGTGGTGTGTAGTGTGTGTGGTGTGTAGTGTGTGTAGTGTGTGTAGTGTGTGTGGTGTATAGTGTGTGTAGTGTGTGTGGTGTGTAGTGTGTGTGGTGTATAGTGTGTGTAGTGTGTGTGGTGTGTAGTGTGTGTGGTGTATAGTGTGTGTAGTGTGTGTGGTGTATAGTGTGTGTAGTGTGTGTGGTGTATAGTGTGTGTAGTGTGTGTGGTGTATAGTGTGTGTAGTGTGTGTGGTATATAGTGTGTATGGTGTGTGTGGTGCATAGTGTGCACGGTAGTGTGTGTGGTATGATTTGTACCTGTGCGGCAGAGTTAGGGGGTACTGCACTCAGAGGTGAGAGACGGGGAGCAGGTATCTCCCTGGAGAGGAGAGGGGAGAGAGGGGCAATCTCTCCCATAGCGTGGTGCTGTTAGGCTCATGGTTCAACAGTCAATGACCTGAAGGGTAGCGTGGCAGCACTCCCACATCAACGCTGTGGCCATTCCTCCCCTTCTTCCTCTCTGGTGCTCTAAAGATGACGTCCGTTTGTAGTGCAGATGTTGGCAGTGGCTGCTAGGTCGTTTCTCATACGGCTAGACAGACAGGCGTGAGGCTGGGGCACGCTAATGTCAGGCCGTGGCAGAGTTGTCAGAGCTGTGGTCACCATGACCTGGCATTCAGTGACATAACCATACTACTCTTAAGTATATACACAGCTGTAACAGCATGGGGTGGCCTGCATATATTTAGACAACGTCCGTTACGATTGTTGGCTTTCAGAGAGCACTGTACATTTTGACACACACGCTGCAATGTCTTGTGATTGTGTGACTCTGTTGTGTGGGGTGTGTGTGTGTGTGTGTGTGTGTACACAAGTGTGTGTCGGCCCATACCATCATTCCCCAATGACCCATGGGGGGGAGATAAGATAAGGAGTGTGTTGTGTGTGTTGCGTGTGGTGTGTGTGTTGTGTGTGTTGGACGCTGGCTCGCCTACGGTGTGAGTGAGGAGTCTAACGTTCAGGGCTGTGAGCGTCAACACTGTGATTCACAGAGAGTATAGAAAGAGCACATGGTTGGCCTCATACAGTGCTATTAGAGGCAGCACAGTGTCTCTGGTAGAAAGAGCACATGGCCGTCCTCATACAGTGCTATTAGAGAAGGTACAGTGTCTCCGGTAGAGACAGCACATGGCCGTCCTCATATAGAGGCAGCACAGTGTCTCCGGTAGAAAGAGCACATGGCCGTCCTCATACAGTGCTATTAGAAAGGGTACAGTGTCTCCGGTAGAGACAGCACATGGCCGTCCTCATATAGAGGCAGCACAGTGTCTCCGGTAGAAAGAGCACATGGCCGTCCTCATACAGTGCTATTAGAAAGGGTACAGTGTCTCCGGTAGAGACAGCAGTGCTAGAGAGGGCAAAGTACAGCTATCAGTGAGCTCTTTATGGCTTTATGAGGCCAGATGTGGCAATGATAACACTGGGACTTGTTGTTGTACTGTGTTCGCCTGTAACGTAACCCATGCTTCTGTGACCTATGTGAGAGTAACAATATAAAAATGAAACTGTGAGATGAGTGAGAGTGGGACTACTAATACCCCCACAGCTTTCGTCCAGCTGTAGGCAATAATCTGAATGATCTGTATTCATATATTATTTTGGTATCAATTTTGAATATTTATAATATGAATATTATAATATTAATATTATAATATTATACAATTTGACTATTTAAAAAAAACCCTAAAACAGCTAGAAAAATAGCATAAAAAGCATAATAAATAGCTAAAAATAGAAGTAAAAACACAATAAAATACTGTTATTGGGCAGAGGTTGTTACCTGATGGACAGGTGAGAGGTCAGTGGACAGGAACATTGGGCAGAAGCTGTTACCTGATGGACAGGTGAGAGGTGAATAAGCAGGTACATTGGTCAGAGGATTTTTCCTGTTGGGAGATATACCTTTTAACCTATAACCGTGACATTCAGTCAACTATTAGTCCCTGTTATTGAGTTATTAGTCATCACTAAAGCAGAGAACTATTACTACTACTACTACTACTACTGCTATTATTATTATTATTATTACTACTACCACTACCACTACTACTACTACTACTACTATTACTACTATTACTATTACTACTACTACTACTATTACTCCAACTACTACTATTACTATTACTACTACTACTATTACTATTACTACAACTACTACTACTACTACTACTACTACTGACACTTCTACTATTATTATTATTACTAGTACTACTACTACTACTACTACTACTCCTACTATTACTACTACTACTACTACTACTACTACTACTCCTACTATTACTACTACTACTACTACTACTACTATTACTACTACTACTACTCCTACTATTACTACTACTACTACTATTACTCCTACTCTTATTACTTCTACTCTTATTAGTATTACTAGTACTACTATTATTACTACTACTATTACTACTACTACTACTATTACTCCTACTCTTATTAGTATTACTAGTACTACTATTATTACTACTACTATACTACTGCTACTGCTACTACTATTACTACTACTGCTATTTTTTAAATTTAATAATTATTATTTTTAATCATCATGATTGTTATTATGTAAATTAAATCAAAATATTTGAACAATTTCAGTAACATGGTCTCTCCATGCCCTAATGGCCGGTGTGTAAGTCTGGGTAGTGGGTGGAATTACCCGCACATAAATCACACTAGCCTTTCTATAACACGTCAGATAAGATACACAGTCTTCTGTCTGTTCTCTCTCAGGTAGATATGCACAAAAACAAACACACACACAGACACACACGCAAACACACACACGCATACACGCACGTACGCACACACACACACACACACACACACACATGTTATTGTAACTGCCAGGTTTATCATTAACTACATTAATGGGCAGAGGGACACCATTATCACGCCATCATCCCTCTCTCCCCCCCCCCCCCCTCGCTCTCTCTCGCTCTCTCTCTCTGTCGGTTTCTGCTCTCTCCATACTGTTTTCAAATGCAAAGCTTTATTAGCATGCCGGTGATAAAATAACGTACCTGTAACATATAATAGTAGTTCTAACAGTCAGGGGCGTCGCCAGACATATTTTACTGGGGCACATGCCCCAGTATTGGTCTGCAGTGCCCCAGTATAAATTTCACCAGGAAGAAAACTCACTTTGGAGTTTTAGGTCTACATGGCATAATCTACGCACATAGCTACTCAATATGGCAACTCATTGCTACTTTATTCACTCCATACACAATGCACACATGGCTACTTTATATGGTAATTTATTCACGCGACTTTGGCTGTCACATAACGTGAAACAACGGTGTCTGAGCGCAATTTCTTTCTACATGTGTAGCAACTTATAACGTAATAACGGCTCTTAACGTAATAACGGCTCTTAACGTAATAACTGAAATGTAATAAATGTTCATAACGTAATAATCGACTCTTAATGTAATAAAATCATGAGCGCATAACGTAATAATGTCTTTGCGCATAACGTAATAATGTAATAACCTATTACGTTATGAGCTCCACTATATAGCAACTCATAATGTAATAAAAACCTCATAACGTAATAATGTCTTATACTGTGAGAAAAGCTGCATTAACACTGTTTATCTAAAAAAGGAATGGTTTTCAGTATATGATATGTAAATTAGAGAAACTGAGTAGCCTTTTATTTGATAGTTCTGTATTCTTACATTTTGTATGTATGAAGTTGAGCCACTAGGTGGCACCGATGAGCTTTGTTTTGGGTCATTGAGAATACTGCACTCACATCTACTGACTACTGCAGGTAAGCAGAACTTTTTGTAACCTCTAAAGCTGAATTAATTGTTAAATGAATCCATCCACCATGTTTTTAATTGTGTGTTAAGTTGCTTCTTTGCACAATGTTTTAGTGAGCCACTACTTGTTGTACTATTATTTGTATTTTATCTAACAGCTCTTTGTTGTGCCTTCACTAGGAGCTATTTTAGCTAGCATGTATTATAGCTAGCAGCTACTGTGTATTTGCTAGCAACTATTTTAGCTAGCAACTATTCAATTAACATTGGGGTGAGGTATGCAGACAGCACACACACACACACACAAACACACACACACACACGCACAAGACAAGGTGCCACATTCTAAAGTAGGGAAGCGTATCAACAAATGTTTTTTTGTGGATTTTACTTTAACTTCAGAATGTAACACAGACAGAGAAACAACTTCCTGCATTAAAACTAAGTCCAACATTTCCATTTATAAACTTGTGTTTAGGATGCTTACTAAATTACTCATACAACGCATAGAGGAGAAATACAGCTAAATACAACATTATTCTACCTAACATGTCTTCTGTCTTCTTACAGCTCAACCAATTCCTTAATGAAAACGACATCCTAGAAAAAGTCCAATCAGGCTTTAGAGCAAATCATAGCACAGAGACTGCTCTAACCAAAATAGTAAACGACCTCAGACTCAGTACAGCCACAAACAAAGTCTCTGCGCTAGTCCTCTTGGACCTAAGTGCCGCCTTTGACACAATTGATCACAACATACTACTACATCGTCTCAAAACTTGGGTGGGCCTCTCAGGCCATGTACTAAAATGGCTTGAGTCATACATCACCGGAAGACAATTCTATATTAGTTTAGGAGATCATATATCTAAAAATCACGACGTACCCTTCGGTGTTGCTCAAGGCAGCTGCCTTGGCCCCCTGCTTTTCTCATTATACATGCTACCGCTGGGCAACATTATCAAAAAACATAATATAGACTTTCATAGTTATGCCGATGATACACAACTTTATATCTCAGTTGAGCCAAACAAAACCACAGCTCTACAGTCTTTAACCTCCTGTTTGTCAGCTGTCACGCATTGGATGAGCAATAACTTTCTAAAGTTAAACGAAAACAAAACTGAACTACTACTTATCGGCCCTAAAGACAAACGGGAAGCTCTCCTCCCCAGTCTAGGCAACCTAAACCAATATGTCAGAGAACAGGTAACTAGCCTAGGTGTCATCCTTGACTCTGACCTAAGCCTTAAACCACACATCAACAAAGTGACTAAAACAGCATACTTCCATCTAAGAAATATAGCAAAAGTTCGCCCCTTCTTGACCAAGCCAGACGCTGAAAAACTTGTTCACGCATTTATTACAAGTAGATTAGACTACTGCAATGCCTTGTTTACAGGCCTCCCAAAAAAATCAATTGAAAAACTACAGCTTATTCAAAACTCGGCTGCAAGATTACTAACAAAAACAAGAAAGATGGAACATATTACTCCTGTACTGGCTGAACTACACTGGCTACCTGTATCCTATAGAATTGACTTCAAAGTACTACTACTGGTATTTAAAGCTGTAAATGGCCTTGCCCCATGCTATATTGCTGACGCATTATCCTCTTATACCCCTGCACGAGCCCTTAGATCCGCTGATGCCGGTCTCCTGAGGATCCCAGACGCACCATCCAAAAGGATCGGGGAATCGGCCTTTTCATACTACGCCCCAAAGAGATGGAATGCCCTAACACAGCACATCAGAGAAGCAGAATCCATCGACATCTTCAAGCGACAACTAAAGACCTACCTATTCAACCAAGCCTACACCTAACTACTCAGTCACAGACTTCCCGTTACCAGCCCCGGCAGATGGGCTACCCTGGGAGACGTGGTTCTGCCTGAGGTTTCTTCCTAGAAAAACAGGGAGTTTTACTCACTGATTCCTGAGGTTTCTTCCTGAATTCACGCAAATCAAACAAACAGGGAGTTTTTCCTCACCCCTGTTGCTCCCTGGGGACACTAACAACCGACTGCGCCTAAATTAACTTTCCTCGTCTAGTGCCACTGGCCTGCAAAGACTGCCGACCTATGTTCACATAAGAGCCCACATTAACAGGGCGTTGCATAGCTCTAGCGCCACTGGACTACAAAGATTGCTGACTAGGGCCTACAAGGACTGCCTACCTGTGTTCATGCAAGAGTCAGTCTGCTTCTGTATTTATCTGCTCTGACATCACTGAACCGCAAGAAATGTTGTCTTGCAACAACCCTGCCAAACTGTAAAGCACTTTGAGTTGCATATTGCATGTATGAACTGTGCTATACAAGTAAAGTTTTATTATTATCATTATTATTATAACATCTTAAAACACAACAAATAGTTGCTAGCTAAAACATTTGCTAGCAAATACACAGTAGCTGCTAGCTATAATACATGCTAGCTAAAATAGTTAGATAAAATACAAATAATTGTACAACAAGTAGTGGCTCACTAAAACATTGTGCAAAGAAGCATCTTAACACACAATTAAAAACACGGTGGATGGATTCATTTAACAATTAATTCAACTTTAGAGGTTACAAAAAGTTCTGCTTACCTGCAGTAGTCAGTAGATGTGAGTGCAGTATTCTCAATGACCCAAAACAAAGCTCATCGGTGCCACCTAGTGGCGTAACTTTATACATACAAAATGTAAGAACACAGAACTATCAAATAAAAGGCTACTCAGTTTCTCTAATTTACATATAATATACTGAAAACCATTCCTTTTTTAGATAAACAGTGTTAATGCAGCTTTTCTCACAGTATAAGACATTATTACATTATGAGGTTTTATTACATTATGAGTTGCTATATAGTGGAGCTCATAACGTAATAGGTTATTACATTATTACGTTATGCGCAAAGACGTTATTACGTTATGCGCTCATGATTTTATTACATTAAGACTCGATTATTACGTTATGAACATTTATTACATTTCAGTTATTACGTTAAGAGCCGTTATTACGTTAAGAGCCGTTATTACGTTATGAGTTGCTACAACCTGTCTTGCAGGTTAGTACCGAGTAAATTGCCCATCGTTGTTTGTTTTCACCTCTGTGTCGCCATTTCCATGTGGATTTAAATGTTACAACTTTACTTTTTACGTTTAATGTATGAGGCAGCTGTCATGCAAGCTAGTTCTGGCTGTAAATTGAAGTAGCATATTGGAGACGTTAGCTGCTGTCTTTTAGCTAACTGGCATATGCCTATTATCGTTGTTGATTTATGTAACGGTTAGCCTAGCACTGTGAGCTCCCACACTCGGTTTCTGGGGATTGCTATCTTACATCTACGATTTTTGATGAGCATATCAACATAATCTTATATGAAATATAACAGTAGCTATAACAGCATGGTTGTACAGTAATTATGAATATAACAGTAGCTATACCAGCATGGTTGTACAGTGATTAATATCACAGTAGCTATAACAGCATGGTTGTACAGTAATTATTAATATAACAGTAGCTATAACAGCATGGTTGTACAGTAATTATTAATATAACAGTAGCTATAACAGCATGGTTGTACAGTAAATAATATATCAGTAGCTATAACAGCATGGTTGTACAGTAATTATGAATATAACAGTAGCTATACCAGCATGGTTGTACAGTGATTAATATAACAGTAGCTATAACAGCATGGTTGTACAGTAATTATTAATATAACAGTAGCTATAACAGCATGGTTGTACAGTAATTATTAATATAACAGTAGCTATAACAGCATGGTTGTACAGTAATTATTAATATAACAGTACAGTAGGTGTAACAGCATGGTTGTACAGCAATTAAAATAACAGTAGCTATAACAGCATGGTTGTACAGTAATTATTAATAGTGGTGTGAGTGTTGGTGCTTGTTTGTTTTAACTGAGATAAAATAAGACAATGAGTGTGTAATTGATGAGATATTAGTAATGTACGTCAAGGCTAATATATATATATGTATGTATGTATGTATAGTGTGTGTTCTGTGGTTCCCAGAGGATGGATGTGTGTGATGTGTGTCAGTTTGCGTGTGTGTTCTCTCGTTCGCAGAGGTTGGATGTGTGTGTGATGTGTGTGTCAGTAAGAGTGTGTGTTCTGTCGTTCGCAGAGGATGGATGTGTAGAGGAGGGAGATGGGCTCTTTGCTGTCGTCTTTCGGAATAGAGTGCGGAGGGGGGAAAGAGCAGGGTAACGCCCACCTCACTTCATTCATACCTGAACACCTAACTATACTTTTATAATCTATGCTTATTCATTCATACCTGAACACCTAACCATACTTTTATAATCTATGCTTATTCATTCATACCTGAACACCTAACCATACTTTTATAATCTATGCTTATTCATTCATACCTGAACACCTAACCATACTTTTATAATCTATGCTTATTCATTCATACCTGAACACCTAACCATACTTTTATAATCTATGCTTATTCATTCATACCTGAACACCTAACTATACTTTTATAATCTATGCTTATTCATTCATACCTGAACACCTAACCATACTTTTATAATCTATGCTTATTCATATATTCATTATTCATTATATACTTTTATAATCTATGCTTTTATAATATACCATACTTTTATAATCTATGCTTATTCATATATTCATTATTCATTATATACTTTTATAATCTATGCTTTTATAATATACCATACTTTTATAATCTATGCTTATTCATATATTCATTATTCATTATATACTTTTATAATCTATGCTTTTATAATATACCATACCTTTGTAATCTATGCTTATTCATATATTCATTATTCATTATATACTTTTATAATCTATGCTTTTATAATATACCATACCTTTGTAATCTATGCTTATTCATTCCTAGCTGAAGCTCTTAAAGTGGGACACCGCAATACTTCACTATTAATATGTATACACATTACAGCTGTACTGTAACACCTAACCATACTTTTATAATCTACTGTATGCTTTTTCATTCATTTATTTATTCATTTGTTCATTCCGTTCATTCGTTTATTCATCCATTCATTGTTTCCTACAGAGGAGGAGAGGCATTTACGGGCGAATGACAGGGAGTTTAACCTCTCTTATAAGTATGCGGTGAGTGTGTGTGTGAATATATGTGTGTGTGTGTGTGCGTGTGTGTGAATATATATGTGTGTGTGTGCGTGCATGCGTGCGTGCATGGGGCATGTGTGTGCAAGTGTTTGCGTGCGAGTACCTGTGTGTGCATGTGTGTGTTTCTGGTTGACTCGTAGTGGTAATGATTTGTTTGTGTCGGCAGAATAATGAGATTAAGACGTCCAAGTACAACCTGCTCACCTTCCTCCCCCTCAACC
>CM050209.1:32940000-32942500 GCA_027475355.1 Coilia nasus | reverse complement strand
GGGTGAGTCACAGAGACAGGAGCCTGTCAGCATGCATGGGTGAGTCACAGAGACAGGAGCCTGTCAGCATTCAGAGGTCAGACACAGAGACAGAGGCCTGTCAGCATGCATGGGTAAGTCACAGAGATTCAGGAAAAAGGGGCACGTGTGTGTCACAGAGAGTCAGGACAAAGGTGTGTGTGTGTGTGTGTGTGTGTGTGTGTGTGTGTGTGTGTGTGTGTGTGTGTGTGTGTGTGCGCGTGCGTGCGTGCGAGCGCTGCTGTTGAAAAGGGGAAGTTAGGATGACTCAGAGGCTGTCCTACATTGACAGGGAGTCCTTAGAGCTGCTAAATGATAGCAGTGCCTAGCAGTGCTAGGAGTGTCTGCATCATGATTTCAGTTTCTTAGAAGTCACACATTCTAACAGCACATCTCACACCCTTTAGAGGCGTCAGATAAATAAATATGAAGTGTAGACAGTGTGTGTGTGTGTGTGTGTGTGTGTGTGTGTGTGTGCGTGTGTGCAAGGCTTCTTGGGTCCGTGTCAGCTAAATAAGCAGAATCAAACAAAGAAAAGATTTGGCATGCACACAGGTGGCTGTGAGGCCAACAGGTGACAGATTTAGTAAAGGTTTACCTGTGTAAAAACTCACCTGCAAACAAATGCGCTAGCTGAGAATCGCATCTTCCAGTCAGAGACGCTCATGGCACATGCTCTGCTCGGACAACACAGGTCCTGTACGCATCTCATCCACGAACTGGGCCAGGGTGTCATTTTAGGAGAAATCATAAAATGGGTGGGCCAAAAAAAAAATTAGGTGGACCTAGCTCAAAACACATAGGCTACCTTTAATAATAAAACAGTCAGTCAAACCTATAGAGCCTTCTGATTGGTTGGGCCTGATTGACAAGTGGGTGGGCACAGGCCCCCCCAGCCTACCCGTGGCTACTGCATGCATGTGGTACAGGGACTGAGAAGATGAATTTCCCCAAGGGGACAACTAGCTAACTAACAAGTAGTTTTAGAGGCAGTAACACTTAGGCTGATGACATCTGTATGACGTCTGTCAACAAGCAAACATCCCTGTCGCTCTGACTCACTGTGTTTCATCACCATGGCAACGCTCAGGCGAGGTGCGCTGTGAGCCCCCCAACAACCGCCTGGACAAGTTCACGGGCAACCTGGAGGTGGGGGGGCAGACGTTCGCGCTGGACAACGACAAGATCCTGCTGAGGGGCTGCACGCTGAGGAACACGGAGTGGTGCTTCGGCCTGGTGGTGTTCGGAGGTGAGGAGCCCTGCGCTTGGAGACATGTTTGTATTTTATATAAGCAAGTAAATATATCACCAAAAACAACATATAAACACAGAGTGGTGCTGTGGCCTGCTGGTGTTTGGAGGTGAGGAGCCCTGCGCTCGGCGACATGTTTGTATTTTATATAAGCAAGTAAATATATCACCAAAAACAACATATAAACACAGAGTGGTGCTGTGGCCTGCTGGTGTTTGGAGGTGAGGAGCCCTGCGCTCGGAGACATGTTTGTATTTTATATAAGCAAGTAAATATATCACCAAAAACAACATATAAACACAGAGTGGTGCTGTGGCCTGCTGGTGTTTGGAGGTGAGGAGCCCTGCGCTCGGAGACATGTTTGTATTTTATATAAGCAAGTAAATATATCACCAAAAACAACATATAAACACAGAGTGGTGCTGTGGCCTGCTGGTGTTCGGAGGTGAGGAGCCCTGCGCTCGGAGACATGTTTGTATTTTATATAAGCAAGTAAATATATCACCAAAAACAACATATAAACACAGAGTGGTGCTGTGGCCTGCTGGTGTTTGGAGGTGAGGGGCCAACCTAACGGTCAGCACAGGTGACCCCCCCTGGCTAAATGAGTCTGAAGTCTGAGTTGCAAACTCTAATTATATGGTACAGGCTGATTTTCATAGAAAACCTTGAAAATATCACATTTATTTATTTATTTATTGTGAAAAAGCAAAAAAAAAACATCTCTTCTATTTTCATTAGCAGCATAACTATGCTAAGGTTAAAAGTTGACTTTCTGAAGTTTAATTGCACCATTGAAATATTACCAAGATGCCCAGAATAAATGTGATTTTCTCAGGCTTTGAATTTTCGGATGGTGGGATGTCATATTTGAAATGAATGCTTGACAGCTGTTGAAGGTGTGTCTCTGGACATTTTTAAAGGTGGTGAGATGTCATATTTGAAACAAAATCTTGAGCTGGACTGGCCAACCTGACATAATGGTGTCCGTTAGGTTGGCCGGGTTGGCCAAGGTGACATAATGGTGTCCGTTAGGTTGGCCGGGTTGGCCAAGGTGACATAATGGTGTCCGTTAGGTTGGCCGGGTTGGCCAAGGTGACATAATGGTGTCCGTTAGGTTGGCCGGGTTGGCCAAGGTGACATAATGGTGTCAAAGTGACACTGGTGTTCCTCTCAGGTCCAGACACCAAGCTCATGCAGAACTCCGGCAAGAACAGGTTCAAGCGCACC
>CM050209.1:32925000-32930000 GCA_027475355.1 Coilia nasus | reverse complement strand
GGTGGATAGCCTGATGTCCATCTGTGACACTAACAGAGGTGGATAGCCTGGTGCCATCTCTGACACTAACAGAGGTGGATAGCCTGGTGCCATCTCTGACCCTAACAGAGGTGGATAGCCTGGTGTCCATCTGTGACACTAACAGAGGTGGATAGCCTGGTGTCCATCTCTGACACTAACAGAGGTGGATAGCCTGGCTCCAGGAAGTAAAAGTTCTGCCATATTTGATTGGACAATTCACTGAACTCACTGATCGTCCTTCTCAGTGCAACTTATTAGACAGGCAGAGATTAGATACTATAGGTAGATAGAAGTCTTTACTGTTGACTGCACAAACACAGCGAGATATAGCTTGGTTTAAGCCAACAGAGGCACAGATTATAGAAAGAGTACATAACAAAAAACATCTAAACGGAATTAAAAGATTATAAAAATGTACTTACAAAATGTATGAAACTAAAACAAATGATAAAACAAGTACATGTTTATACCCATTAATACCCACTTTTTGGCTCAGATGCTGGTGTATGGGCTGGGACTGATAAGGGCAGAGGATCCAGCATCCAGTAGAAATCCAGCCCATGTATTTGTTTCAGCCATTCAGTAGTAGCTCATTTTGATTAGCACAGCTCTTCAGCAAGTTAGAGGAGCAACTTAGTGAAATCCCCTGTTTTAATTGCACAGGTAAAATGAATACATGGCAGGACTTTTCCTTTCCGAAGCTGGAATAAGCCAATTCCCCTACATTCATGCCCTGAATACATAGATGCTGTTTATGGTAGTCAGCACCAGTCCAGGTTGTTAGGGTGAGATGGAGCACCTGGCACTAATGTTGCTATGGAAGTACAGTACTCAGAGCTGTTGCTATGGAAGTACAGTACTCAGAGCTGTTGCTATGGAAGTACAGTACTCGGAGCTGTTGCTATGGAAGTACAGTACTCGGAGCTGTTGCTATGGAAGTACAGTACTCGGAGCTGTTGCTATGGAAGTACAGTACTCTGAGCTGTTGCTATGGAAGTACAGTACTCGGAGCTGGTCCCAATCTTCAGCGTCTGCCATTTGAAACAGGTTTAAAAACGTATTCAAAACAGCCGAAGAAGAATTTGTGCCATTTTAAACGAGGCACACAAGCTCAAAATTGTTTCATGTTGCTGTATATGACAGACAACCTCATAAAACATGTAGCCACCAGTATCTGGAAATGGCAATGACTCTATCGTGGTTCACATGCTTCTTTCTCCAGGAAATGTGTCAAATTGAATAGATACAAATTAAATAAGATTACCAGTAAATAATTCACATCACCACTGAATTTATCCAGTTATAGTCTTCAGTTACAGGAAAATAGACATTTATATTGTTTCTTTGATTGTGCCTATCATATGGAAGGCATTATGGTTGTGGATTAAGCTGGACATATGGAATGGTTTTGTCCAGCAACAGTGGCAGATGACACATGACCTGAACAACCAATCGCAATGCTGGAAAACATACAATCCTTTATGATCAAAGAACCAATCAAATGTTTAAACTAATCCTACACTAAAGAACCAATCAAACTAATCCGGCACTGCTTATGGGATATCTTAAGGCGCGTATCTTAAGTGGGTCACCACTTCCATGAGCAGAAAAACAAGCTGCCTGTTTTGGGTTGAGTTGGTCCCAGAGGGGAAATCCCATCAACACAGGAGCCAGTTGAGGTGCTCTGTAGGTTTAGGCTGAAAATGAGATAGGGGGATGAAATGGGGATAGAGGGATGAAATGAGGATAGGGGGATGAAATGGGGATAGAGGGATTAAATGAGGATAGAGGGACGAAGTGAGGATAGAGGGATGGGGATTGGTCTAGTGGGAATGTGGTCTAGGTAAGGGAGTGGTTAGAAAGTTGGTCTTGGGATTGGAGAGTCGCAGGTTTGAATCCCGCCCTACGGTTGAGATGCCCTTGAGCAAGGCGCCCCCCCCCCCACACTGCTCCAGGGACTGTAACTGAAACCCTGCACATAAAACAACTGTAAGTGGCTCTGGATAAGAGTGTCAGCTAAGTGTAATGTAATGAGGATAGAGCAATGGGGATAGACAGGTGAGGATAAAGAGATGTTAGAGCTGTCTGTTTGTGGGACAATAGTCGGGACACCTCTGGCCTCAAAAGGATCACTTCCTACGTAAGATTGTGTGTGTGTGTGTGTGTGTGTGTGTGTAGCTCCTAGGGGCCTCAGCAGTGGAGGATAAGCTTCAGGACGGAGTCCCCCAGACCATCGAGCAGCTGGCCAAGGCCGACATCAAGATCTGGGTGCTGACTGGGGACAAGCAGGGTGAATAACACGTGTCACTCATTCACACTGTTACGTCAGTGCACACGTGTCACTCATTCACACTGTTACGTCAGTGCACACGTGTCACTCATTCACACTGTTACTTCAGTGCACACGTGTCACTCATTCACACTGTTACGTCAGTGCACACGTGTCACTCATTCACACTGTTACGTCAGTGCACACGTGTCACTCATTCACACTGTTACGTCAGTGCACACGTGTCACTCATTCACACTGTTACAGGGTGAATAACATGTGTCACTCATTCACACTGTTACGTCAGTGCACACGTGTCACTCATTCACACTGTTACGTCAGTGCACACGTGTCACTCATTCACACTGTGACGTCAGTGCACACGTGTCACTCATTCACACTGTTACGTCAGTGCACACGTGTCACTCATTCACACTGTTACTTCAGTGCACACGTGTCACTCATTCACACTGTTACTTCAGTGCACACGTGTCACTCATTCACACTGTTACGTCAGTGCACGACAGTGTAACAAGATGTCTAACAACATGTACCTATAGTATGTACTGACACTATACCTGCACTGTACTATTTAGGCTATTTAGGGGTGTGGGGTGGAGGCTGTGTGTGAGCAGGGTGTGAGTGTGTGAGGGGTGTGGGGCGGAGGCTGTGTGTGAGCAGGTTGTGAGTGTGTGAGGGGTGTGGGGCGGATGCTCCCATGAGCGGGGCGTGAGTGTGTGAGTGGTGGGGGGCAGAAGCTGTGTGTGAGCAGGGCATGAGCATATGTGTGTGTGGGGCGGAAGGTGTGTGTGAGCGGGACGGGAGTGTGTGAGGGGTGTGAGGCGTGAGCGTGTGTGTGATTGTGTGTTTTGTGCGCAGAGACGGCGGAGAACATCGGCTACTCGTGCAACATGCTGCGGGAGGAGATGCAGGAGGTCTTCATCGTCACCGGAAACACACACCAGGAGGTGGAGAGGGAGCTACGGTGTGGCAAACACACACACACCACACACACACACAACACACACACACATGAGGAGGTGGAGAGGGAGCTATGGTGTGGCAAACACAAACACACACAAAACACACACATTAATGCATTAATTAGAATGAATCCCAGTGGCAAACTTTGGCAAACAGTCCACATGTCTTCTAAACAGACAGGGTGCTTCATTTCAGGTTTGTAGTGTGTAGCACTGTGGAGTACCTGCTCTGAGCCTCGTATCCTACTCTTTTCTGGTTGCCCTGGGAACACAGATCCGCCAGGAAGAAGATGCACCCAGCGTCGTCCGATGAGCCGCCCATGCGGAAGAGCAGCATTCTGGGTAAGAAGACTGAGGTGGTGGAGGACGAGGCAGTGGAGGGGGAGTATGGCATGGTCATCAACGGGCACAGCCTGGTGAGTGACACACACAAGAGAGGACAAGCTACTCTATGTTCATTTATAGCATTCAACAAAGGCACACCATTGAGGACTGCACTATTAAGTCTGTGTACTCCATGCCTAGGCTTCAAATAGTCTTGGAGTGCATGTTGAACTTAGTTTCCTGTAGTAGGATGGCTTCCTGCTTCTGTGTCTAAGTGTGTTTCCCTATAGACACTGATTGTTTGTTTTGTGTATGTATGTATGTGTGTGTCTGCATGTGTGTGTGTCTATGTGTGTGTGTATGTCTATGTGTGTGTGGGTGTGTGTGTGTGAGTGTGTATGCACGTGTGTGTGTGTGCATCTATGTGTGTGTGTGTGTGTGTGTGTGTGTGTGTGTGTATGTCTATGTGTGTGTGAGTGTCTATGCACGTGTGTGTGTGTGCATCTATGTGTGTGTGTGTGTGTGTGTGTGTGTCTATGTGTGTGTGTATGTGTGTATGGTCCAGGCCTATGCCCTGCAGGAGGGCCTGCAGCTGGAGTTTCTGCGGGCAGCGTGCATGTGCCAGGCGGTGATCTGCTGCAGGGTGACGCCCCTCCAGAAGGCCCAGGTGTGGAGCTTTCCGTTAACGATTTACACTCATTTCACATACATCCTCTTAGGTATTTACACATAGAAATAAACTTGCCTTGACTTGCCTTGCCAGGTGTGGAGCTTTCCGTTAACGATTTACACTCATTTCACATACATCCTCTTAGGTATTTACACATAGAAATAAACTTGCCTTGACTTGCCTTGCCAGGTGTGGAGCTTTCCGTTAACGATTTACACTTATTTCACATACATCCTCTTAGGTATTTACACATAGAAATAAACTTGCCTTGCCTTGCCTTGCCAGGTGGTGGAGTATTCTGCTAATGATTTATACTTATTTCACATACATCCTCTTAGGTATTTACACATAGAAATAAACTTGCCTTGCCTTGCCTTGCCAGATGTTTAGCTTTCCGTTAACGATTTACATCCTCTTAGGTATTTACACATAGAAATAAACTTGCCTTGACTTGCCTTGCCAGGTGCTGGAGTATTCTGCTAATGATTTATACTTATTTTACATATATGTTAAGCATTTACACGTATAAATATAAATAAATACACTTGCCTGGCCTTGGCAGGTGGTGGAGCTGGTCAAGAAGCACAAGAGGGCCGTGACGCTCGCCATCGGGGACGGGGCCAACGACGTCAGCATGATCAAAGGTCAGCAGCAGGAGATGGGGGCAGATAACAGATAGGACATTAGATGAATCAGACAGATAGCACATAGGTCAGTAGATGAATCAGACAGA
>CM050209.1:32892500-32915000 GCA_027475355.1 Coilia nasus | reverse complement strand
TAGGACATTACCCAAGCACACTACCTAGGACACTACCTAGGACACTAGCCAGCACATTACCTAGGACACTACCCAAGCACACTTCCTAGGACACTAGCCAGGCACACTACCTACAGTAGGACACTACCCAGCACACTGCCTAGCATACTACCCAAGCATACTACCTAGGACACTAGCCAGGCACACTACCTAGGACTGTATAATAGCACACTATCTAGGACTGTGTGTTAGCATACTACATAAGAGTGCGTATTAGCCGTCTGTCTGTCCTCTATTTGTCCTCTACTTGTCTCCAATGGAGCAATTAGTTTTGCAGAGCTGGTAGCCCCTGCACACACACTATTCTAATGTGCACAGGTGCTACATCCTCCTGTACTGTTATTAGGTTGGTACTGGAGAGATGGTAAACAGGAGTGCTAGACCCAGAGAGTCCTCCCTGACCCCCCAATACTACAGACTGCCTGAGAGCGTGGGCATTAGTCACCTAGTTGCCGCTAATTTGAGCAGGCAATGTCAGGGTCACCTCAACTGTGTGTGCCGGGTCCCTCCAACAGGAAGTATGTAGTATGAAAGGGAGTCACAAAAGCACACTAGTCCTAGTAGTCCTGTTAAAGAGAAAATCTGCTGCCAGCCAGCAAGCAGAAACAGCAGAGAATAAGGAGATGTGTGATGGGCAGCCTTAAATAAACCCATGAACCATAATGGCCACACAAATGGGTATGAGTATATCTCAGACTTCCTGTCTCAGTGTTGCTTTTAGGCCAGGTGAGAGACTAGGTGAAGAATGGTACTGTTCTGTCATGTAATCCTGGTTAAGTGTGTTTGACTGACAGCTGCATTGTCCTGTGTAGGTGCGGCACAAAGTCAGACAAGACAAAACCCCGCCCACCGCCGCTCCACGCCGCTTCCAGCCTCGGCGAATCAGCACACGCCGCTCGGGCTACGCCTTCTCCCACTCGCGCGGCTACGGCGACCTGGTGACCTCGGGCAAGTTCCTGCTGCGGCCGGTCAGGAACCGCCCGCCCCTCTTCTCCCGCTCGCAGCCCTCCGGCTCGCCCATCGCCGAGGATTCGCCACAGATCTTCCGCACCATCACCGAGGAGCCCAGCGCCTAAACCATCCACACACACACACACTTATACTCACATACACACACACACAGTCACACACCAATATATATATACACACAAACACACACACACACAAACACACACACACACAGTCACGCACCAATATATATATACACACAAACACACACACACACACAGCTACACACATATATACATACACACATGTACACAAACACACACACACATACAGCCACACACAAATACACACATAAACACACAGTCATACCCATATGTGCATACATACAAACACATACACACACACACACAGACAGTCACACATAGAGCCGTGTACACACACACCCAAATACACACACACTCACACACCTACACACACGCACAAATACACACACACACATACACACATCTGCATTTGAGGATAGGGCTGCTGTAATGAGTTGTGGGCTTGCTCAGGACTGGACATAGACATGCCTCTGGAAGATGCATGTGGCATGTGAATGTAACCTGTGTACCTGAGCTGTGGGCTTGCTCAGGAGTGGACATGGCTCTGGGAGGTCCATGTGGCATGTGGCACTGTGTGACAGCACACTGCCCAAAGGAGAGGCTATGGGGGCGGGGTTTAGTAGTGGTCAGAGACTACGGGGTCATTACATCTCCGGAGTGTCCATCAGGCGCATCCACTGTGACTGGGAGCCGTCCCGTACCAGTCTGGACATACTGGACACAGCACACTGCACCATGGGGGTGATATCTGGCACACATCTCATGACAAGAGCGTAAGGCAAACAACAAGCCTGTGTATGAAAGGTTGCCATCACAACAAGCCTGTGTATGAAAGGTTGCCATCACAACAAGCCTGTGTATGAAAGGTTGCCATCACAACAAGCCTGTGTATGAAAGGTTGCCATCACAAGAGTTCTTGCTGTCAACATGCAACCATGCTAACAGTATGTCACCATGTGCTCGAAGGTCTGAAGCATACTGCGCTACAAAGCCAAAAGGCAGTAGTTCACATAGTTACTGCACTGCCTTTGTAGGGCAGCATACAGCAGTGTATCTTGCCTGCAGTGCCATACCATGGCCACAGGGGGGGGGGGACTCCAGTGTCATAGAGTTAAGTCTTATACTGTATAGCATCATAGAGCTAAGTCCTGTCTTACACTGTACCTGCATATTTGAAACCTACCTGTTTGCCAAGACATTGTGCCTGAGAAGCAACATTGAGGGCTAGCTGTAGAGAAGAGATGGCAGAACCTTGTCCCCTCTGCCAGCTTATTTTTTTGTAAAATATACTGCCAAATCTGCATTTTGTTGATAGTGCTAGTGGCTGCAAATGCTGCATGGGACATACTGTGAATTTTGTCATTTGGTGTCAAAAAACATGAATGAGCAAACTGGTGACATTTGAGGAAACCTAATAGAGTAATGATTGTAAGACATCAAAATCTTGGAGAATAATAGCTCTTCAGTTCAACATGGTCTATGTTCATTTTACAAGGGAAAATATAACGTTAAACCAAAAGACATTCCTGGTCGACATCATACAATATGTATGTCATTTTGGAAAACACAGGACCTCTTGATCTTGTACTTAATGTACAGTTATGGAAGCACAAAAAGGTTTTTTGAAGTCATGTAAACAATGGTTTATCACAAATGTCGGAGTAGTTAGGGGAAATGGGGAGAAAAGTGTTTTTACAAATTGTTTTATCTAAACCGCCAGTGGATTTTCATACATTTCAATAAGTAATGATTTTTTCTTGAGATTTGTGTTCACATAATCACATTTAAACTAATTCTTGAGGTTTTTGTACTTTTTACGTAGAATGTAATTTATGTGTGCCTTGAGTACTTCATATTTTAATTATGCTAGATTGAACCAAAAAACATCTGATGTGGACTGAAGTGGTTTAATATCTACATTTCTTTTCCGCAACAATAAATAGTTGATATTTTTCTACACTGCTGTGTTGCTTATTCTTTATCCTCGATCATACAAGGTTGGGGCAGCTGGGACTGTATATCGGATTCACACAGTGCCGCGTTACTGCGATATGTTGAAATCTGAGCTATGCTTTGCTCAGCGCGGAGATACAGTATGCGCTATGACGCATCAGCTGTCGGCATCCAGCAACATTCAGTGCGGTTCCACGAGGCGGAGACGACCTACATCTCGTGCCGGGATGCTTGCGATGAAAATAACGGTAAGTCATTGCTCTCCTACCTGCTTGAAAAGATAACAGTATAAAATATCTTCCTATGGCCTGACTGAGTTTTTTTACCTACCGTGGGCATTTGCGTTATGTTAAATATTATCATTTTATTGCCGTCCATAATGAAGAGGCTAAATACTGTACGAAATTGTATCGTCTAAAATAGGTATGCTTTCCGGTTTTTATTTAGTTGGAACGTGCAAAACATGTTTGCGCAGGATTCATTTCCTCAGTCTAAGTACAATCGCTGACCTACATTTGCTGTGTATGCTCATGTGAAGCTCGGTATGCGCATACTAGTGTCCTGTGATTTGGCTACATAGCGGAAGTTGCTGGTAAGTTTCACGTGTGTGTGTTATTGTCACATAGAGGGCGGCAGTTCAGTAATCTATTGATGGATAGATCAGATGTTGTGCATATAAACATATGCCTACATTCTGAGTCTTGTCTAACTTGTCTTCCATTGATGTGGTTAGAAAGATGGGCTTATAAAATTATTCACATAGACTGTCTTAGTTAAAACAGTCTTTGATCATTTTGCATTACGTTATTTTTATAAGTGGTTAGTTTTTTTTAAGTGGTTAGTGTGAGGTTATACAAATCTATATATATATTTCTCTCTCTTTCTCTCCCTCTCACACACAAGTGTGTGTTTGTGTGTATGGGTTTGCGTTATACTGTGTCATTGTGAGTGTGTGTCTAACAAACATACATGAAACGATACAGACGAACCCCTTGACCAATCCCTTCTCTGGTCCTCGATCTAAAGCTCGGCATAGCCCTGGCCCTGAGTGAGTCTGTATGATTGACGCTGGGCAGGAGACTGTATAGTCATTGGCTCTGAGCAGGAGACTGTGTATAGTCATTGGCTCTGAGCAGGAGATGAGAGTGTGCCTGTCCGCTATGGCACTCATTATCATGCCCTGCTTGGCCCTGCACTCAGCCTAGATAATGGCTTGCTGGAGACCAGATCCGGCCTTCCTCTGGCTGAGACGAGGCTCTGGCATGGCTGGATCGTCTCCAGACTCGTCTGATGCTAGTTACTGTAAGCTCCACAACTGCTGATGCAAGCTGTGCGGCCTCATTACGACCTCACTGTACAGTACAGCCCAACACAACACAGCACATAACTTAACACACAGCTCAACACTCCACTACACCACTACACAGTACATCCCAACACAACACAGCACATAACTGAACACACAGCTCAACACTCCACTACACCACTGTACAGTACATCCCAACACAACACAGCACATAACTTAACACACAGCTCAACACTCCACTACACCACTGTACAGTACATCCCAACACAACACAGCACATAACTTAACACACAGCTCAACACTCCACTACACCACTGTACAGTACAGCCCAACACAACACAGCACATAACTTAACACACAGCTCAACACTCCACTACACCACTGTACAGTACAGCCCAACACAACACAGCACATAACTGAACACACAGCTCAACACTCCACTACACCACTGTACAGTACATCCCAACACAACACAGCACATAACTTAACACACAGCTCAACACTCCACTACACCACTACACAGTACAGCCCAACACAGCACAGCACATAACTTAACACACAGCTCAACACTCCACTACACCACTACACAATACAGCCCAATACAACACAGTAGCTTAACACACATCACAACACTCCACTACCAACCACTACACAGCACAGCCCAACACACCACAGCACAGTGCATAGCTTAACACACAGAACACCACTCTACTGGGCTACTCAACACCAAAACAGAGTGCACAGCTCAGCACACAGCACACTACTGCACTACACTGCACACACACCACCCTACACACCACACCACCCTACACACCACACCACACCACCCTACACACCACACCACCCTACACACCACACCACACCACCCTACACACCACACCAGACTACACACCACACCACCCTACACACCACACCAGACTACACACCACACCACACCACCCTACACACCACCCCACCCTACACACCACACCACACCACCCTACACACCACACCACCCTACACACCACACCAGACTACACACCACACCACCCTACACACCACACCAGACTACACACCACACCACCCTACACACCACACCAGACTACACACCACACCACACCACCCTACACACCACCCCACCCTACACACCACACCACCCTACACACCACACCACACCACACCAGACTACACACCACACCAGACTACACACCACACATCACACTAGACCTCACCACACTACACATCACACCACACACTACACATCCCATCACACACTACACATCACATCACCACACTACACATCACATCACACCACACACTACACATCACACCACCAGACTACACATCCCAGCACTGGCTGTGCTCTGGCAGCGTGGCCCAGTAGGCGTCCTCTCTCCTCCGCAGATATAAAAAGCAACGCCGCGCTTCACTGCGGGGCCAAGTGCAGTCACGCTAACACAATTCCATCCACTCGGCCCGCAGAGAAAATGGCCTCTGACAGAAGAGTGAGAGAGGTGGAGGGGGAGCAGGAGATGGAGGGAGAGATGGAGTGATGGAGGAGAAGACGGAAGGAGAGATGGAGAAGTGGCATAGATGGAGGAAGAAATGGAGGGAGAGCAGGAGACATGAAGGAGGAGTGGGGCAGATGGAAAGAGAGAAGGAGGGAAAGATTGAGAGATACACTTACAGTGGTGCAGGAGCGGTAGGCAGCCTATGGCCCCATTGCCACTGAAGAGAGCCTTGCTGTACACTCCTCTAGAATACAGGGGTAGAGCCTTACACTGTTCTAAACACATGAGCATAGCAGGGCCTTACACTGTTCTAGAACATACAAGCAGAGCTTTACACTGTTCTAGAACACATGAGCATAGCAGGGCCTTACACTCCTCTAGAACACATGAGCATAGCAGGGCCTTACACTCCTCTAGAACACATGAGCATAGCAGGGCCTTACACTGTTCTAGAACATACAAGCAGAGCCTTACACTGTTCTAGAACACATGAGAAGAGCCTTAAACTGTTCTAGAACACATGAGCATAGCAGGGCCTTACACTGTTCTAGAACACGAGTATAGCTTTGGTCGCACTGTTCTAGAACATTAGAGCCTTACACTCCTCTAGTCCACCAGCCTGGACGCAGGGAGAGCAGAGCAGAGCAGAGCAGAGCAGAGCAGAGCACAGTAGCACTGCGGGTTTGCTGTGTCGGACGTGGGGTGCATGTCTGATTCCTAAAGGCACTTAGTAGTCATCAGCAGCAGCCTGTACAGGAGGCTTAACCCCCATTTTAGGCTGTAGCAGCATAACACTATTTCTTTCCTCCAATCAGAAACAAGTCAGTGAACTGAGCTGACCAATGACTATTCTGACTGAGGTTGAATAAAATTGGACAGCATAAAGAAAGAAATCAAAACATGCTGATTTATCTTTAGCACACCCCAAAATAAACACTGTCACTAGTCAAAATTCATCCAAGGGCATCTAAAGGCATTGCAGGGCCCTTTCAGTCATCTTTCCCTGAGTCAGTGTCCCAGCCACACACACACACAGATTGCCGTGTGCTTGGTTAATGGGCCTGTCTCCATTCAAAGATCATTACAGCTATTGATGGATTGATCTTGGCAGGAGTTAATAATCTCTCTGATGGCTGTGTGTTGGTTCACTTAGTCAGATGTCATAAATAAAGTGTCAGATGTCACTGCTCACTGCTGCCTGCTGTGCCTTAGTCACACTACTGTATTTCAGACCTTCGGCAAGATTCTATCAGAGGTGATCAAAGACAGGCGAGGGCAACAGTTCGTCACAAGCACTTTATTGCATCTATATTCACAAGTGTGCACTGTTAAACACAGGCATTCACCACTGCATGCAAACTCCAGCAAAATAAATCTCAAACTGGAGTATGGAGAGCACAAGAACTCAAAAGTCTAAAAGGTAAAAGTTACAATTGCAGACACGAAGCCTCCTGTTGTCTGAGTGAATGGGTATGACGTTAGAATGTCCTTAACAATGTACAAACCAGTAATATGAAAATAAAGATAACTACAGTCGCAATCTAGTAATTTTGAAATAATTTACTTTATGCAAGTGGGGCTCCTTTTAACTCTGTTACAGAAATGATGGCATTGGCTTGCTACTGGCTTTATCAAGAGCTGCCTGGATTAGCTGATCGTGTTGCTGAGATGAACAGATATGGTAAACTCATGGCAGGTGGTCAGTGCTAGTTTATGCTTTGATAATCCATACTTGAACTGGTGGTATAGGGGTGATAGTTGTTTTGTTTACAACAGAACAGAAGTGTGTGTGTGTGTGTGTGTGTGTGTGTGTGTGTGTGTGTGTGTGTGTGTGTGTGTGTGTGTGTGTTTAATGGGGTTACCCATCCTCATTGCTTCATCACAGACGTTGAGCAGATTACTGACAGATTATTTCCCTTCCGAGACCATCTGCAGATTGTCAACAAGTTCCTACTTCCGTTGTCAGATTGAGACAAGCCAAAATAACACAAAAAGAAGTGATCAGAATTTTAGAACAGTGGCAGTCTGAAAAAAATATCTCGCACGAAAAAACTGGAGCAGAGAGGGTCTCTGAACGAGAGGATGTGACCGGAGAGAGAGAAGGAGGGATGTGATTGGAGAGAGAGAATGGGGGATGTGACCGGAGAGAGAGAACGAGGGATGTGATTGGAGAGAGAGAACGAGGGATGTGATTGGAGAGAGAGAATGGGGGATGTGACCGGAGAGAGAGAAGGAGGGATGTGATTGGAGAGAGAGAACGAGGGATGTCTTTGGAGAGAGAGAATGGGGGATGTGACCGGAGAGAGAGAAGGAGGGATGTGATTGGAGAGAGAGAACGAGGGATGTCTTTGGAGAGAGAGAACGAGGGATGTGATTGGAGAGAGAGAACGAGGGATGTCTTTGGAGAGAGAGAACGAGGGATTTGAAAGAAGCAAAAGAAATACAAATAGGGATGGAAAAGATCGCTGTGAGGATAAGGCACTGCAGCAAAAATCCAATTTCATTTTGTTATCTCTTCCCACTGTCCCAACTTCACTGCATTGAAGATGTGCGTGTTCGTATTTAATATAGGGTATAACAGAGAATCTGATTAAACATGGATATTTTACCTCAATTATAAGAAGTTTGAAATAAGAAAGATCGATCACCCTGGGTGCACAGAAGGGCGATCTCTTCACTGGAATGACTCTAGTAGTTCAGACAGTGTGAGAGGGTGGCTTGGCTTTGACTCTCTCAGTAGAGTAGTAGAGTAAAGAAGCGTGGCTAAGCATGCATCAAGAAGCATGGCTGACTGACCAGCTCACTGCAGTGACCTGTGCTAATATCTCATGCTGAGGCCTCAGTCAGTGTTACAGTGGTGCTGACCACAGAGCTAACTAGAGCAGTCAGTCAACAATGAAACTAGAGAGCTAGCGAGAGCAGGCAGTCAACAATGAAAACAAGAACGATAACAAATGTACAGTTGAGTTCGAGGTCAGTGGTATTTCATTCAGCTTTAATGGGCTGTGTGTGATGGTTGCAGGTTTACCTTGGGTTGCATCATACAGTACAGTATGTCAATAACACTGCATAGCCAATGGACCCTGACAGTCTCCCATACAATCCTAGTCCTAGACTGAAAGACAACTTTGATGAAAATCTCCATTGGAAAAAAGCTTTTGGTCTAAGAATAAGGCAAGGCAGGGCACAGCAAGTATATTTGTATAGCGCATTTCATACCCAAAGGCAAGGTTAAGGTTAATAAGGTTAATAAGCAACGTTAATAAGGTTAATGAGGTTAATACACATTCAGCAGAATGGTCTTTAACCTCTGGCCTCTTGTGTTTAGCAAGACTGTAGCGGACAGTTATCATTCGTTGAAGTATTCCTGTTTTTCCCCGCTGGTAGATGCCTCTGGACCCTGGAGACAGACATCTCTACATTATGTACACTACACAACCCCCACGTGTGCAGTGCCATATGGCCACCGTCCTGAACTCAGTGGTGTGAACTAACACTTCCTCCCTCCCATTTACGGACCTGACAGATTTTATTTGGCACAGAGAGATGATGGACAGTCCTGCCAGCCTATCAGGCGGCACCCTGTTCCTGCGTCAAGCCCCTCTGGTGCTGGAGCACCAGCCTCCAGCATGGAAGCTGTGTGGCGCTGTGCCGCGACCGGCCCGACCGCGCTCCCTCGACCTCGCCTACACCATCTCCCTCCCCGCGCCCGCGTCCGTGCCAGTCAAGCAGCAGCAGCAGCAGCCACAACAACACCCCTTCAGAGAGGCCCTGAGCGCCCTGTCGGAGTCGGAGAAGGAGGAGGACGGCGGAGATGTGGTGGAGAAGAGGAACGGCCCCCAGCCTGACAGGATGCCAGCGCGCCCCTCGCCATCTTCTCACCACGTTGGTGGACAATCCCCGTTGGGTTTTGCTGTAAACAAGGACAGGCCATTTAGGGACAGGGGCACGGCGCGATGGGTTAACCCCTTCATTCCTGAAGAGGAGAGGAATGAGGAAGAGGAGGAGGAAGAGGATGACTTGGACGGAGATAACTTGCACAAGTACCAGGAGGACTTCTCCTTCCAGCTGCATGGAGATGCCAGCAGGGTCGTGGAGGAACCTCGGGTGTGTCCAGCAGAACCCTGCAGAACCGAGAGCGCAGGAACGCGCAGAACCCTGTGGAGCCAGGAGAGGGGCGTGTCCAGAGAGCTGGAGAAGCTCAGCCAGCAGGAGGTGGGGTTGCGCCCGCGGAGCGACTCCAGAGGCACCCCGACACTGATGGACTGTGGGGAGACCGAGGTGCCGTGGGGTGAGCAGAGGGACAGCAATGGGGGGCCCCTCAAGGGCAAGCGCCCCCCAGTGGTGGCCAAGGTCTGCCCCCCTACCACTACCACCCTCAGTAAGCCACAGCAAGAAACCGAAGGCTTCACAGACAACGTCAGTGACTCTTCCTGTAATAGCTCAGATGGAGTCCTTGTCACCTTCAGTGCCATCTACAACAAGAGCCACAACGCCGTGGCTACCGTGCCCTTTGACCTGCCCAGCCCCATAGAGCCATCTCACGGGACCAGCTCCTTATCGCAAGATGGCTCCAACGCCACCCCCTGCTGGTCTCCCCAGGGCACTGACAGCAACTGCAACTACCAGCTGGACTGTGAGGGCGTCCCCTCCCCCCTCGCCCCAGAGCTGGCCAGCGCCATCTTCCGCTCGCACACACGCCTGGCCGCACCCTCGCAGAACTACTACAAGCTGGTGACCTGCGACATCTCGTCACAGTCGTCTCCGAGCCCCGCCTGGTCCTCGGTGACCAGCTGCTCGGAGGGCCACAGCCAGAGTAGCCCCACCCCCCCTGCTGAGTACTTCCTGTTTAGGAGAGACGAGGGCGAAGGGAGGGCAGAGGCCTTCCCAGGTGAAGAGGTACAGCTGATGAGAAGCCATTCTTATATCTTGATAAAATGAGCTTTAATAATCACTAAATGTGTTAAAAATCCTGTATTTGATTAAATGATTGACCAAATTATATAAAGATGGAACTAAACTGTTAAAATCAATAAAATGTTCATACTAGCATTAACAATGCCAAAAAATAGCCTATTTATAACAAAATATTTTAGGGTGGTGTGTTTAATTTCTATTGTTCACTAATACATCACTTGATTGTACATTTATTCGCTTAATTTTATGTCACAAATTTAGCAAGGAGAAGAGCAAGTGGAAGGCAGCACCAAAGGCAACCCATTCAAGACAGGGTTCAAAGGAACAAGGACATCTGTCAATCACAGCTGTGATGACACCACAAAACGCCTGCTCTCGCCTGGACAGCCAGCTCTGCCACGTATACCAAGCTGCCCCAGTCACCTCACGTCCGATGCCACCAGGCAGCCGATCGCCAGCTTTGCGGAGAAGGCCTACTGGAGGAGGGAGACCAGAGACCCATCTTCCCTGAGCATCAGCCCTGAAGACCACCAAATACCGCCTGGTTACCACCACCTACCCCCTGGGCACCACCAACTACCCCCTGGGCACCACCAACTACCCCCTGGGCACCACCAACTACCCCCCGGGCACCACCAACTACCCCCTGGGCACCACCAACTACCCCCCGGGCACCACCAACTACCCCCCGGGCACCACCAACTACCCCCCGGGCACCACCAACTACCCCCTGGGGACTCTGGGCTCCAGGGGCTCTGCCCTGCCAAACATACTGGGCACAGGAGAGCGCACGCTGGTTCAGCGGATACACCCACGCTGTCTGTTCATGACAACGAGACACTCATTAATCTGGATCCAGACAGCCTTCCATCAACATCTAAAACACAAGGTAGGCAACAGCACTGGGGCTTTACTGATTGTAGTGCAAAGAGGTGTACAATACACTTAACAAAATCAAAGGTTATTATAAGTTCTGCCAAACTTTGACAGAGTAGAAATGCTGTTTCTCACATACTACTAGTGTAAGAAATAATACACATCCAAAGAGTATAAAAAAGTATGAAATAAAAGTTAGAATGTAAACGTAAACTATATGTAATATGTATGTACATTTAGGGTTAGGGAGTACATACACACAAAGGCTTAATATAAAAATGAAATGGAACTGGCAAGTTCCTCTCAACAAGAACCTTACCAGGAACCGTTGGCCCCTCAGCTCATTACAGGTCCATCAGAAGAACCAGATGTTCTGTCTGCACCAGGCAGCAACACACAGGCTTCTCATTTAATGGGTCACCAGTGAGAGGCTTAATCATGCTCTTGATGCTTCTCTGTAATTACGCGTGTAACTCCCATGTGTCTGTCATCTAGGGGCCTGCCCGTCCTCTCCAGGGACGGGCCGCTTCAGCAAGGACCAGAGACCCACCTCTCTGCCCATACAGCCCTTCGTCCTCCAGCTCCCTCCGGGCCAGCAGCAGAAGCCTCTGGGGTCGCTCCTCAACCAGTACCTCACCCACGGCAAGCCCGGCGCGCCCAGGGCCAAAGGGAAGGGCAAGGGGAAGGCCGTGCCGAGCTACCTGCGCCCCTCGCCCCTGGGGGGCTACCCCGCGCTGCACCTGGACATGGCCTCCAGCTCGGACACCTGCTCCACCTGCACGCCCAGCCCTGTGCCCTTCCCCCTCCCGCACCACCGTCCTGCCTGGGGGGGCCTCCATCGCCCCCCCAGTCCCCCCGCCACACAGTGCCACCCAGAGCAGACTCTCAGCAGCTCCAGCAACCCTTTCAGGTCTTACGTGTCTCAGAGTAGTGCAGAAGAGGCTCTGGACTGCCAGAGGAAATTCGGTGAAGGATTCACATCCTCCACACCCCACTCTGGTGCTGGGCTGAGTTTGGGGGCCTCGAGTCACTCCTGCAGCCCCAAGCCTGCACCTCGTCTGCCGTCTGGACGGGCTCTGGAGCCCAGTCCCAGAATGCTGGACCCCTTCCAGTCCCTCAGCCTGTCCTCGTGCGGGTCGGAGCGCCAGGCCGTCCATCGCGGGCCGAGCCCCGCGGTGACCTCGGTGACCTGTCTGAACACGCCCCCCTGCCTGGCCTCCCGTGCGGCGGACGGACGGCCAGCCCAGTGCATGACCAGCAGTGCTCTTAGTGCTGCAGCCGTCTGCAGACCAGCCATGGCCAACCGTACGTGGACGACGACGGCATTTATTTCTGATCATGTTTTTTCACACTGGCAGTCAACCTATTATGTAGGAGTTTATTGAAAATTGTCAAATTGTCCTAAAATGGTGTCTTTGAAAGATATTGCTTTATGTAAGGACAGTGTAGATTCCAGGAAAGCATTAACCAATCTATGATAATAACCTTTTGAATTCCTGAGAGATACATGAGCAACATTATCTCTTTGTCATTTGTATGTGTCCATATGCACAAAACTACATAGCTGCCATGCAGTTAACAAACACAGCACATTAGAGTTTAGCTACGTGTGGGTGGGATGCTAAAGCTTTTAATGCTAGTGCAGGAAGCTGCTCTTCAGAACTCTGCTGATGATTGCTGTGTTCCATGTGAATTCTAGAAGCCTGACCTTCACACTGAGCCCTCCCCTGTGTGACTAAGCAGGTTTCCAAGGGGACCAGCAGCAGCATCTGCCAGGTGAGTCATTCTCCCTGACGGACAGGCCACCAGAGGAGTTCTGCCTCTCCCCTGAAGCCTCCTCAGATGCCCTCTCCATCGACCTGCTGCAGAAAAAAGGTAAATGTTAGCTTCAGTTAACCTCAATGAAAAATACACACGTCTGGCGATCATCATGCCAGACATCTCATTCAGGCTCTTCCCAGCACTGTAGTGGTTTGGAGATGAAAAGCCTTTGATCTGGTGTGACAGTACTGAGCCTGGTAGTAATCGTTGTTTATGTTCCCATAGTAATAAATGCATAGATAGGGCATTTAATAGAACAACACGTACATATATGTACCTGCTGCATGTATACATTTGTGTGTGTGTGCGTGTGTGTGTGTGTGTGCGTGTGTGTGCGTGTGTGCGTGTGTGTGGGTGTGTATTATAGTGGAATAAACTGTCACACAGATTCCAATCCAGGCATGTTTTACTGGTGCATGCAGCTAGATTTGTGGCGTTAGTAGTTTGAAATTGCAGTCGTTAAGATGGCTTCTGCATCAACCGTACGGAACTGAGTCCATCACAGTGATGTAGTTCATAAGAACAAGAGCTGCTCTCAGATGTAAAGGTGGTGTGTGTGTGTGTGTGTGTGTGTGTGTGTGTGTGTGTGTGTGTGTGTGTGTATCAGCCCTACTCTGGGATGGAGAGAGACGGAGAATGAGAGACAGTTTGTCTTTGCTCTGTTCTCAGATGCAAAGGCGCTGTGTGTGTGTGTGTGTGTGTGTGTGTGTGTGTAAGCCCTGCTCTGGGATAGAGAGAGATGGAGGACGAAAAAAGAGTTTGTCTTTGCTCTGCTCTCAGATGCAGAGGCTGTGTGTGTGTGTGTGTGTGTGTGTGTGTGTGTGTGTGTGTGTGTGTGTGTGTGTGTGTGTGTGTGTGTGTGTGTGTGTGTGTGTGTGTGACTCGGCAGCTCTGCATTTACTTCCCTGAAGGGGCTGCCTTTGAATTGTGACCTACTTATTCCATCTCTCCTTGGTTCTGATTGGCCAATCTCGGCTGTGTGTGTGTGTGTGTCTGTGTGTGTGTGTGTGTGTGTGTGTGTGTGTATGTGAGTGTGTGCCTGTGTGCAAACGTCAGATTGTTAGTATTTGATGTCCTTTTGCTTCAGGTTTTTCTCTGTCATTCTGGTTTGCTGCATTCCAGGCTCTGGAGGAGATCATCTTCTTCAGCTCTAAATAAATCTAAGCTAACAAATAAAACCACCTAGCTCTTATCTATATGCACATACCAGTTGACATGTTTCAAAACATCTTTTCAGCTATAAATGGACAACACATTAGACGACACATTTATAATGTCAAGTTTTCTTGTAAATAGAATTCTGTTTTGGATGTACTCTGTTTTACATGATAATTTCTGTCTTTCTCTCTCTCTCTCTCTCTCTCTCTCTCTCTCTGTCTCTATCTCTCTCTGTCTCTCTCTCCCCCTCTCTCTCTCTCTCTGTCTCTCTCTCTGTGTCTATCTCTCTCTTTCTCTCTTTTTCTCTCTGTCTGTCTGTGTCTCTCTCTCTGTCTGTATCTCTCTCTGTCAATCTCTCTTTCTTTCTCTCCCTCTCTCTCTCTGTCTCTCTCTCTGTCGGTATCACTCTCTGTCTGTCTCTCTCTGTTTCTCTCTGTCTGTCTGTTTCTCACTGTCCGTATCTCTCTCTCTCTCTCTCTCTCTCTCTCTCTCTCTCTCTCTCTCTCTCTCTCTCTGTCTCTATCTCTCTCTCTCTCTCTCTCTGTCTCTATCTCTCTCTGTCTCTCTCTCTCCCTCTCTCTCTCTCTCTCTCTCTCTCTCTCTCTCTCTCTCTCTCTCCCTCTAGCCCTGCTCAGAGCGGTGAGCTCAGCAGTGGATTTGATCGTTGCATATTTCGAGCACCCAAGTCGAGATCCAGATGAAAAGGTAAATACCAACAGGCACCCAGAAACAACACACACACACACACACACACACACACCCACGCCCGCATGCACGCACACACACACACACACACACAAAATTATATTGCGGTAAGTATTTCTAGACTGAGTCACATAGCAATTGCCAAATTGTTGTTGCTGAAAGGTGTGGGGTTTGAGGTAGCAGAAGTCATTCAAAGTCATTCCAGGAACTGCAGAGCCTGCAGGTGATGAGCCAGGGAGACGCTTGCTAATGTACAATACTTCCTCATACTCTCTGTCAAACTTATGCCAAAACCGATATCCAATCACAATACATCACAATAATCACAATCTGTCAGTAACATTCAAGGCTTTAACAATAGAAGTTGGGTTGTATATTTCAGTAGATGGATTGCAGGATTATGAAAACGCCTACATTTGTGCAAAATAAGAAGTGTAAATCTTTGTCTTATTATAAATCTAGAACTATAAGTAGTATAAATCCTATTGTTATATAAATCAATCTTACAGTAGTCATATAGGATTCTGATGCTTTTTTCTACAGCTCCAGCTTGGCAACAGTACACTGAACCCCTCCATTGCTCAGCTGGTCCTGAGCCAGCTGTGTCCCGCCATCCGGAACATTCTGCAGGACGGTCTTCGCGCGTACACGCTGGACCTGATAGTAGGACAGCGTCGCAACCAGCCCTGGGACATCGTCCTGGCCTCCACCCAGCCCGGTTCGTGAGGGAGGGGGGCAGATTAGAATTAGATTAGAATTACTTGACTTTTATTATGTACTCTATTTGCATTATGTGTTCTGTTGCATCTCTCCCGTGTTGAAGCAGGTCTTTTACTCCCATAAGTTTAATGATCATGCATGTTTGTTGATAAATGCTGATATAACGCATGATATGTGTCTGTGGGTGACTGGTCTGCCCCATGTGCTCATGGGAGTTGTAGTTTATTGGCTGCGTGTCGTCCATCTGTCAGGCCCAACCACTCGTGTCCTCCACAGCCTGGTGTCCGTGGTGAGCAAGTGCTCCCAGCTCACCAAGCACAGCATGAGGTTCAACGCCTTCATCTTGGGCCTGCTGAAGTAAGTTAACCTGTCTTATTATGGGATGCTGAAGTAAGTTAACCTGTCTTATTATGGGATGCTGAAGTAAGTTAACCTGTGTTATTATGGGATGCTGAAGTAAGTTAACCTGTGTTATTACGGGATGCTGAAGTAAGTTAACCTGTCTTATTATGGGATGCTGAAGTAACTTAACCTGTCTTATTATGGGATGCTGAAGTAACTTAGTCTGTGTTATTATGGGATGCTGAAGTAACTTAGTCTGTGTTATTATGGGATGCTGAAGTAACTTAACCTGTGTTATTATGGGATGCTGAAGTAACTTAGTGTGTTATTATGGGATGCTGAAGTACGTTAGTGTGTGTTATTATGGGATGCTGAAGTAACTTAGTCTGTGTTATTATGGGATGCTGAAGTAACTTAGTCTGTGTTATTATGGGATGCTGAAGTACTGTAACTTAGTGTGTTATTATGGGATGCTGAAGTACGTTAGTGTGTGTTATTATGGGATGCTGAAGTACGTTAGTGTGTGTTATTATGGGATGCTGAAGTAAGTTAGTCTGTGTTATTATGGGATGCTGAAGTAAGTTAGTCTGTGTTATTATGGGATGCTGAAGTAAGTTAGTCTGTGTTATTATGGGATGCTGAAGTAAGTTAGTCTGTCCCTAGCTACACAAAAGGTTTATAGTCATCTCTTTGGACTACAGACTTAAGCAAAATGCAGATTATATCTCCTAAAATTCAATGGCTAAAATAGCTATTAATTTCCATTGTGTTTACATTCTCACCCTAGCTTGCATGCTCTGGAGTTCTGGCTCAACCATCTCTACACGTGTATAGGTAGGGACTGCAGCATATGATCTGTGTTGCTTGTTCAGTGTTGTGAATGTTGACTCCATGGCTTGTGCCATTTTCATTGTCTACATGTACAGTCTGTATCAATATCACATAAGACTACATGTGCATGTTTTGTAATCTGGTGATGTAAACGGCAGTAGAAGCATGGTCTCCATGGTGATAATCAGCTGATGGTGTGTGTTTCTGACCCCGTGTGTAGACGCGCTGCGGCCCCTGTACCAGCACTGCGCCCTGGTGCCCCTCTGGGAGGGGCCGTGCCGCCCCCACCTCCACGAGCTCCTCCTCCTCCTGGAGCCCCTCGCCGCCCTGCCCTTTGACCTCCACCTGCTCTCAGAGCCCCGCCTCCTCCTCCTCAAGACACGCCCTTCCCCCCTGCCGGCCCAATCAACTGGCTCCTCTCCCCAGATGTCTGCTGCTTCAGCCAATGAAAATCAGGCAGGAGAGCACAGGAAAGAGCAGGCTGAGAGCGGAGTGAGAGGTGGTGGTGGTGTTCAGTCTGCTTTGCTGAGCCCACAGACATTCATGCAGTTCCTCTCTCCAGGGCCACAGCCTACCGAGGGTCTGAGTCAGTGTCGGCCTCACAGTGGGCCACTAGGTGGCAGCAGTGCCTCAGAGTCCGTTGTGGGCTGGTGGCTGAGGCAGCCATCTGTGGTGGAGGCGGTAAGGGCGCCCCCTGTGGACACACAGAGGAACAGATGGATGGAGGAGAGGAGGAGGGGGCAGGAGGGTGAGGAGGAGGGGTGTGAGAGAAGGATGCAGAGAACGGAGGGAGAAACGGAGGAGAGGTCCCCACAGGAGCTCCGCTGGGCTCGGCTCTTCGGGGGCAGAGCTGGCGCCCCCACCAGGACAAAAGACAAACAGCAAGGCCTCAGCAGACCCCAGAAAAACAGGTGGAGAATGAAATCTGTTTCATTTTGTCATGCAAAATAATCTCTCCACATTTCTAGCACTGCATAGTCTGTTTTAGCACGAGGTGTCATGCGGATAATGCTAAGACATACATATGCATACATTTACGTAAGTATGACATATTGTAAGTGCATGCATACAGCAGATTTTATAGGTGATCAGGTGAGTGCTACGTGTCAGATGCACTAACTAGTAACTAAGTACATTAACTAACTGTGCTAATATCCTGAAATCTGCATCACAAGCTAACTTGGCTGTTTAAGTGGTTATGTGATTGTTTATCCTTTAAAAAAACAAAAACTTTTTTTCTGCAACAGAAATGCCATATCATTCGTAGATGTATTGTCGACACAGTACTTTAGCTATGACACCATCAACACTGCTGTAATGACAGGTATACAGTATCATTTGAGCATATCTGCAGGTGTGCTTCCTTCATCTTGTTGTTGTTGTGTTGTTCTTCCTGGTTGGCGCAGGCTGCCTTCCCATTGGCTGAGTTTGGACGGGTCGGCGCTGCTGGCCCAGAGCGTGTGGTCCGGTTGGCGCCAGGACCCACATCACTATGACAACCACACCCCAACACCAGTGGAGGGGGGCCAACACTGATGTCAACGCCGCCTCATTACAGTCTGTAGCGAGGGTGTGAAAGCAAGGTCTTTCCCCTGTGTGACGCACTTAAAATAATAGCTGACCCACCCCAACACACACACACACACACAGACACACACCTCAACATCCCCCTGTGTCATGGAGAAGAATCTGGAAAAAGGGGGATAGGTCTGTCCATCAGGTGTGTGGATTTGAGCTACAACACAAAAATAATTATTCACTAATGTTTTTATGACAAAGAGAAGCACAATCCATGTTGTTCACCAGTCAACACCAACCCGTTTGGTTGTGTCGCAGGGTACATGATAACCATTTGAGAGATAAAAAAGGCTTTTGACTGAGGATAACATCTGTTCATCATTTTTGTTTAAATAGAAGTGTCGGCCATGTTTGTAAGAATAGACGTGAACATACTGAAATGGACCTGTGAGTGCACACGCGCACACACACACACACATACACACACACACACACACACACACACACACACACACGTACACACACAAGCGACACTCCCACCCCACCACACAGAGCTAAATCATCAATTGAATGCTGCCTTGCAATCTTCCTCATTCTTGTGAACCTGTCCTGCTGTGTTCCAAAGCATGATAATTTCCACATTGGTTGGCTCGCTAAAGTATGATGTTCCATTGTTATATTTGTAAGGGTAATGTTGTTTTTCTTCACCTGTTATGTGTGTACACTAAGAAACACAAAGTGATTATAACAGTGATAAGCACAACCGTTATGACAACCCTTATGTTCTTAGCCAAGGTCTGCTCTGGAGATCTCTACAGCATTGTACCCCTGTGGGGTTAACTAGTGCCAGTTGTGTTGTAAAGATGACAGAATATCAGTGACTTTAAATATGTGACAATGGTCAGAGAGTGACTTTAAAAATGTGACAATGGTCAATGATGCAATGAGATGTTGTGTTGAGTGTTTTTTCTGACAGTGGTGTTTTTTGATAGAACTTCGGTAGGCACTGGTCTACAATACAGGTAAGCCATGGTCTACAGTACAGGTAAGCCATGGTCTACAGTACAGGTAAGCCATGGTCTACAGTACAGGTAAGCCATGGTCTACAATACAGGTAAGCCATGGTCTACAGTACAGGTAAGCCATGGTCTACAGTACAGGTAAGCCATGGTCTACAGTACAGGTAAGCCATGTTCAGGTACGCCATGTTTGGAGTGTGGCAGGGGGCCTGTGGCAATACTGCAGTGTATTTACGGCAATAAAGACGTGTTCATCTGACATTTGACTCGTGAGCTATGTTGGACTGATCTGATGAAGGTTAATGTTGATGTATCAGTAGATTAGTTAAATATTTCCATACAAAACAACACAGTTAATGACTTGTTTTCAAATGCACAACACAATTTATTAAAATGCATGAGTGTTCTTGTTTAACGAAATCTGATATTTTTTCTTTGGCTTTACACATGTGGAAGGTATGTGTGCACAGTAAAACAATCTATTACATGTCATTTAGCTGATCCTCTCATCCAGAGCAACTTGGGGGCAGCAATGTGGGGTTAGATGCCTTACAGTGAATTAGGTTCAGGGACAGTCCCCCTGCAGCAATGTGGGGTTAGATGCCTTACAGTGAATGAGGTAGAGGGACAGTCAGTCCCCCTGCAGCAATGTGGGGTTAGATGCCTTACAGTGAATGAGGTAGAGGGACAGTCAGTCCCCCTGGAGCAATGTGGGGTTAGATGCCTTACAGTGAATTAGGTTCAGGGACAGTCCCCCTGCAGCAATGTGGGGTTAGATGCCTTACAGTGAATTAGGTTCAGGGACAGTCCCCCTGCAGCAATGTGGGGTTAGATGCCTTACAGTGAATTAGGTTCAGGGACAGTCCCCCTGCAGCAATGTGGGGTTAGATGCCTTACAGTGAATGAGGTAGAGGGACAGTCAGTCCCCCTGCAGCAATGTGGGGTTAGATGCCTTACAGTGAATGAGGTAGAGGGACAGTCAGTCCCCCTGCAGCAATGTGGGGTTAGATGCCTTACAGTGAATGAGGTAGAGGGACAGTCAGTCCCCCTGCAGCAATGTGGGGTTAGATGCCTTACAGTGAATGAGGTAGGGGGACAGTCAGTCCCCCTGCAGCAATGTGGGGTTAGATGCCTTACAGTGAATGAGGTACAGTAGGGGGACAGTCAGTCCCCCTGGAGCGATGTGGGGTTAGATGCCTTACAGTGAATGAGGTAGGGGGACAGTCAGTCAGACAGCAATGTGGGGCTAGATGCCTTCCTGTAGGACCTATCAGCTGTGTATACAACCAACCACACGGTTCATAAATAATATGTAATAATATATAATAATATGTAATCTCTGTAAATATAAGAAACAAAATATATAATACTTCACAATCACTTGCCCTCAACAGACACATTTATCTGGCAGACGCACACATGCACACACTGTAGTGCCACACACACACACACACACACTTACACTCACACACACACACTCACACACACACTCACAGTCACACACACACACACACAGTCACACACACACACCCACACACTCACACTCACACACACACACACACACTCACACACACACACTCTTCTGATTGGATGTTACAGTCACACTGTCCCTGATTGCAATTCAAACACTTTAATCATCGATATGTTGGTCCCTGCTGTGGTGGATCTTCCTGATGTTGCCCTAGTGTCCTCCATTACTGGCCTCCATTAGTGGCTCGCTGTCCTCCTCTGAATGTCAGCGCCACCCAAGGAATTATGGGTAAGCTGGCCAAACGTGTGGCCGTACCTGAACTTGTACCCTGCAGGACAGTTGGAAAGATATGCATCGTGAGACACACACACAAGCATATGTCACTGGAGATCCATTCATCATTTATATTTAGATTAATTATATTTAACAAAGAGTCATTCCATCCATCTATCCCTCCATCCATACATTCCTTCATCCATCTATCTATCCATCCATCCATCCATCCATCCATCCATCCCTCCATCCATTCTTTTATACCTTCATGCTCTTATCCATTCATTCTGATGACCTTTAACATGCACACAAGGTGAACTGATTTGAATATCATGAGATGGCATGATTCCACAGTTCTTCAACCTGTTTAGTAACACGCAGTACGTATAATGAAGCTGTTGCTTTTCTGTAATAAATTATAAAGTGACCTTTCAACATTCCTCCCTTTGACTGTGGATAATTGGTGTTTACTAGTATTTTCCTTTCAGTGTAATGGCTGCTGGCACACCTTCAAGCATTTCTTTAATAGCATAAAGTATAATAATAATATCAGGTCCTTTCCAAAGAATGATAATATGGTGTGCTTCACGTCCAGGTGTCAATGTAGTGTGTGTGTGTGTGTGTGTGTGTGTGTGTGTGTGTGTGTGTGTGTGTGTGTGTGTGTGTGTGTGTGTGTGTGTACCTCACGCTTCAGGTCTAGTGTGTGTGTGTGTGTGTGTGCGCGTGTGTGGGTTTCATGGAAATGTAGGATTAAGGTGTGGGTGTGTGGAGTGATTTTTGCAATTTGAGAAGCATGTCAGTATGACAGATGGAACAGCATTTTTAAAGAGGTGGTGTGTGGTGGTTGGTGTGTGTGTGTGTGTGTGTGTATCTGTGTTTGTGCATATGTGTTTGTTACTATTATGGTTGTTTAACAGACATTTTTCAATCTGATGTAAAAATGTGCAGTCCTACATTAGGCCTGTGTCTGTATGTGTGTGTGTATGTTTGTGTGTGTGTGTGTGTACGT
>CM050209.1:32867500-32882500 GCA_027475355.1 Coilia nasus | reverse complement strand
ACACTGACATGTACAATAGAATAGAATAGAATAGAATAGAATAGAATAGAATAGAATAGAATAGAATAGACTACACTAGAATAGAATAGAATAGAATAGACTACACTAGAATAGAATAGAATAGAATAGAATAGAATAGAATAGAATAGACTACACTAGAATAGAATAGACTACACTAGAATAGAATAGAATAGAATAGAATAGAATAGAATAGAATAGACTAGAATAAAATAGAATAGAATAGATTAGATATTGTTTTCATGTCCAGCGTGAAATTATCATATTATTACATATCTACTCATCATAATTGCCACATACATTGCTTATGTGCCTAAAGATTACAGGTCAAGGTCACAGTCAGTCCAGAGCACACAAAGTTGCAACAGGCGTACTATTCAGCTACACAATTCAACTATGCAATTCAACCATACTATTGAACTATACCATTCAAACATACCATTTAAATATATCATTTAAATATACCATCAACCATATCATTCAACCATATCATTCAAACATACTATTCAAACATACCATTTAAATATTTCATTTAAATATACCATCAACCATACAATTCAAATCAACCATATCATTCAACCATATCATTCAAACATACCATTTAAATATACCATAAACATTTTGCATTGGCTTCTGCTTCACTGGACTGGAAGTGTCACTTGCTATAAAAGCTTTATCTGTCATTGCTTTCAATGCCTGTCAGTATCACTATCATTTACATATACTTAAAAACCAGATTGTCTTGTGTCGAAAGACAAACAGTGAATGTTTCTGGCAGTCAATCAGCTATGGGTCTATGTAATGCTTTAGGCCATGTTAGATTTGCCGGTTGCATGCGTATTTTGCTTATGTTTGTGTTCGTGTAAACAGACAGACAGACATTTCTACAGATGAGTTAAGTTGTGACATCGGACTTTGTTTTGCTAAAATACGTGCACAAAATTTATTATGTTACATTATATTTAGCAGAAACTAACAACCAAAGTGACTTGCAATTGAGGAAAACAATTCAGATACAGTCATCATGGGAGACAGATACAGTCATCATGGGAGATAAAAGACAAAGCGCAAGGGAGGGTGTGTGTGTGTGTGTGTGTGTGTGTGCATCTGTGTGTGTGTGCATGTGCACATGTGCGTATGTGTGTGTGTGTGTGTGTGTGTGTGTGTGTGTGTGTGTGTGTGTGTGTGCATCTGTGTGTGTGTGTGTGTGTGTGTGTGTGTGTGTGTGCAAGGAGAACTGGTAAAGGAGTGCAGGTTGCTGTAGGCTAGAGGATTGGTAAGTTAGAGCTGTTCTTCTCTTCCTTCATGACCTCTAAGGCCTCATTTCCACCGGCTTGAGCGTGTACAGCGCGTATCCGTGTACAACAGGTTTGTATAGGGGCAGGATACGCTCAGATCACGCCTGCGGTGGAAATGGTCTCATCTGTTAACGTGCATTCTAAACAAATACGGACCGAAAACGGGCACGCGCTGAACGCGCAAAACGTTTGGTGGAAATGAGCCCTAAGGGAACCAGCACATGGCCAGCACATGCAGTGCAAGCTACTGTTGTGCTTGGAGAGGGGAGCCCATATGCAACGCATGCAGTGCAAACTACTGTTGTGCTTGGAGAGGGGAGCCCATATGCAACGCATGCAGTGCAAACTACTGTTGTGCTTGGAGAGGGGAGCCCATATGCAACGCATGCAGTGCAGCCTACTGTTGTGCTTGGAGAGGGGAGCCCATATGCAACGCATGCAGTGCAAGCTACTGTTGTGCTTGGAGAGGGGAGCCCATATGCAACGCATGCAGTGCAAGCTACTGTTGTGCTTGGAGAGGGGAGCCCATATGCAACGCATGCAGTGCAAGCTACTGTTGTGCTTGGAGAGGGGAGCCCATATGCAACGCATGCAGTGCAAGCTACTGTTGTGCTTGGAGAGGGGAGCCCATATGCAACGCATGCAGTGCAGCCTACTGTTGTGCTTGGAGAGGGGAGCCCATATGCAACGCATGCAGTGCAAGCTACTGTTGTGCTTGGAGAGGGGAGCCCATATGCAACGCATGCAGTGCAAACTACTGTTGTGCTTGGAGAGGGGAGCCCATATGCAACACATGCAGTGCAAACTACTGTTGTGCTTGGAGAGGGGAGCCCATATGCAACACATGCAGTGCAGCCTACTGTTGTGCTTGGAGAGGGGAGACCAGGTCACCGTATAATTGCCTTTAAGTGGCAGCTAATGGTGATTAGTGGGCCTGCTAATGCAGAACCAATTACTGATAGCATCTTTACAGGTCCTATAAACTGGGGCAGAGCTGTGCTGCTTGTCCATCTCATGTCTGCATGAAGAGGCACGTATGGTGTATCTAAGGGGCGGTTTGAGCATAGGCGCCTGCCATAGCAGCAGGGAGGGCAGATGTAACTACACAATAATAAATAATAAATCTACAACAATAATAGTGTACGTCACCCATAGCAACTCAACTCGTCCACAGTGGATAGAAACAAACATGAGCATGACTGAGGAGGTGAGGTCACCGCTCGTCTCTGGGGAAAAACATAGTTGCAGTATGGCATAAGGCAGAGACATGTGCCAGAGACATGACTTAGTCTCTACCTACATGACATAGCATCACCTAGCGCCTGGCGGCATGTAGCCTCCCGCAGGAGCAAAAGGGTCTGTGATAGAGAAACAGAGCTGCCACTGTCCATGTTGCTTTATTGGCTAGGAGCAGTCAGGTCCCTAGCATGTGCATGCATTAGTGTTGCCACCTGTCGCTGATTTACCTGATTGTCCCGGTTTTTAATGGTCCGTCCAGGGGAAATAAATATTCTCCCGGGACACTGACACCCGGGTCGCTGCTTATAAGCAAAAAGGTTGACTGGGGTGCCGGAATGTCCCGTTTTTTTTGTGAGACATAGGTGGCAACCCTAGCATGCATATACGTGCATTTAAAGTATATGCACACATACACACACACACAAACACACACACACACGGTTTTCAGTTTTATTTTCATTTCTTGTAATTGGCAAAGTTTAGTTTCATTTGTACTCACTTTTAGTCTTAGGTTTATTTTTTCCAGAATGGTAGCATTAGTTGTTCACAATGCTGGACTCACAGTAGCTCTCACAGTAGTGACTGTTCACTGTAGTTTTTGTTAGGTTTTTAAACACCTGTAGTTTTTGTTAGGTCTTTAAAGGAGTACTTCCACGGGAAACCGTTTAGTGCTTGCTCCTTTGAAATACGATCACCCCGAGTTGCATATGCATGCTGCACGTGAAAATTTTCTTCTACCCCGATTGCCTCCATTAGTCAATGAAAGAAAGTAGGTGGAAAAACGAGTTAATAAGAAAAAGACCAACAAAGTGACGTGAGTTTGTTCATTAGAAAAAGCCATGCCACAGTTGTGATTACCAGAGTCTTGTTGCAGCACACATTTATTAGCGAAGTATAGGTCAGTCTTGGTTGTCATTAACTATAACACCACAGGCACACACATGCCCATGCAGATGTACGCATGTTCAAGGGAAAATAGCTTCTTCAGTCAGCATAGGGCATAAATTCAGATTAAAAGACAAACTCAGAAACGCACTCGCTCATAAACAGACTCCGAGCTGCGAGCAGTAAGAGTGTGTTTTGAGAGCCCAATGAGGCTGGCTGTAGTGTGTGAGGAGTGCAGAGCAGTAAGAGTGTGTTTTGAGAGCTCAGTGAGGCTGACTGTAGTGTGTGAGGAGTGCGGAGAGAGGAAGCTGACTGTAGTGTGTGAGGAGTGCGGAGAGAGGAAGCTGACTGTAGTGTGTGTGGAGTGCGGAGAGAGGAAGCTCAGTGTAGTGTGTGAGGAGTGCGGAGAGAGGAAGCTGACTGTAGTGTGTGAGGAGTGCGGAGAGAGGAAGCTGACTGTAGTGTGTGTGGAGTGCGGAGAGAGGAAGCTGACTGTAGTGTGTGAGGAGTGCGGAGAGAGGAAGCTGACTGTAGTGTGTGAGGAGTGCGGAGAGAGGAACCTGACTGTAGTGTGTGTGGAGTGCGGAGGTGGGAACCAGTCTGTCCAGGTGAGCCGAGCTGTGCTGAGCTGAGGCGTGCTCACCCCTCCGATGAGGGCAGGGTTGGAACGGCTCCAGCGCGGGCCGGATTGCGAGGAATGTGTGGGTGTTTGGAAGTCCGCCCTGCCTCAGATAGCGCGCCCAGCACGGCACAGCGCTGATCGGAGAGGAGAGGAGCGCAGAGGAGCGGAAAGGTGAACGTGCCCGGGCTTCCAGCCCTTTTGCAGAAAGCCAGAGTTTCATTCCACAACACCTAACAACTGTTTCAGTGTGACAGAGAGCGAGAGATCATCACTCTAAAACACGTAACAACTGTTTCAGTGTGACAGAGAGTGAAAGAGTGTCATTCTACAACACCTAACAACTGTTCCAGTGTGATAGAGTGAGAGATCATCATTCTACATCACCTAACAACTGTTCCAGTGTAACAGAGAGCGAGAGATCATCATTCTACAACACCTAACAAGTGTTCCAGTGTGATAGAGAAGTGTTGGCAGCCTGGGGGTTCATCAGATCTGTGATCGGTGAAACCGGCAGTCTGACAGGAGTTTATTGCCTGTGGCTGATTTGTTGTGTTTCACACTGTTTGGCATAATGGGATCATTGAAGCACAACATTTATTTGACTGTCATTGCACAATGGCTGAGTCACACACACAAACACACACACTATCTATAGTCAAAGAAGATGTCAAAGCCCTTGTCTTGTAGGGCAAGTGAAGCCCAGGTCACCTAAAGGTCATGAGTCAGTATCATTTTGTCCTTACAGAATATTTACATTTTTTAAACATATCTATAATAGTTCAGGCAGACAAACTATCAGCACCACAAAACTGGAAATATACAAATGACACCACTGAAGTGTTATGACATGTTTAAATTATTTCCACTCAAAGCTAATGCCCACGCTACCCTGCCTACCCCAGGTCTCTAAGCTAATGCCCACGCTACCCTGCCTACCCCAGGCCTCTAAGCTAATGCCCATGCTACCCTGCCTACCCCAGGTCTCTAAGCTAATGCCCATGCTACCCTGCCTACCCCAGGACTCAAAGCTAATGCCCATGCTGCCTTCTACCCCAGGTCTCTAAACGTAACGCCCATGCCCCTCTGCCTACCCCAGGTCTCTAAGCTAATCCCCACACTCCTCTGCCTACCCCAGGTCTCTAAGCTCATGCCCATGCTGCCTTCTACCCCAGGTCTCTAAGCTAATGCCCATGCTGCCTTCTACCCCAGGTCTCTAAACGTAACGCCCACACTCCTCTGCCTACCCCAGGTCTCAGGGGCGGCTCGAGAAGGCTGGACGGAGCTCTCACCTGGGTTCGTGTACCTGGAGCAGGTGTGCGTCATGCTGGAGAGGATTGCCCACCTGCAGACGCACCAACGGGGACTCCAGGTGGAGATGGAACAGCTGAGGAACCAGCAGAACCAGCAGACCCACACAACGCAGCGCAGCACCCAGGTGAGTGGCAGACAGGACAGGAGCAGACAGGAAGAGGTCTGAGAGACTGCATTCAGAGCAACACAGACGTAAGTGTAAATGAAATTTTACTAAAGGTGGGCAGCAGAATAGGGCACTAACGTTTCAATGCTACCGCATCTTCATCAGTGATCTTTAGCAGATTCTCTCTTAGAACATCCAGTATGCTCCTGATCTAAGTCTAATGTCATGTAGTGACTCAGCTTGATCCTGTGCAGACCTGTGATCAGCAAGGCAACCCAAACTGGGGCTCATGGTTTGTGTAGGGTACCAAATTAATTGATTATTCCAACTTATTTTCTTCTCAGCATTCTCTAGCAGACCCGTGCTTCGGTGTACACATCACAGAGTCTGCCAATCACAGACACGGCTTGGACACACAGATGCGCGAAGCGAGCGCCTTGTGTGAGGAGTACGACATCCTGACCGAGCTCCGGCGAAGATCGTCGTCCGACGTGGGGAGGTTGACACCGTGCCACCGTAAGTGTGTCTGGTGGTGACATGGTGACAGGGTGACATGTCTGTCCCTGAGACACCCAGGCTGTCCCTCTTCTTTTGGCCATCTGACTAGATGGCAGTCTGATTGGGAGCTGTTCCCCCATAACTCTGAGCTGCCCGCTGAAGGCCTTCTCCATGACAGAGAATAAATACTGGCTCTTGCCCCACAAGATGATTGGGTTACAGCAATCAGGCAGGCTAAGGACTCTGTAGATTAGATCTGAGGACTCTGTAGGCAGGCTAAGGACTCTGTAGATTAGATCTGGCTGCTCCGCATTAGGACAGGGACTAAATATGGCCGCTCAGCAGACAGACCTTCAGGAGGAAATAGATCCCCTGTATGTGTGTGTGTGTGTGTGTTTCTGGCTTACATGCATTCCATGTGACTCTGTAAAATGTCTGCGCTACTGGTGTGTGTGCGTGTGTGTGTGTGTGCCCCACAGATGTATATGTGCAGGGTCTTTGATCTGACTGTGTGGTTTTTCACAGTACATTGTGTGAGAGTATATTGATAGTTCATATTTAATTTTTGTGTGTGTTCTTCTGTGTGTTTTCATCGCTGATATGCTGTATGTTGTGACCCATGTGTGTGTATGTGTGCGCATGTGCCAGCTAGCTAGCATAGCTTGGCAGTAAAACATTGGTAAACCTCCAACCCGACACCTCGACAGGATATGCTAGCAGCTTAGCTAATAGCCTGGCCTTTAGCTCACCTAGCGTTGTAAATATCCAGAGCTGCAGGGAGGTAGCAGGTTGGAGCCTTGGGCTGAGCTCTACAAGAAGACCTTGGTTACACATGTTTGTGTGTGTGTGTGTGTGTTTGTGTGTGTGTGTGTGTGTGTGTGTGTGTGATGTGTTCTTCTCAGATCGTCGACGTCGAAGCAAAAGTATAGGAGACCTTCTGGAAGAAGATGAGGAGGACACAACACTCAAACCAGCCACATGTGTATGTACCTATATCATGTGTGTGTGTGTGCGTGTGTGTGTGTTGTCCCATCACTCATTCGTGTGACGTGTGTGCAGGAGCGGGCGGAGCCTGGCGAGAAGAGGTGGGGGAGGGCCGCACGGGCGTTGTGTGTGTGTGTGTGAGTGTGTGTGTGTGTGTGTGTGTGTGTGTGTGTATGTCATGTGTGCAGGAGGAGCGCGGGGAGCCCGGCGAGGAGAGGTGGAGGCAGGCCGCACGGGTGTGTGTGTGTGTGTGTGTGTGTGTGTGTGTGTATGTGAGTGTGTGTGTTGTCCTGTCACTCATTCGTGTGATGTGTGTGCAGGAGGAGCGCGCGGAGGAGGGTGAGGAGAGGTGGGGGCGGGGCACACGGGTGTTGTGTGTGTGTGTGTGTGTGTGTATGTGAGTGTGTGTGTGTGTGTGTGTGTGTGTGCATGTGTGTGTGTGTGTGTGTGTGTGTATGTGAGTGTGTGTGTGTGTGTGTGTGTGTGTGTGTGTGTGTGTGTGTGTGTGTGTGTGTGTGTGTGCATGTGTGTGTGTGTGTGTGTGTGTGTGAGTGTGTGTGTTGTCCTGTCACTCATTCGTCACTCATGTGTGCAGGAGTAGCGCGCGGAGCCCGGCGAGGAGAGGTGGGGGCGGGGCACACGGGTGTTGTGTGTGTGTGTGTGTGTGTGTGTGTGTGTGTGTGTGTGAGTGTGTGTGTTGTCCTGTCACTCATTCGTCACTCGGTGTGTGTGTGTGTGTGTGTGTGAGTGAGTGTGTGTGTTGTCCTGTCACTCATTCGTCACTCATGTGTGTGTGTGTGTGTGTGTGTGTGTGTGTGTGTGTGTGTGAGTGTGTGTGTGTGTGTGTGTGTGTGTGTGTGTGAGTGTGTGTGTGTGTGTGTGTTGTCCTGTCACTCATTCATCACTCATGTGTGCAGGAGGAGCGCGCGGAGCCCGGCGAGGAGAGGTGGGGGCGGGGCACACGGGCGGAGCCCGGCGAGGAGAGGTGGGGGCGGGGCACACGGGCCCTCGTACAGAAGATCGCTTCTCTGCGCAGGAATGAGCCCCGGCCAGACATGCAGGCTATGAGGTGAGACCTCTACTTACCCCCCTGAATCTGGCCCGGGGCAAAACATCTCAACCTGCCCCATTTACATACACACAGCGTTTACACACCTGCGTCTGAACCGTGACCGAGTCAGAACGTCTCGTGTGTCTCTCACACTAAGCACGATTGTTTTCAGCCTCATCATACTGCTGTGTCGTCTACACTGTACACGTGTGCAGTCACAGTAAAAGGCATTCGATGCTATTTTATTCTATTTTATTCTATTTTATTCTATTTCATTCTATTGTTGTTTATGTATTTGAACATCATCACAACATCCTTTTCGAGACACCCACAGAGAGTGTGGCATAGCAGTAGTTATTGAAATTGTAATAATATAAACATACCCTGTATATGCTAAGTGAAGCATGGAAAATAATGTGCAAACATCTTCCTGCGCAAAGTGAAGTTGCGTAACTTTGTCTACAGAGAAATGCACTGTGCATTGTTAATCGCCTACAGTATGTGCAGGACCTGAGGCATGAATTTGCAAACTCCAATCTCACCGTTAGTCCTGCTAAGCATCACTACTCCAATCGTAACCGTAACCCTGATTCTGCTCTTGTCTGATCTGTGTATTCCTGTCTAACAAAAGAGTGTTAACAATTAACCTCTAAACAAAAGTGAGTTTAGTAAAAGTTTGAAGCTTTGTATTATATGTAGGCAAAAGGTCTGTCTATTTGTCTTTGTGTGGCACTTAGAATGGAGGAAAACACAGGTGTGGATCTTCTTTATTGGTCATCGCCAGCGGCCTTAAGTCTAAACGGTGCAAAGTGAACCCAACGTGGAGCTGATATTGTATGTCGGTGACAGATGTGTCTTTGTCCGCTCGTAAATGTCCCAGTAAAGTGTCTGGGTATCTTTTAACGAGTCTGCGCCATCAAGCTTCCGACCTGTCTGGCAGTTTTTTATGTCTGCTCTGTAACTTCAGCTCGGTCTGTGTATGTGTGTGTGTGTGTGTGTGTTTTTGAAGTGTTGAGGGTGTAACTGGACCTCTTCCCTGTCTGGGTCATATCAGTAACTTTTTGTGGCATTTGGTTGCTGTAGGTCACAGACACTCCCCCGGCTGGGAAAGAAGTCTAGTCTCAGGAGCCTGGGACAGTTCTTCAAGAAGAGGTCCAAGACCACATCCACGTGACAGACAGAAAGGCCTCCAAACTAGCTTTTGCCCCTGAGCTGGAGTCAGCCATGTTGGTGGTGGTTTCCCTGCCACCGTGTCCCCTCATCATGCAGCTCCACCAAACTGACCTTGGTGGGGGTGGGAGATTGGGGGAAGGGGGGGGTTGAGCACCTGACGACCTTGGTGGGGATAGGGAGGAGGGTGGGAGATTGGGGGAAGGGGGGGTTGTGCACCTGACGACCTTGGTGAGGAAGGGAGGGGGGTGGGAGATTTGGGGAAGGGGGGGTTGACCTTGGTGAGGAAGGGAGGGGGGTGGGAGATTTGGGGAAGTGGGGGTTGTGCACCTGACATCCCTTTGTACCATGTTTATCTACCCAACCCCCATGTTGGGTTTTGCCATCCAAAAGAAGGGAAACCTAACATGGACACGAAACATGGACACACTGTGCACGTTTGGACTGGTGTTGTGCTAGAGAGTGTACTCAGAGGACATAGCTGCCCCCAGCCCCCACTGCACCACCTGCACCTGAGCTGTGGCACAATTCCCAGCCTGTGGAGGACCGCAATGAGGCACTGAGACCTCTATCCTGGGCTGACCTCTACCTTAGGCTAGCCTCTATCTGGGCTGGCCTCTACCCTGGGCTGGCCTCTATCCTGGGCTGGGCTTTATGCTGGCCTCTATCCTGGGCTAGCCTCTATCCTGGGCTGGGTTTTATGCTGGCCTCTATCCTGTGGAGGCATCTACCCTGGGCTGGCCTCTATCCTGGGCTGGCCTCTATGCTGTTCTCTATCCTGTGGAGGCCTCTACCTTGGGCTGGCCTCTGGACTGGGCTGGGCTCTATTCTGGGCTGGCCTCTACCCTGTGGAGGCCTCTATCCTGGGCTGGGCTCAGGACCATGGCTGCCTGCCTCGACTCTCACTGATGGCTGCCTGACTCAACTCTCACTCATGGCTGCCACCAGCTCCAGGTTTTCTCCCATGGGAAGGTCATTATGTGCCACTTTCAGCATAGGTGTGTAATTTAGGGTCAGACTGCAATTACATGGAAGCACCTTGGGGAAATGCAATATGGTTTTTAACAGGGGCACCTCAGAAAAGCTCTAAGGGCGCTTTCAGACTTATAGTTCGATTGCTTTGGTCCGCACTAGTCAGAAAAATGTCACAATGTAGCAAACAGACGTGGGTACGGTTGGCTTTCACATATGCATAGTTCTAAACTAACCAAAATAGACAGCGAAGATCATCGCCACCGCAACCGGACTAAAACGCGCCACTTTCAATAATAATATTTGAATATTTGGTGCGCACCAAAGTACCGAGATTGCATTCACACCAACGAAAACGAACCGTACTAAGAACTTTTGGTTCGAATGGGACATTTGGTGCGCACCAAATGCTGTCAGTGTGAAAGCACCCTAAGTGCTATATGGGCTTTCAGTTTGTATACCACTTATACACGAGTGGCACTTCAGTCATATCTGTGATTTATCCATTAACTTTTTATGAAATGTAATGAATTGTAACAAATATAGACTCTGTATTTAGATCTTATAAAAACAAAATTATGTCTGTTCTCTGGAATGATCACCCCCTAACCATGTGAACTTCATGTAGCACAATATATGCAACACAATAGTACTTTATTATGATGCTGCTGCTATTCTTGTGAACTTTGCAGAATAAAATAAAAACTCTGGTACCTTGTGACTGATACTGTCATTGGTGTTGCTAATGTGCATTCCTGGAGAGACGATGTCATACTGTAGGTATTATTGGAATTGTGACTAAAAAGAATGTTCATAATCAGAATTCAGAATCAGATTCTGTCAGTGATGACATCATTTCTGCTAGTTTGTACCAGACTGGCTTGGCTAGTTTGTACCAGACTGGCTTGCTTCACTGTTCTGCTCATGATGAACATGGAGTCTTCCCAACTGGTTAACATGGATGGATGTGAAATTTAGTAATAGTGCAGCTATTTACATTTACCATGTAACATCAGAAAAATAAAGGCAGCTAGCTGGCTAAAATGTTTTTCTGCTAAATGCGTGCAGCAGGGCCACTGTCCTCCCATCCCATCTGGTGTTGCTGCTGGTTTCCACGGTAACGCAGGCAGACATGAGGAGGAGGTGGTGAGGAAGCCTCATGTTTAAAATCCATTTATTTAATTCCTGCCTGTAGTTGCTGTGTCTGCCTCTAGTTCTGCCTGGCTGTCGGTGACTCGTCACTTCGTCAGTATTGATTCCCCACCCCACTGATCCCGTGGAAGCACAGATACCTACGGTATGATGCTCCCAGCCTACGGACTCACACAGACAGCAAGGCACTGTCTCTGGGTTTGATTGAATCAAGGCGTTTAAATGGCTCTGCAGCTTGTGACTGCCTATTGATTGCTTTCTTCAATAGTCCCTCCATGTCAACATCCAGGTCAGCTAATGTTGTTACGGCGGCTGGAATGATGGTGGCACACACATCCACAGTCATGGTCAAGAGCACTGCCACAGACCAAGGACAGGCTCGTGGTGGTGAACAAGTTCAGACGCACAAACACACACATCTGCTCTGTTCTTTTATGCTTTATTTGGTTCTGAACTAGGACGGGGGATGGGCAGGAGGGGGTGGGGGGGGGTGGGGGGAGGCCCCCTTTGGCATTCCCATGTTGAAAGATGACAAACACATCTGAACAAGGGGGACTTGAAGAACAGGAATGGCTTCTCTTTGTTTTCTTTTTTTAGTTCATACATAAAATACATTTATCTGATATTCTGTGTTTCACTCTCTGCACTCCCTGTTTCTCTGTTAAGTCCAGCTGCATATCGCTCCCTCTGCTAGCAGTCGCTCTGTGCTATTACATATATAGATACATCTGTGTAGAATGACTTCAGCTTTTTATGCTGTATATTGGCAAGGACAGTGAGAGTTTGTGCGGATGTATTGGTGTGTGTTGTGTGTGCGTGTGTGTGTGTGTGTGTGTGTGTGTGTGTGTGTGTGTGTGTGAAGGAGCATTTGTTTTGGTAGATACAGGGTCTATATGGAGGAGGAGTTCGGGGTGAGGGAAGGGGGGGCAAGGGGGGGCGGATATCGTCCGGGTAACGGCAGCAGTCCGACCGTCTCATCACCCTTTCAACCCTCACGTGCCCACTTCCCAAAAACGCTGCCCTCTCGCTCCATCACTCATTCATTCATTCATTCATTCATTCATTCATCCATCAAAAATCATTCATCACTCCATCAGTCTCTCTCCATCTCTTTCTCTGAGTCTCTCGTTCCCCTGCCTGGGGGGTGTGCCCCTTCAAGATGTCCCAGGAGGAGCGGGGGTTGGTGCATCCATTCATCTCTCCATCTCTCTCTCCATCTCTCCATCTCTCTCTCCATCTCTCTCTCCATCTCTCTCCCTCTCTCTCTCTCTGGCGCCCCTACACGATGCCGCAGGCGGAGAGGGGGTTGGTGAGGTGGCAGGTGCATCCATTCATCTCTCCATCTCTCTCTCCCTTTCTCCATCTCTCTCTCCATCTCTCTCTCCATCTCTCTCTCCATCTCTCTTCCTCTCCATCTCTGGCGCCCCTACATGATGCCGCAGGCGGAGAGGGGGTTGGTGAGGTGGCAGGTGCAGGCGGAGTGGCAATACTGGCGCACGGTCTGGTAGCAGGAGCGGTCGGGGTCCCCGGCCCACTGCACGGCGCCGGCGGAGTCTGGCGGCAGGCGGCTGAGGATGCTGGTGTTGATGGCCAGCGCGGCCAGCCCGTAGTCGGTGAACAGCACGGTCTCGCGCCGGCAGCTGGGGCAGGAGATGAACTTGTACTTGGGGCAGGACTCGTACAGGATCTGCAGGCACTCCTCGCACACCGAGTGCAGGCAGGACAGGATGCGCGGCCGCTTGCCGGCGAAGTTGTAGGTGTGGCCGCAGGTGGGGCAGTCCAGCGGCTCGCAGGGCACCACGGGGCCCGAGCACATGGACGAGCCCGAGGAGGACGTGGAGGACGAGCCCGAGGACGTGGAGCCCGAGCGCAGCACGTACTGGTTGACGATCACGTCGTCCATCTTGTAGTGGAACTGGCGGTAGCAGATGTCGGTGGGGCCGACGCCCAGGCCACCCGCCACGCTGCTCTTACGCTGGGATAGGAAGCCGCCGGGCCCCCCGCCGCTCAGCTCGCGCCGCATCAGCGCGTGGGGTGGGGACACCATCGGCCGGGGGGGTGGGGCCTGGCTGGGCGGGGGCGGCGGCGGGGGCTTGGTGAGCTCCAGGGCCAGGTCGCTGCACGCCTGGTTCACGATGACCTCACCATCATGGCCGCCACCACGGCCACCCCCGTCCCAGGCCACGCGGGGGGGCGGGGCAAAGCGAGGCTGGGTCACGGGCACGGGGCACTCGCGGGGAAACTTCTCCGACTGGATGATCTTGACCGTATCCATGGGGATGGCGACGGGCTGGCGCCTCAGACAAGACATCCGTTTCCACAGCAACGGGTCTCCAGGTGACGGGAAGCTTGGGCTGGAGGGTGAGTATGTGTGTGTGCGTGTGTGTGTGTGTGTGTGTAGCTCTTCTTGGTCTCACGCCAGCAGTGCTCACCCCTGGGCCAGATGTTGGGGCTCCTCTCCCAGTGGTCAGTGTTCGGGTGGCAGAGCAGGAAGTGGGTCACATTCACACCCCAAAGTCAGCCATTGGAGGGGACGTGGGGACGGACGGTCGTTTCCATGGTTACCCCCGGTGATTGACCCCCTAATGGCAGCTGTGGTGCAGCGTGTCCAGGGCAGAGGGGCAGTGCAAGGGTGATGGGGTAACGCCAGCGCCCCAAAAAACCCCTACGATAACACACGCCTCTGGTACTCACTCAAATGGCGTAGTCCAGATATGCTCCGAGATGGTTCGGTCCAGCGCAGACTCGCTCCTGTTCTGTCCTGCAGCCTGATGGTGGCTGTGTGTTAATTGTTTATCTTTTTGCTTTGTTCTGCAGTAAGTTCTTGAATGATTAGATCTGTATGAAGGACACTATGATACGCCTCTCTACAGTAGATTGCGTAACACAATAGAGCACCTAATGATGAAACACTTATGAAAGGATATGTCTCCAGTACCGATACAGATATGTTTAGCTGGTTATGTGTGTGTACACCTAAAAACACAGATCATGGCTCTAAGTAACGACAGGAAGCCTCGTCAGGACACCGCAGGCTGTGTGAGGCCGCGTGAGGCTTTCGACAGCAGCAGCAGTGTGCTAACCAGGCTAACTGACGCAAAGCAACAAATATAGTCTGAGGTGCAGTCAGTCTGAGCACACAGCTTCCTTCCTGTTCTCAGGCCAAAGCCACAGTGTGTGTCAGGGTGCCAAGCTTAAAACAGGACGCAGAGCAGATACTCCAGACAGGTCTGCATCTCTTCAGGGGAGTCGTGGAGGAGATAGCCGTGTCTCTTCACCCCTGACCTCTCCGTCTCGATAAGGAGGCTCTTTATTTAGAGGTGGCCCGCTGGGCGCTGGAAAGTTCTTGGAATGGTTCTTAGAGCAGTCCACTTGTCGAGAGCTGGAGTATGTGTGTGTCAGTCTGTAAGTGTGTGTGTGTGTGTGTGTTTGTGTGCAGCCGGTCCCAGACGTAACAGACCCTGTGATAAGATAAGAGTTCCCTCAGTACCCTTGGGTCTTCATCAACATCATCATCATCCTCATCATCATCCTTCCAGTAGTAGATGCTCGCTTGCCTTTAGGTAGTATGGTTTATTACGTCACCTAAGGAGCCATAGGAAAGCAAGAAAGAAAGAAAGAAAGAAAGAAAGAAAGAAAGAAAGAAAGAAAGAAAGAAAGAAAGAAAGAAAGAAAGAAAGAAAGAAAGAAAGAA